>CM061749.1:289873647-290293305 GCA_030979885.1 Lolium multiflorum
AAAAAAGGGATCTATCTCTTACTGTATATCACACGTATACTATTCGAAAAAATGGTTTTGTTACTTCTCAGCTATACCGTAGTGAGGCCTTCCCTGCTCTTGGTTGTACTTGTAGCTGTTGGGCGAACACCAGTTATGGTACCAAAAAAGATGAATATCACAACACTCCAATAAAAGGCTACTAGAAAATTAGGGCCCTACTATTGTATTTTGTTAACGAATCTGATCCTCGGCAAACAAACTTCTTGCATGACCCCTGCCAAAACTACTTTGGAATCCGATCCCCGGGCTTGGTGCCATGTACTAACCTCCGTCTATAAAAGCATGTCTTAACTTAGGACAAATTTGAATGTATCTAGATACTAAAATGAGTCTAGATACATTCAAATTTTAACAAAGTTGAGACATCTATTTATAGACGGAGGGAGTAGAATGGTGCCGAAGTTACGCATGTCGGTGCCAAGACTACCTCGTGCCAAAGCAGGGTGAGCGCTAAACCGCATGCAACCGAAGCAAGGTGAGTGCCAATGACACTGGTGCCAAACTTCTTGAGCTATTTCCTGCATAGTTTCCATGGCACCGACCTAAACATCGGCACCATTCTTGTTGGTGTTGAGCTTAGGGTACAAATTTCGAAATAATTTCACCAAGAGACTAGACAAGGTAATAGTTTTGCCTAGGATCAGATTTGTCAAAAGGAAACTCCACTGCATGTTATGTGCTCGTAATTGCCCCATAAGGTTTCCATGTGTGGGCTGGGGGCCTCAACTGAGGGAGCCCGTTGCATAGAGGCGAAAATTGGCGAACCCTATTTACCGTTCACTGCATGCACTATGGTAGCGACTTGGACCGTGGCCCGTCAGCACGTCAAAAGAGACGGAAAGGCGTTCCAGTGTTTCGGTTTCCCCGGTTTAACCTTGAGTTATCTATTCCTTTTTTCTTAGCACATTTCAATTTTCAGGTATTTTCAATTCTTTAAAAAGTTAAAATTCAAAAATAATCAAATTTTTAAAATGTTTACATTTGAAAGTATTCAATTGAAAATTGTTCCATTTGGAAACTAGTTCGATTGTTGAAAATGTTAGGTTTTAAATACTCTCTCCATTTCTAGATATATTGTGTATAGTTTTTGACACGGAAATTAGGAAACGCACATTGAGGTTTTCGGCAAGATTACTCATGAATTCTTGCTTTGAGAAAATAGAGGAGTTTAAATGCGCTAAGAAAATACAATCGAATCCGTAAAAAAAGTCCAAACGAATGATTCTATGCAATACACCTTATATTTTGGAGCTTCTTTCGGAAAAACTATACACCTTATAGCAAGTCAAGGAACTGAGGGAGTACTGTTTACTTAACTGTTCAGTGTTGGGCTGTGTTGGAGCGGCCCATGTAGAGGCCGCGTGGGAAATATGGGCTCAGTTGTTCGGTACCCACAAGACCAGTGCCGCTCCGGCCCAGGATGAACGGTTAATAGCCCGGCCTCAGCTTTAGAAGATGGAAAATGCTTGGGATCCGGCGACCGATCGCGTCACGCTGATCGGTCGTCCGGCCTCGCTCCCGCGTCGCTTAATGGGTCTGCTTTTTTTGGCCCAACAATGGTTTCGTTGCAAAACACATGGAGTGAGATGATGAACTATTTGCTGTAAACAACTCGTAATTTTTGTAGGATTTGTTGTTAACAATTGTTGTAAAGAGAACATTTTTTTATTTTTTGGTTGATGCTAATAACAAAGTGATTTTTTATTTGTTGTAACCATTTGTGACTTTGGATAAAATAGTAGGTGATTTTTGTTGTAATTCAATTTGTAGCAAATTAAATGTCGCTTGACCACTTTGCATCATTTTGCAAACATATTGATTTTTTATTGTAATCGTTTGTGACTTTTTGTAAAAAAAAGTTGGTGACTTTTTTTGTAATTTAATATGTAACAAATTAATGTTTTCTTCTATTTTTTTGCAAACATATGGATTTTTGTTGTAATAGTCTCCGGTTTTTGTTAATAATAATGTCTACTTTTGTTGTAAATTGATCTCCAATAAAATAGTTTGTTGGTTTAACCACTTTTATCGTGACATTACTTTTAAAAATGTTGCGATTTTTTGTTGTAATAGTATATATTTTTTGTACACGGAGAGATGATTTTTGTTGTAATACTCTTCACATTAGGAGGTACTGCGGGTTGGTTTCCAGAAAAAGGAGGGTGGCAAATGTAAAACTCCATTTAAACTATAATCTGAGAAATATAGTACTGCGGGTTGATTTTCCAGAAATTAGGGGCTATAATGTAAACATTCTAATGCGACTGATTCTGCCCGTCGGATCGCCATCGAATGGCGTGGAGGACGACCGATTTTTGGCCCTATATCCACCGCCCGACGCGTAGCCTTCGCCTTAGAAGATAATGCCACAGCAGTCCGCTAGAAAAAAAAGGATGAGGACTACTCGACAAAAGAGAAGAAGCGCAGGAGATGACGCGAGAACATCTCGCTGTACGACACGTCTGTGGAATATGTTCCGGTGCGTGTACCTTCTACTTCCTACTAGCATCTTCGTGTGGTCGCCAAGACGCCAATGGCCGTTTCCCACGTTCCGAGAGATCGAGGTTGCTACTGGTGCTGCTCCATCAACAATCTACAAACACGCGGCTATAAAATTCTGCTCGCATATTTTGCTCTGCTTCACCTGCAAACTGAAATCCCAGCATTGAGTCGTGAGTCACCTGCGTTTGCTTGCGTTGCGCGCCAATTATCTCGATCGATCACCTCGACAAGGCTGTTCCATGTTTCTGATCACACACTTCTTCTTCGTTGTTCGCCAGACTACAGGTCTAACTCCACTTCCGTTTTAGTCATCTGCACCGTACTTCGGTTAATAAAACTCCCCGAAGATCGATGGCAACCGTGGGTGCAGCAACGCTGTCCGTCCCTGCTTCCGGCATCAGGTACCGGCCAACGTTAGCCGTTCCGGCGATCAGGACCGCCCGACGTCCCGCCACCTCCATGAAGCAACTCACGTCGTCGGGCGGCGCGAGGCTCTCGGCGAGGTTCAGGACAGCAGCTGCCGCGCACAAGGTGAAGCTCGTCGGTCCGGACGGCGAGGAGACGGAGCTGGAGGTGGCCGAGGACGCCTACATCCTGGAGGCAGCGGAGGAGGCCGGCGTGGAGCTGCCCTTCTCGTGCCGGGCGGGGTCGTGCTCGACGTGCGCGGGGAAGCTGGCGTCCGGCGAGGTGGACCAGTCGGAGGGGTCGTTCCTGGACGACGCGCAGATGGCCGAGGGGTACGTGCTCACCTGCATCGCACACCCCAGGGCGGACTGCGTCATCTACACCCACAAGGAAGAGGAGGTCCACTAGACTATGGTCACATCAGATCAGATCGCGCCACTGCTCCAGAGTCGTCGTGTCGTGTCCCTGTCTTCTACTACTACTAGATGGACCTAGCGCGCTTTGCTGCGCCGTTTTTGCTACCGAGATCGTAGAAACCCACCACACAAACCCTGTCGTTTAACCACTGCCAAATTTCAAGACCTTCTATGGTTCAAACTGTTATTTCAATACTGGCCAATTTCACAACCTTCCATGAATTTGTCTGGTAGACCTTTTTAACAAACTATGTTATTCAGGGATCAGGCCTGCTATAAGGCATGCCAAAAGATAACCAACACTTCATGATTTATACTAAACTTACATGGGGACGAATTTGTGATACATCAATACAGAGATCCAGAAATGACTCAAGGTAATAGCAGAAACAACATAGAATCTAGAAAGAACTTGGTCTACAAAATGGCCATGACAAAAAGAACAACTCATGTGAACTTCAAAGAGTTTTACCAAAAAAAAAATCCGGTTGTTACTTCTAGCGAGTTTTCTTAAAAAAAATACTAATGTTGTTTTAGATTTTCTGAGATAATATTGATTCGCTTGCAGAACATACATGAACTAAACTACCCGTTGTTATTTGAAAATAGTCTAGAATGATCTTAATATTCACTACATTGCAGCCACACGTAAATAATAGATGGATAGTGCTTGTGTACCAGATATGCATCTGCCATAAAAATGAGATAGTAAAGGCTTAGATGGTTGGCACCAATAAGAAGTCCGACAAAAAGTTAACTTCCAGTTCCAGCTAGTGATGCATAATTTATTTTGCAAGGGGCAGTAAAAAATAACTTGATGGCGGAATCAGTAGAGATCTTAACTTTTGCACTGCATCCCAAGTTCTTTCAGATGAAAGCAGATTAATTTTAGTGGTAATAAGTGGATTTAATTAAATTGTTAAGTTTTTAAGATTCAGATTAAAACTGTTAGACCAAGTTTTAAAATATATGATACAAACCTAGCCAAGCTATAAGATTTTTGCCAGGACATTCTTGACACTTAATAGGTCCACAAGATCATCAAGATGCACTAGTGCCAAATAATGCACGAGCTGCTTCTGGCTATTAAAAATTTATGTATTTAGTGGAATACATATTGGATAACTTATTTTTGCAAGCTGGGTGAAATCTAAATTATTTCATAAGGCATACGATGGACATTATATTTTGAGACAAACATGCAGCTATGAAAGAAGGATCTTGCACTCGATTTTCAACTTCACTCGGCAAAGTTTACCGACATTCCTGATAAACAAAGAAGATAGTAAGTAACTGTTCGGCACACGGTGATGCTCTTCTAGCAAAGTATGAGAAAGTTCAGAAACAACAAAAGAAATTCTTAATATTATGTGAACATTGGAAACGCTTCACTAATATCCAGATTAAGCAGTTGAAACAATTAAAAAGATGTTATCAGGAGGTACAGTGAGATCATAGATAATGAAAACATGGAAGTGCAAGAAACGGATAAAAGCTTCTTCAGGTCAATAGCAAGAACAAATATTTTGATTGATTAGACTCCATAAACAAGAACACTAACAATTGTATGTTAACCAATAAGAACAATTATCAATTACAAATAATGTTCTTTCAAACTGGTTATATGTTTTAATACAAGCCAGGAAAAATGCTTCGAGTGGACTCATTGCTGATGAATGGGTTTCATGGTCCAGTCTAACTATAACACGTCCTAAATGCTCCACTGTAATGTATTTTCAAATCAAATGTATATAAACTTCAGGTGAGAGTTTCGCTTTCTCTAGGATGTGTTGCCAGCCTGCAAGTTCTTTTTTCGACAAAGCCTGCAAGTTCTGTGAACAACAATATTGCACTTGCATGCAAAACTCGTGTGCTGCAGCCTGCATTGACATCAAGACATCAGTAACACTGCAAGCTGCATGTAACCACATACCAATGGGATTTGGGTGGATCTTCAATAGTATAGTACATTTCCTGCTCCATCCAAGACCAGATGTCTGCATTCATTCATGTAGGTAAGATGATATATCTAATTTAATCCTGTAATCCGAGACAGTGTAGACAATGAATTTTAGAGAGCATGAACAGAGATATCATCATCTAGCTCTTTGTGATAAGCTGGACTGCTGGTCCATATATGAAGCATCTTGGCAACAATTGATGCATATATTGACATCTCAAACAGGGGTACCAGATTTTTGCCTCAGGATGCAAACTACAAAGCACAATTCTTGCTAATCATATTAGATTATTAATTACCATTCTAATGGTATATCAGCAAGTAAAGAAATGATGCAATCTGTTTCATGGGACAGGTGATTTTGTACTGAACATGTGTTCACATCATTAGACTAAGTTATTACGGTATCATTAGTATATAAAATTACTATCGCAGTTCGCCGTCCTAGTTCGCAGTCCAATTCTGCAATGAAATAAACACAATTATAATTCATGTTGCTTTTCAGAGCTTTGACACATGGAAGCTGACGGAAAGTTATTAGCAATACGCATGCATCCATCTTTTTAGCAATATTATACAACATGATTAATTAAAAGTGAAGATAATAGCTAAAACACTGAACATGAAGAACGAAGTTGGAAGTTCAAGAGGGGAATGGCATTGCGAACTCCAGTAGATAAAACCCGTCAGATAATACAGGAACTCATGAAGCCATAGTCTCATTTAGTTGCATCGAACTGCAGTTTCTTATTTCAGCTTAGAAGACATTCACCACCTATTATATGTTCATATCCTCCCTGTCAGATTAGAGTACAAAATGAGGTGCATGTGAAACTCTGAAAAAAATGAGGCGACAATACACTGGTTTGCTCTCAAGTAAACAATACGAAGATATAGAGAAAAAGAACAATTGCCAAGTGGTTTTTGTTTGCTCTCAAGTAAACAATACGAAGAAATAGAGAGAAAGAACTATTGCCAAGTGGTTTAGATGTTTCCATTATTTCTATAAGGATGTCTTCTGCACCTGATGAACTAAAGACACATTTATAATGTCACCCTTCATGCACCAATTTGCAAGCATGTGAATATGCTAATAAGTAAATTTAAGCAATGACATAAAACTGACAGGAAGCATATTTAGTCTAAAAGTGTCACTACTTGATCCTAAGATTAAGGTGAGACACTGCCTCAAGGTTTGGACTGTCAACCTAGACCATTCAACAAAAAAATCCATCACTGAATCAAGTAACCACCAGGAACTTATACCTGGTCGGCTGGTCCCGTCCTTGGCCTCGTCCAGCCTAGTTTGCATTCACAACCAACAAACTGGTACTCCAGAAATGAAATTTGTGCTTAGCCCCGAGATCTAAATAATACTCGCTAGGCTGGAAATTAATGTGCCCATCACAGAGACCAAAAAGCAAAGAGGACACAATAGTACACTGCGTATCGCTCTCCTTTGTTCCCAGATGCAGCCGAGTAGACGGCGACCCGACCCGTCCAGCACCTCGCCGACCCCGGGACGCCACTAATTCCCGGTCGGCTGGTCGTCGTCCTTCTCCGGCGCCAAGCTCGGGGACCTCCGGTTAGGATGGAGTCGGACAATGGTGGACGAAGCAAACCAGGGCAAATCGTTGCCGCTGCTTGCTCCTCTGTCGGCGCCTCCGCAGCAACCCACAGCATCGGCCGTATCCGCGCGCTACCGCGCCCACGTACTTACCACAACTCGAGCAACTCGAGAAGGCGGAGCAACAAAATTACGAAGTGGATAAAGGAAGGGGGAGAAGGAAGAGTGAGTTCTCCACGCCTCTAATACTGACTACCAAGGAACCGCCTATGGGTTCTCTGAACCTGTGTAGGACGGTCAACTCGGGCCAACGCCGAAAGCGACCTGCCGATCGCTCCCAGGGCCCTTTAGGGATATGGTGATCTGATTTTCAGTCGCGCCACCCAAACGGTGTTGAATTAAATATTTGGGGCGCCTTCGCCTCGTGCCGTGCTTTGCGTCTCAACCACGTCCCTCAATCTTTCTTTTACATTAAAATAACTTTTTGTTTATGTTGCATTTTTATTTAAATAGAGAGGTTGTCTTGAGGTTTATCAAAATTTAGATGTATCTAGACACTAAATAGCATCTAGATACATCTAAATTTTAACAAATTTTAGACAAGTTTCGTGAGGCGGAGGGAGTAGATCACTCTCGGATACTTTCAACCACCTAAACTGGAAAAATCCAGCTGATCTAAACTGGAAAATTCAGCTGACTCTGAAAGTGTCATGTTGTGGTTCTTCGATGCGCAGGAAGAACATACAGAAACATACATAAAGAAAGAACACTCGCCATGTTCAATTATCGTCCTCTTCATCGTTGGTGTGGTAATGCCAGCGGCAGGACGTGTCGTCGAACACATTCACGCTAATCTCGTCATCGCCTTCGTAGTGGAAGGTGAGCACGTAGCCGGCTTGGAGGTTGTGGAAGCGCGTGAACTTCTCCTAACCGGTGTCGATGTACATCTTGCTGCGCCCGTCGAAGAGCACATCCACTGGCCACCGGCAAAAGCTGCAGCAAGCCGCCCGTAGTTGCAGCGCGGCTGGCTCGTTGCTGGCGACGAACTCGCCGAACTTGTCCGGCAGCCTCTGGATGCCGAGTGTCATTATTGAGGACGACGATGAACTTAACCTTCCCCTCCTCGGAAGACGACAACAGCGTAGGAAATGACGACCATGCAGGCGTTGCTGCTCCAGCACGGCCGCGGCGGCCACGCCCGCGAACTCGACCAGCCATGGAGCGGCCCGCGACCTCGACTCTTAACATTGTGGCGGCTAGGGTTGAGGATTGCGGCGCTAGGGTTTTGTGTGAGGGGTGATGCGCGAGCGCCCCTTTTTATATGCCGGAGGAGGCGAGGGAGCGGTGGCGCACATTAATGCCTGCACGAAGAGCTAGGCGCGACGAGACGTGTCCCTGCGCCTCTGGCAAAACTGCACCGTCGCTGCGCGTCGTTTACTTTCGTCGAGAGGTAGACGACGGTTGCATGGTGTTCGTGTCTCAATGATGCATTGGGACCGCCCCTTTCCGCCTCGCTTTTCGCTCTGCTTCGGGGTGTCGGACACCGTACTAGGTCGCGCCGGACGAAAACCCCCTTTAAAACACACGGCTGGGAAGGTAAAATAGCTAACGGGGTCCAAAAATCTTTGGGGACCGGTTTAAGAAACGTGACAGGATATGCTCCTACAAACGCGGTGTGTGCTTATAGCTCGTCAGTTTTGCTAGTAGCTTTTCTGGCAATCTCAAGGTGAATTTTTTCGAAATGGAATCTCAAGGTGAATAGCTTATCTTAGCATGGTCGGTGAATACATTCAAAATAAGTGACTCAGCTTGTTAAGATACGGATATGTTCAGAACCAGCGCATCTCAGCGTGTAGATACATTTGTACCCAAACAAAATTATGTCCCTTATTTCCAAACGGAGATGATAGGTGACAATAGATTTAGCAAAAAAAGTGACAACAAATTGTTTTGTTTGGGATATACTTAGAACGAATGATTTTCTGTTGTATATTTTATCTCATTTTTTTGTATCTCACACCTTGCAAGATGGTGCCACGATACTATCCCCAGCTGCTTATGCTATGAACCACAATGAGGTCATCTTGTCCTATTTTTTTCTCCAATGGTGCGTCTGGTATCGTGGAGGGCGTGTGAAGTCTGTGTTCCGCAGATCTTACGAGATTCACTCAGTTTTCATGTTTATTGATGTGATCTTAAATCTAGCATGAGTTTCATGCATCTTTGGAGATGGTTGAAGCTCTGGTGCGCCGATCCTTTGGAGTGTCCATTCTATTGGCCAAAGAGCTTATATATATAGAAAACAAAAACTTGTGAACTAGTACCCTACGAAAACCCTTCAATCTTCCATGTTAGATCTTAGTTTTTTGAAGATTACATCCTACATTAATTGGAAATAGAAGATGAGTACTAGGTATTGTTTAATTCCTTCACAGAGAAAAACTAGGACTTTCTTCTGAAGGATCGCGGGCATAGAATAATTACCATTTCAAGAAATAAAGTTTACTTCCAATTGAAGGATCAGGGGCATATAAGGTTTGAATCCACAAATTTATCTTCGAATTGCATCGGACAAACTCATGTAGTTTCTAATATTTCAAAAAAATTGCCCCATAAGAAAAAATCCCTTAGGAAGATAATTCCTTGAAATCCTATGAAATTCCTTTGAAGCAAAGGAACCTTTATTCACTCAAAGATCTCACATTTTTGTATACTTTTCTTATAGCACAATTAGATACCCTTTGATGAAAACTCATTCGTTATTCAATACTCCCTTCATCTAAAAATATAAGGCGCACTTGTTTTTTAAAAGATAGTTTTGATGATAAAAAAATATAGATGATATGCGAGTTTAAAAGAAAATATGGTTGAATTCATTTTGTGAGATAAGCCAAACAAAATACACGAACTAATCACTTGTGAATGTTAAATTGCAAAAAATATTGCTTGTCTTATTAATTTTTGCAGGGAAAACGATATTCAAAGTGGCATGATTTTGGGAGAGAGAGCCATTGGATAGATGGTTATAACTAACCCTTACTCCCTAGGGATCAAACCGGAGTAAATTGTTCTTTTAGTAGGAGGTGATGTTTCTGTAGTTTTTAGGACGCATGTAGTGATTTTATCGGTTTTGAAGTTCTTAACTCTAGTCTTCTGACTACTAATGTGCTCGTCTATGTTGCAATCAGTATTTCTCGAGAAATTAGAGCCACAATTTTGTGTTTCTTTCTAGCCTAGAATACAAATTATTATTCAAAAGTAATTTGCATGTCTGCATAACACATCCATATATCACCGAAAAATATTTTCAACATTTGTGAAACTTCTAAATATAATTTTGAATTCTCTAAAATTGTGGGCTCTGGCTCCAAAGTGTAGCACATGGAAGTTGTCCACACACTTCATCGTGGAACTAGACAGCATAGCTGGGCCGCAAATCCTATGTGTCGACTAGTTCGGCACTTGCACCACGCAGCATACCCCCGCGCGCGGTGTGGGCCGACCCGGTTAGACCCTAGGCTTTTGCATTTTTTCCATTCTTTGTTTTTTATTCTTTTTTTCTGATTTTCCTGTTTTTTTTTTTTGTAAGATTTGAAAAATGTTATTTTTTTAGAAATGTGCAGACTTTTATAAAATGTTCAAATTTGAAAATGCTCAACATAAAAAATGTACAAATTTTAAAATTGGTCAAGCACTAAAATTCTTTAAATTAAAAATTGTTCAAATTTGAAAATCGTACAAATTCTAAAATTGTTCGAATTTGAAAATTGCTCAAACTGTAAAATTTGTTCACATTTAAAAATGTTCAATTTTACAATTTTCTATTTTTTGAAAAAAACATATTTATTTTAAATTGTTCAAAGTATAATAATGTTCAGATTTTTGTAATTTATTCAAATCTTAAAATGTTTATATGTTAAGAAACTTGTGAAAATGTATTTTCTGAAAAAATATTAGATTTTAAAGAAACAAAAAATATTAGTACAAATGAAACAGAAAAGGAAAAAGGAAAATAATCATACCTTATCAACGGGTTGCGACCCAGCCAACTCAACCCTACCTGGGGGTGCGGCGCCCCGCAAGCGATGACCAAGTCGGTGTAGAGCGATGCCCTAGCTGGGCAGCTTGGCTTGAAAATCCTAGGAGGTTCTGGGACGGTTTTCCCTACTTTCCGCTCATTAGCGCGCCGGAACATGCTATCGCCTGAAGCGGAACCTGGATGGGCCGGCCCATTAGTTCGTTCGGTGAACAAAGTAGAAGTACTATATAGTTTTCTATTGTTTTTGTACAACAGATGAGATATACCACCGTAGACATGTCACCTCCTTCGCCCCTAGCCGAAACCAGGGATCAAATCCCCGTATCAGCATGTATGCATACACTTTTTCGAGCTAAAACAAATTTCAAAACCGAGCAAAATTTAAATATGAGAAAATTTCAAAACCAAGCAAAATTTAAACCGGAGCAAATTTCAAAAGTAGGCAAAATTTATATCTGAGCAAATTTCGAAACCGAGAAAAATTGAAAAAAATTATAGTTTAATTTTCTCAAATTTGAAAGTTGCTACAACTTAAAATTGCTTGAATTTTAAAAATATGATCTGAACAGAAAAAGAAAGGCAGATACACCGAAAAAACAAAAAAGCGAAAAACCAAAAAAAGAAAAAAACGAAACCGACAGAAAACTAAGAACCCAGGAAAAAACAAAATAAAAACAGAAAAAACCATTCCAAATGGGCTGCGGCTCGCTTGCCGCACGCGGGCGGGCGTTAATCCGTCCCGCAGCTGGGCGGGAAATAGTTTTTTCCGGCTAGGACAGAGATTTAGGTCTAACGGTCGGGCCTGGCTGGACCTAGACTTTGCATTTTGGCAATTTAAGCAAGAGGCCTGATCTGACGGGCTTTTGCATGCTCAGGCTAGGCTTGGGTTGTAGATTTAGGCCCAACGGATCGGGCTTGGGTATTTAGCATTGGCTTTTCTCGTCTTGGCTAATAGGTCCCGTATTTTTTCGCCCCTTAAAACACGAGTAGAGGCCCTGTATTCACTTTTCACCGACCGAAAACTCGGACGAGCTAGCAGACCCCGTATCCCCACCCCATATTCTGTTTTACGGGGTGGGGATACGGGGTCTGCTAGCTCGTCCGAGTTTTCAACCCCTCAAAACAGGGTTTTTTGACAAATTGCATATTAGAACCAACACACCATTCACATAAAATAAATGTTTTACATCACACAATAATCGTCATAATTATTACAATAATATTTTTCGAAAATGTCAACAAGAATTAAACAAATAACAAATGTTTCACACATACAACAATAGGAAATGTTTATGGACTTGACAAGGGTTGTATAGTTAGGGTAAATACCATCTGTGAGATAGTACCCCATGGTGTACTCATTGTTCATAACTTTGTAGTTACAAGGTGGAGCTTCACCCTTAACTAGTCTTGCAAACAAAGGGGATCTATTCAAGATGTTGATGTCGTTGAGTGTCCCCGGCAATCCAAAAAAGCATGCCAAATCCATAAGTCTTGAGAGGCCACAGCTTCAAGAACAATGGTAGCATCACGGCTTTTGCCACAATACATTCCATGCCATGCTTTTGGACAATTTTTTCATGTCCAATGCATGCAATCCAAACTACCAAGCATCCCGGCCACCCCCTCTTTTCATTGATCTCCATGAGCCTTTTTGTATCATCCTCATTTGGAGCTCGGAGATACTTCTCTCCATATAACTTGATCACCATCTTGGCAAACATACGCACGCAATCCGTGGTTGTTTGCACACCAATGCGAAGGTACTCATCGGTATAATCTGCTGGTATACCGTATGCAATAACCCTCATGGCGGCAGAATTTTTTTGATATGGGCTAAATCCCATGACTTGGGCAGCATTTCTTCTTTGCTTGAAATAATCGCAATTTGCCTCGCAATCTTTGACGATTCTCTCGAACAAAGACCTACGCATTCGGTACCGTCTACGGAAGAGGCGGGAGGATAGGTCGGTACTCGGCGAAATAATCTTGCATCACTGTTCGGGCCGAGCGCGGTTCCGCGGAATGCACATACGCCCCATCACGGATCCTTTCCGCTGATCCAGCAGCTTCATGCGGTCCTCCGTTTGCTTCAAGCCGAACAGGAGCACCATCATCTCCGTCTCGTCGTCGTTGAGCAACTCGTCGATGTCCGAATCGTCGGAATCCGACGACGACCAATCGGTCGACGTCGCGTCCAAATCCGCCATGTGCACATCCTCCGAAGCCATCTACCACGGTGTACCATACATCAGCCCCAAATCCGACCAATTTACCGGCGGCAACGAAGAAGAACGCGGCGGAATACTCACCGGTGACAAACGGCGGAGAAGACCACGGCGGGAGGGCGGCGGCGCTCGCGGAGGGACGCGGAACTTCGGCGGGGTGCGGCGGAGGTGCGGCGGGCGTTGACGCAGCTCGGCGCGGCTCGGCGGACGGTGGAGGGGCGCTGATCTGACGGATTCCGGCGGCGGCGCGCGGGTGGCTGCGGCAGCGCGCGGGGGAAAATGGGTGGGGCACTGGTAGAAAAAGAGGCTTCCGTCCAGCCCCATTAGTCGCGAAAGTATAGGAACCGCGACTAATGGAGTCTTTAGTCGCGGTTCGGGAGGCGAACCGCGACCAAGGCTGGGCCTGGGCGCTCGGTGGCCAGCGGTGGACGGGAGGAGCTTTAGTCGTGGTTGGCCTGGCCAACCGCGACTAAAGGTGCCGAAGGCCTTTAGTCGCGGTTGGCTGCCAACCGCGACTAAAGCCCCACCCCTATATATACCGTTCAGCCCACACACTTAGCCATTTGGTGCCACTTCTCTTCACAAACTTCACAAGGGGGTGTAGGTTTGCTTTTGGCTCCTCTTATGCACACAAAGTGTTTGATGAAATGCCCCAAGAGCATGAAACAAACATGATATGAAGTGTCGGAGCCACACTTGAGCTTCCTCATTTATTTTTCCTCCTCGATCGCGGTTAGCAACTTGAACCTTTCATATATATGTGTCATTGATAAAATATGCATGTGTGTAGTTCATTGTTTAATTTCTATTGTTTGTAGCTAGTTAGTTTAACAAATGCATGATGGTTAATTATATATTTTATATTATAATAATGCAGATGAATCGGCAATGGATGTACGGTAACCGACTCTCCGGCGAGTTCACTACGGGTTTGAAAGATTTCCTCGTAGTGGCTAATGCGAACAAGGGTTTTGTTATCTGTCCATGTGTTGACTGTAAGAATCAGAAGGGTTACTCTTCCTCAAGAGAAGTTCACCTGCACTTCGGCACGGTTTCATGCCAAGCTATAATTGTTGGACCAAGCATGGAGAAAGAGGTGTTATAATGGAAGAAGATGAAGAAGGGGATGATTTCATCGATTAAAACTATCCTGATCATTTCGGTGATACTTTCATGGAGGATGCTGAAGGTGGTGGGGAAGGTGAAGGGGAAGGTGAAGGGGAAGGTGCAGAAGAGGCACGTGTGAGCCCGCTGATGATCTTGGTCGGACCATTACTGATGCACGGAGACGCGAAACTGAAAAGGAGAGGGAGAATTTGGATCGCATGTTAGAGGATCACAAAAGTGTACCCAGGATGCGATAATGGTCTGAAAAGCTGGGCTGCACACTGGATTTGCTGAGATGGAAGGCACAGGAAGGTGTAGCCGACTCGGGATTTGAAAACTTGCTGAAAATGTTGAAGAATATGTTTCCAAAGAATAACGAGTTGCCCTCCAGTACGTACGAAGTAAAGAAGGTTGTCTGCCCTCTAGGTTTAGAGGTTCAAGATACATGCATGCATCAACGACTGCATCCTCTACCGCGGTGAATATGAGAATTTGAATGAATGCCCGGTATGCACGCATTGCGTTATAAGATCGAGGCGATGACCCCGGTGACGATGTTGAGGGCCAGAAACCCAGGAAGAGGGTTCCCGCCAAGATGATGTGGTATGCTCCTATAATACCACGGTTGAAACGTCTGTTCAGGAACAAAGAGCATGCCAAGTTGTTGCGATGGCACAAAGAGGACCGTAAGTCGGACGGGCAGTTGAGACACCCCAGATGGAACGCAATGGAGAAAGATCGACAGAGAGTTCAAAGATTTTGCAGCTGACGCAAGGAACATAAGATTTGGTCTAAGTACGATGGCATGAATCCTTTTGGCGAGCAGAGCTCCAGCCATAGCACCTGGCCCGTGACTCTATGCATCTACAACCTTCCTCCTTGGTTGTGCATGAAGCGGAAGTTCATTATGATGCCGTGCTCATCCAAGGTCCGAAGCAACCCGGCAACGACATCGATGTGTACCTAAGGCCATTAGTTGATGAACTTTTACAGTTGTGGGGCAGACCTGGTGTCCGTGTGTGGGATGAGCACAAAGAAGAGGAATTTGACCTACGAGCGTTGCTTTTCGTAACCATCAACGATTGGCCTGCTCTTAGTAACCTTTCGGGACTGTCAAATAAGGGATACAATGCATGCACGCACTGCTTACATGAGACTGAAAGTGTACATTTTCCAAATTGTAATAAGAACGTGTACCTTGGGCATCGTCGATTTCTTCCAAAAATTCATCCAGTAAGAAAGAAAGGCAAGCATTACAACGGCAAGGCAGATCACCGGCCGAAGCCCGCGGAACGCACTGGTGCTGAGGTATTTGATATGGTCAAGGATTTGAAAGTCATCTTTGGAAAGGGTCCTGGCGGACAATCAATTCCGAAGGGAGCTGATGGCGTGTAATTCACACGTTCGTTGGGAACCCCAAGAGGAAGGTATGATGCGCACAGCAGCAAGTTTTCCCTCAGAAAGAAACCAAGGTTTATCGAACCAGGAGGAGCCAAGAAGCACGTTGAAGGTTGATGGCGGCGGGATGTGCGGCGCAACACCAGATTTGGCCAACGTGGAACCTGCACAACACAACCAAAGTACTTTGCCCCAAACAAAGAGGTTGTCAATCTCACCGGCTTGCGTAACAAAGGATTAACCGTATTGTGTGGAAGATGATTGTTTGCAAGAAAACAAAAAACAAGTATTGCAGTAGATTTGTATTTCAGTAAAAGGACCGGGGTCCACAGTTCACTAGAGGTGTCTCTCCCATAAGATAAAAGCATGTTGGGTGAACAAATTACAGTCGGGCAATTGACAAATAGAGAGGGCATAACAATGCACATACATGTCATGATAAGTACAATGAGATTTAATTGGGCATTACGACAAAGTACATAGACCGCCATCCAACCGCATCTATGCCTAAAAAGTCCACCTTCAAGTTATCATCCGAACCCTTCCAGTATTAAGTTGCAAAGCAACAGACAATTGCATTAAGTATGGTGCGTAATGTAATCAATAACTACATCCTTAGACATAGCATCAATGTTTTATCCCTAGTGGCAACAACACAACACAACCTTAGAACTTTCTCTCACTGTCCCAGGTATCAATGTAGGCATGAACTCACTATCGAGCATAAATACTCCCTCTTGGAGTTAAGAGCAAAAACTTGGCCAGAGCCTCTACTAATAACGGAGAGCATGCAAGATCATAAACAACACATAGGTAATAACTTGATAATTAACATAACATGGTATTCTCTATCCATCGGATCCCGACAAACACAACATATAGTATTACAGATAGATGATCTTGATCATGTTAGGCAGCTCACAAGATCCAACAATGAAGCACAATGGGGAGAAGACAACCATCTAGCTACTGCTATGGACCCATAGTCCAGGGGTGAACTACTCACTCATCACTCCGAGGCGACCATGGCGGTGTAGAGTCCTCCGGGAGATGAATCCCCTCTCCGGCAGGGTGCCGGAGGCGATCTCCTGAATCCCGAGATGGGATTGGCGGCGGCGGCGTCTCGAAGGTTTTCCGTATCGTGGTTCTTCGTATTGGGGTTTCGACGGAGGCTTTAAGTAGGCGGAAGGGCAACGTGGGGGCCACACGAGGGCCCCACACCATAGGTCGGCGCGGCAGGGCCGGGCCGCGCCGCCCTATGGTGGCGGCGCCTCGTGGCCCCACTTCGACTCCTCTTCGGTCTTCCGGAAGCTTCGTGGCAAAATAGGACCCTGGCGTTGATTTCGTCCAATTCCGAGAATATTTCGTTACTAGGATTTCTGAAACCAAAAACAGCAGAAAAACAAAGAACGGCTCTTCGGTATCTTGTTAATAGGTTAGTTCGAGAAAATGCACGAATATGACATAAAGTGTGCATAAAACATGTAGATATCATCAATAATGTGGCATGGAACATAAGAAATTATCGATACGTCGGAGACGTATCAGCATCCCCAAGTTAGTCGTCCCGCAGGTAAAACGATAACAAAGATAATTTCTGAAGTGACATGCCATCATAACCTTGATCATACTATTTGTAAACATATGTAATGAATGCAGCGATCAAAACAATGGTAATGACATGAGTAAACAAGTGAATCATAAAGCAAAGACTTTTCATGAATAGTACTTCAAGACAAGCATCAATAAGTCTTGCATAAGAGTTAACTCATAAAGCAATAAATCAAAGTAAAGGTATTGAAGCAACACAAAGGAAGATTAAGTTTCAGCGGTTGCTTTCAACTTGTAACATGTATATCTCATGGATAATTGTCAACATAGAGTAATATAACAAGTGCAATATGCAAGTATGTAGGAATCAATGCACACACAAGTGTTTGCTTCTTGAGATGGAGAGAGATAGGTGAACTGACTCAACATAAAAGTAAAGAGAATGGTCCTTCAAAGAGGAAATCATCGATTGCTATATTTGTGCTAGAGCTTTTATTTTGAAAACATGAAACAATTTTGTCAACGGTAGTAATAAAGCATATGAGTTATGAACATTATATCTTACAAGTTGCTAGCCTCATGCATAGTATACTAATAGTGCCCACACCTTGTCCTAATTAGCTTGGACTACCGGATCATCGCAATACACATGTTTTAACCAAGTGTCACAATGGGGTACCTCCATGCCGCCTGTACAAAGGTCTAAGGAGAAAGCTCGCATTTTGGATTTCTCGCTTTTGATTATTCTCAACTTAGACATCCATACCGGGACAACATGGACAACAGATAATGGACTCCTCTTTAATGCATAAGCATGTGACAACAATTATTATTCTCATATGAGATTGAGGATATATGTCCAAAACTGAAACTTCCACCATGAATCATGGCTTTAGTTAGCGGCCCAATGCTCTTCTCTAACAATATGCATGCTCCAACCATTAAGGTGGTAGATCTCTCTTACTTCAGACAAGATGGACATGCATAGCAACTCACATGATATTCAACAAAGAATAGTTGATGGCGTCCCCAGAAACATGGTTATCGCACAACAAGCAACTTAATAAGAGATAAAGTGCATAAGTACATATTCAATACCACAATAGTTTTTAAGCTATTTGTCCCATGAGCTATATATTGTAAAGGTGAATGATGGAATTTTAAAGGTAGCACTCAAGCAATTTACTTTGGAATGGCGGAGAAATACCATGTAGTAGGTAGGTATGGTGGACACAAATGGCATAGTGGTTGGCTCAAGGATTTTGGATGCATGAGAAGTATTCCCTCTCGATACAAGGTTTAGGCTAGCAAGGTTATTTGAAACAAACACAAGGATGAACGGTGCAGCAAAACTCACATAAAAGACATATTGTAAACATTATAAGACTCTACACCGTCTTCCTTGTTGTTCAAAACTCAATACTAGATATTATCTAGACTCTAGAGAAACCAAATATGCAAACCAAATTAGCAAGCTCTAAGTGTTTCTTCATTAATGGGTGCAAAGTATATGATGCAAGCGCTTAAACATGAGCACAACAATTGCCAAGTATCAAATTATTCAAGACATTTTAGAGTTACTACATGTAGTATTTTCCAATTCCAACCATATAACAATTTAACGAAGAAGAAACTTCGCCATGAATACTATGAGTAAAGCCTAAGGACATACTTGTCCATATGCTACAGCGGAGCGTGTCTCTCTCCCACAAAGTGAATGCAAGGATCCATTTTATTCAAACAAAACAAAAACAAAAACAAACCGACGCTCCAAGCAAAGTGCATAAGATGTGACGGAATAAAAATATAGTTTCAGGGGAGGAACCTGATAATGTTGTCGATGAAGAAGGGGATGCCTTGGGCATCCCCAAGCTTAGACGCTTGAGTCTTCTTAGAATATGCAGGGGTGAACCACCGGGGCATCCCCAAGCTTAGAGCTTTCACTCTCCTTGATCATATTGTATCATACTCCTCTCTTGATCCTTGAAAACTTCCTCCACACCAAACTCGAAACAACTCATTAGAGGGTTAGTGCACCATAAAAATTAACATGTTCAGAGGTGACACAATCATTCTTAACACTTCTGGACATTGCATAAAGCTACTGGACATTAATGGATCAAAGAAATTCATCCAACATAGCAAAAGAGGCAATGCGAAATAAAAGGCAGAATCTGTCAAAACAGAACAGTTCGTAAAGACGAATTTTAAAATGGCACCAGACTTGCTCAAATGAAAATTCCCAAATTTAATGAAAGTTGCGTACATATCTGAGGATCACTCACGTAAATTGGCTTAATTTTCTGAGTTACCTACAGAGAATTAGACCCAGATTCGTGACAGCAAAGAAATCTGTTTCTGCGCAGTAATCCAAATCTAGTATTTACTTTACTATCAAAGACTTTACTTGGCACAACAAAACATAAAACTAAGATAAGGAGAGGTTGCTACAGTAGTAAACAACTTCCAAGACTCAAATATAAAATAAAAATACTGTAGTAAAAACATGGGTTGTCTCCCATAAGCGCTTTTCTTTAACGCCTTTCAGCTAGGCGCAGAAAGTGTATATCAAGTAACATCAAGAGATGAAGCATCAACATCATAATTTGTTCTAATAATAGAATCATAAGGTAACTTCATTCTCTTTCTAGGGAAGTGTTCCATACCTTTCTTGAGAGGAAATTGATATTTAATATTACCTTCCTTCATATCAATAGTAGCACCAACGGTTCGAAGAAAAGGTCTTCCCAATATAAGGGGGCAAGATGTATTGCATTCAATATCCAAGATAACAAAATCAACGGGGACAAGGTTATTGTTAACCATAATATGAACATTATCAACTCTCCCCAAAGGTTTCTTTTTAGCATTATCAGCGAGATTAACATCCAAATAACAATTTTTCAATGGTGGCAAGTCAAGCATATCATAGACTTTCTTAGGCATAACAAATACTTGCACCAAGATCACATAAAGCATTACAATCAAAATCATTGACCCTCATCTTAATAATGGGCTCCCAACCATCTTCTAACTTTCTAGGAATAGAAGTTTCAAGTTTTAGTTTATCTTCTCTAGCTTTTATGAGAGCATTTGTAATATGTTTTGTAAAGGCCAAATTTATAGCACTAGCATTAGGACTTTTAGCAAGTTTTTGTAAGAACTTTATAACTTCAGAGATGTGACAATCATCAAAATCTAAATCATTATGAGCTACAGCAATGGGATCATCATCCCCAATGTTGAAAAAAATTTCAGCAGTTTTATCACAAGCAGTTTCAGCAGTTTTAGCAATTTCAGTTTTGTACGCTTTGCACTAGGAGTAGAAACATTGCCAACACCAATTATTTTACCATTGATAGTAGGGGGTGCAGCAACATGTGAGGAATCAACATTACTTGTGGTGGTAATAGTCCAAACTTTAGCTACATTATTCTCTTTAGCTAGTTTTTCATTTTCTTCTCTATCCCACCTAGCACGCAATTCAGCCATTAATCTTATATTCTCATTAATTCTAACTTGGATGGCATTTGCTGTAGTAACAATTTTATTTTCAATATCCATATTAGGCATAACTTTCGATTTTAAAAGATCAACATCAGAGGCAAATCTATCAACTCTAGAAGCAAGAGTATCAATTTTATCAAGCTTTTCCTCAACAGATTTGTTAAAAGCAGTTTGTGTACTAATAAATTCTTTAAGCATAGCTTCAAGACCAGAGGGTACACTCCTATTATTGTTGTAAGAATTCCCATAAGAATTACCATAACCATTACCATTAGCAGAAGGATATGGCCTATAGTTATTACCAGAGTTGTTCCTATAAGCATTGTTGTTGAAATTATTATTTTTAATGAAATTCACATCAACATTTTCTTCTTGAGCAACCAATGAAGCTAAAGGAACATTATTTAGATCAACATTAGATCTACCATTCACAAGCATAGACATAATCACATCAATCTTATCACTCAAGGAAGAGGTTTCTTCAACAGAATTTACCTTCTTACCTTGTGGAGCTCTTTCCGTGTGCCATTCAGAGTAATTGATCATCATATTATCAAGAAGCTTTGTAGCCGCCCCCAAAGTGATGGACATAAAGGTACCTCCAGCAGCTGAATCCAATAAATTCCGCGAAGAAAAATTTAGTCCTGCATAGAAGGTTTGGATGATCATCCAAGTAGTCAGTCCATGGGTTGGGCAATTCTTTACCAAAGATTTCATTCTCTCCCATGCTTGAGCAACATGTTCATTATCTAATTGCTTAAAATTCATTATGCTACTTCTCAAAGATATAATTTTAGCGGGAGGATAATATCTACCAATAAAAGCATCCTTACATTTAGTCCATGAATCAATACTATTCTTAGGCAAAGATAGCAACCAATCTTTAGCTCTTCCTCTTAATGAGAAAGGAAACAATTTCAATTTAATAATATCACCATCTACATCCTTATAATTTTGCATTTCACATAGTTCAACAAAATTATTGAGATGGGCAGCAGCATCATCAGAACTAACACCAGGAAAATTGCTCTCTCATGACAAGATTCAGTAAAGCAGGTTTAATTTCAAAGAATTCTGCTGTAGTAGCAGGTGGAGCAATAGGTGTGCATAGGAAATCATTATTATTAGTGGTTGTGAAGTCACACAACTTAGTGTTTTCAGGAGTATTCATTTTAGCAGTAGTAAATAAAGCAAACTAGATAAAGTAAATGCAAGTAACTAATTTTTTTGTGTTTTGTTTAGGTGCAGCAAACAAAGTAGTAAATAAAATAAAGCAAGACAAAAACAAAGTAAAGAGATTGAGAAGTGGAGACTCCCCTTGCAGCGTGTCTTGATCTCCCGGCAACGGCGCCGGAAAAAGAGCTTGATGGCGTGTAATTCACACGTTCGTTGGGAACCCCAAGAGGAAGGTATGATGCGCACGGACAAGTTTTCCCTCAAAGAAACCAAGGTTTATCGAACCAGAGGAGCCAAGAAGCACGTTGAAGGTTGATGGCGGCGGGATGTAGTGCGGCGCAACACCAGGGATTCCGGCGCCAACGTGGAACCTGCACAACACAACCAAAGTACTTTGCCCCAACGAAAAGTGAGGTTGTCAATCTCACCGGCTTGCTGTAACAAAGGATTAACCGTATTGTGTGGAAGATGATTGTTTGCAAGAAAACAGTAAAACAAGTATTGCAGAGATTTGTATTTCAGTAAAAGAATGGACCGGGGTCCACAGGTTCACTAGAGGTGTCTCTCCCATAAGATAAAAGCATGTTGGGTGAACAAATTACAGTCGGGCAATTGACAAATAGAGAGGGCATAACAATGCACATACATGTCATGATAAGTACAGTGAGATTTAATTGGGCATTACGACAAAGTACATAGACCGCCATCCAACTGCATCTATGTCTAAAAAGTCCACCTTCAGGTATCATCCGAACCCCTTCCAGTATTAAGTTGCAAAGCAGACAATTGCATTAAGTATGGTGCGTAATGTAATCAATAACTACATCCTTAGACATAGCATCAATGTTTTATCCCTAGTGGCAACAGACAACACAACCTTAGAACTTTCTGTCACTGTCCCAGGTATCAATGTAGGCATGAACCCACTATCGAGCATAAATACTCCCTCTTGGAGTTAAGAGCAAAAACTTGGCCAGAGCCTCTACTAATAACGGAGAGCATGCAAGATCATAAACAACACATAGGTAATAACTTGATAATTAACATAACATGGTATTCTCTATCCATCGGATCCCGACAAACACAACATATAGTATTACAGATAGATGATCTTGATCATGTTAGGCAGCTCACAAGATCCAACAATGAAGCACAATGGGGAGAAGACAACCATCTAGCTACGCTATGGACCCATAGTCCAGGGGTGAACTACTCACTCATCACTCCGGAGGCGACCATGGCGGTGTAGAGTCCTCGGAGATGAATCCCCTCTCCCACAGGGTGCCGGAGATCTCCAGAATCCCCCGAGATGGGATTGGCGGCGGCGGCGTCTCAGTAAGGTTTTCCGTATCGTGGTTCTTCGTATTGGGGTTTTCGCGACGGAGGCTTTAAGTAGGCGGAAGGGCAACGTGGGGGGCCACACGAGGGCCCCACACCATAGGTCGGCGCGGCCAGGGCCTGGGCCGCGCCGCCCTATGGTGGCGGCGCCTCTTGGCCCCACTTCGACTCCTCTTCGGTCTTCCGGAAGCTTCGTGGCAAAATAGGACCCTGGGCGTTGATTTCGTCCAATTCCGAGAATATTCGTTACTAGGATTTCAAAACCAAAACAGCAGAAAACAGCAACTGGCTCTTCGGCATCTTGTTAATAGGTTAGTTCCGTAAAATGCACGAATATGACATAAAGTGTGCATAAAACATGTAGATATCATCAATAATGTGGCATGGAACATAAGAAATTATCGATACGTCGGAGACGTATCAGCATCCCAAGCTTAGTTCTGCTCGTAGGTAAAACGATAACAAAGATAATTTCTGAAGTGACATGCCATCATAACCTTGATCATACTATTTGTAAACATATGTAATGAATGCAGCGATCAAAACAATGGTAATGACATGAGTAAACAAGTGAATCATAAAGCAAAGACTTTTCATGAATAGTACTTCAAGACAAGCATCAATAAGTCTTGCATAAGAGTTAACTCATAAAGCAATAAATCAAAGTAAAGGTATTGAAGCAACACAAAGGAAGATTAAGTTTCAGCGGTTGCTTTCAACTTGTAACATGTATATCTCATGGATAATTGTCAACATAGAGTAATATAACAAGTGCAATATGCAAGTATGTAGGAATCAATGCACAGTTCACACAAGTGTTTGCTTCTTGAGATGGAGAGAGATAGGTGAACTGACTCAACATAAAAGTAAAGAGAATGGTCCTTCAAAGAGGAAAGCATCGATTGCTATATTTGTGCTAGAGCTTTTATTTTGAAAACATGAAACAATTTTGTCAACGGTAGTAATAAAGCATATGAGTTATGAACATTATATCTTACAAGTTGCTAGCCTCATGCATAGTATACTAATAGTGCCCGCACCTTGTCCTAATTAGCTTGGACTACCGGATCATCGCAATACACATGTTTTAACCAAGTGTCACAATGGGGTACCTCCATGCCGCCTGTACAAAGGTCTAAGGAGAAAGCTCGCATTTTGATTTCTCGCTTTTGATTATTCTCAACTTAGACATCCATACCGGGACAACATGGACAACAGATAATGGACTCCTCTTTAATGCATAAGCATGTGACAACAATTATTATTCTCATATGAGATTGAGGATATATGTCCAAAACTGAAACTTCCACCATGAATCATGGCTTTAGTTAGCGCTCTTCTCTAACAATATGCATGCTCCAACCATTAAGGTGGTAGATCTCTCTTACTTCAAGACGGACATGCATAGCAACTCACATGATATTCAACAAAGAATAGTTGATGGCGTCCCCAGAACATGGTTATCGCACAACAAGCAACTTAATAAGAGATAAAGTGCATAAGTACATATTCAATACCACAATAGTTTTTAAGCTATTTGTCCCATGAGCTATATATTGTAAAGGTGAATGATGGAATTTTAAAGGTAGCACTCAAGCAATTTACTTTGGAATGGCGGAGAAATACCATGTAGTAGGTAGGTATGGTGGACACAAATGGCATAGTGGTTGGCTCAAGGATTTTGGATGCATGAGAAGTATTCCCTCTCGATACAAGGTTTAGGCTAGCAAGGTTATTTGAAACAAACACAAGGATGAACGGTGCAGCAAAACTCACATAAAAGACATATTGTAAACATTATAAGACTCTACCGTCTTCCTTGTTGTTCAAAACTCAATACTAGATATTATCTAGACTCTAGAGAAACCAAATATGCAAACCAAATTAGCAAGCTCTAAGTGTTTCTTCATTAATGGGTGCAAAGTATATGATGCAAGCGCTTAAACATGAGCACAACAATTGCCAAGTATCAAATTATTCAAGACATTTTAGAGTTACTACATGTAGTATTTTCCAATTCCAACCATATAACAATTTAACGAAGAAGAAACTTCGCCATGAATACTATGAGTAAAGCCCAAGGACATACTTGTCCATATGCTACAACGGAGCGTGTCTCTCTCCCACAAAGTGAATGCAAGGATCCATTTTATTCAAACAAAACAAAAACAAAAACAAACCGACGCTCCAAGCAAAGTGCATAAGATGTGACGGAATAAAAATATAGTTTCAGGGAGGAACCTGATAATGTTGTCGATGAAGAAGGGGATGCCCCGTTGATCCCCAAGCTTCCGAGAATATCTCTTTACTAGGATTTCTCGAAACCAAAAATGCATAAAACAAAGAATCGTCTTCGGCATCTTGTTAATAGGTTAGTTCCAGAAATGCACGAATATGACATAAAGTGTGCATAAAACATGTAGATATCATCAATAATGTGGCATGGAACATAAGAAATTATCGATACGTCGGAGACGTATCAGAGCTGACGGCACGCACCCATGTGGAAGAAGAAATCTATATTAGGGAGCTAGAATATTGGAAAGTCCTAGATGTCCGCTCTGCAATCGACGTGATGCATGTTATGAAGAATATTTGCGTGAACCTCCTAAGCTTCTTGGGCGTGTATGGGAAGACAAATGATACAAAGGAAGCACGGCAGGACCAGCAACGTTTGAAAGACCCTGATGACCGGCATCCGGAATGGTTTCAAGGTCGTGCCAGCTACGCTCTTACCAAAGAAGAGAAGGTCATCTTTTTTGAATGCCTGAGCAGTATGAAGGTCCCGTCTGGATTCTCGTCCAATATAAAGGGAATAATAAACATGGCGGAGAAAAAGTTCCAAAACCTGAAGTCTCACGACTGCCACGTGATTATGACGCAATTGCTTCCGATTGCTTTGAGGGGGCTCCTACCGGAAAATGTTCGAGTAGCCATTGTGAAGCTATGTGCATTCCTCAATGCAATCTCTCAGAAGGTAATCAATCCAGAAGTTCTACCACGGTTACAGAACGATGTGGTCCAATGTCTTGTCAGTTTCGAGTTGGTGTTCCCGCCATCCTTCTTCAATATTATGACGCACCTCCTGTTCACCTAGTCGAAGAGATTTCCATTCTCACCTGTATTTCTACACAATATGTTCCCCTTCGAGAGGTTCATGGAGTATTAAAAATATGTTCGTAACCGTGCTAGGCCAGAAGGGAAGCATCGCCAAGGGCTATGGAAATGAGGAGGTAATTGAGTTTTGTGTTGACTTTGTTCCTGACCTTAAGCCGATTGGTCTTCCTCGATCGCGGCACGAGGGGAGACTAAGTGGAAAAGGCACGATCGGAAGGAAATCAACGATATGTATGGACGGCCATTCTCCGACTCGAAGCACACCACACGTTCTGACCAATTCCAGCTTGGTGGTCTCCGTACTTTGAGAAACACAAGAATATTTTACGCTCGGACAACCCGGGGAAGCCTGAATCCTGGATTAGGAAGGCCCACATGGAGACTTTCGGCAGTTGGTTGAGAAAACATTTAATGAATGACATTGATGTTGTAGATCAGCTGTACATGTTGGCCAAGACATGTACAGCTTTAGTCGCGGTTGGTGACCCCAACCGCGACCAAAGGTCCCTCCCTATTTAAACTCGCGCGTGCCGCGAGGCGGTTCACACTTCATCTCCGCGCCGATCTCTCTGCATTCATCTCCGCGCCGATCTCTCTGCCGCACTCGAGAAGCTCACCGTCGTCGCCGCCCTCTCCTCGCGCCGCCCACCGAACGTCGCCCGTCGTCGCCGCCGCCCACCGACGCCTGATACGTCTCCGACGTATCGATAATTTCTTATGTTCCATGCCACATTATTGATGATATCTACATGTTTTATGCATACTTTATGTCATATTTATGCGTTTTCCGAGCTAACCTATTGACGAGATGCCGAAGGGCCTTTGTTTTCTGCTGTTTTGGGTTGCAGAAATCCTAGTAAGGAAATATTCTCGGAATCTGAAAATCAACGCCCAGAGTCTTAGGATTGCATGAAGCTTCCACGAACACCCGAGTCACCGTAGGGGGGCCACAGGCCCACCACACCAGGCGGCGCGGGCAGCCGCGCCCTGTTGTGTCGTCGCCTCGTTGACCTTCGACGCCGCCTCTTCGCCTATATAAAGGTCCCCGACCTAAAACACGATACGGAAAAGCCACGGCACGAGAAACCTTCCGAGCCGCCGCCATCACGAAGCCAAGATCTGGGGGACAGAGTCTCTCATTTCGCCGGACGGAAGTGCCCCGGAGGCTCCTCCATCAACACCACCGCCATCTTCATCAACGCTCGCTGTCTCCCATGAGGAGGAGTAGTTCTCCATCGAGGCTCGGTGTACCGGTAGCTATGTGGTTAATCTCTCTCTATGTACTTCAATACAATAATCTCATGAGCTGCCTTACATGATTGAGATTCATATGATGATGCTTGTAATCTAGATGTCATTATGCTAGTCAAGTGGATTTTACTTATGTGATCTCCGAGACTCCTTGTCCCACGTGTGTAAAGGTGACAGGTGTAACTGTGTGGGTCTCTTAGGCTATATTTCACAGAATACTTATTCGCCGTTATGAATGGCATAGTGAAGTGCTTATTTATATCTCTTTATGATTGCATGTGTTTTGTATCACAATTTATCTATGTGCTACTCTAAGGATGTTATTAAAGTAGTTTATTCCTCCTGCAC
Organism: Lolium multiflorum; assembly: GCA_030979885.1. Lineage (NCBI taxonomy): Eukaryota > Viridiplantae > Streptophyta > Magnoliopsida > Poales > Poaceae > Lolium > Lolium multiflorum. Next base: position 289,901,600 of record CM061749.1, read on the forward strand.
GGTGTAATGGTGATAGTGTGTGCATCGTGTAGTACTTAGGCTATGATTGTGATCTCTTGTAGATTATGAAGTTAACTATTGCTATGATAGTATTGATGTGATCTATTCCTCCTTTCGTAGTGTGAAGGTGACAGTGTGCATGCTATGTTAGTACTTGGTTTGGTTATGTTGATCTGTTATGCACTCTAAGGTTATTTAAATATGAACATTGAATATTGTGGAGCTTGTTAACTCCGGCATTGAGGGTTCGTGTAATCCTACACAATTAGTGGTGTTCATCATCCAACAAGAGGGTGTAGAGTCTAGCATCTATTTATTTATTCTGTTATGTGATCAATGTTGAGAGTGTCCACTAGTGAAAGTATGATCCCTAGGCCTTGTTCCTAAATACTGCTATCGCTGCTGTTTACTGTTTTACTGCATTTATACTGCCTACAATATTACCACCATCAACCGCACGCCAGTCCTGGATAAAAAGCACTTTTCTGGTGCCATTGTACTGCTCATACTTATTCATACCACCTGTATTTCACTATCTCTTCACCGAACTAGTGCACCTATTAGGTGTGTTGGGGACACAAGAGACTTCTTGCTTTGTGGTTGCGTGCATGAGAGGGATATCTTTGACCTCTTCCTCCCTGAGTTCGATAAACCTTGGGTGATCCACTTAAGGGAAAATTGCTGCTTTACAAACCTCTCGCTCTTGGAGGCCCAACACTGCTCACAGGAATAGAAGCGTGCGTAGACATCAAGCTATTTTCTCTATGCCGGGGAGGAAAGGTAAAAGGCACTCATACTCCGGTCCTGGGTAACTAAGTACTTTTCTGTTGCCGTTGTGTGTGTGCTCGAAGCTATTTCCTTTAGATCCTGCAATTGCATCTTTTGTCTCTGTTTTACACTAGTAAGGCTTAATGGAAGACAACAACAAAATGAGAGATCTTTATGAACTTTATCTTGAATTAGGACATGATGTGTTTGAAGAGAAATTAAAAAACCCATGGAACTTATGCATGCTAATGGGAATATTATTAGTATGAATGCTTTGAACACCATTGTTGCTAATGCTATGGAAGAATTTAAGCTTGGGGAGGTCGGTTTTGATGAAAATGATCTCTTTAGTCCTCCGGGTATTGAGGAGAAAGTTTATGTTGATTATGATATGCCTCCCATATATGATGATTATAATGATAGTGGTCTTTTGGTGCCGCCTACTATGGAGGATAAGTTTAATTATGATTACTGTAAGGGTATTTTACCCTTATCCATTATTTTGATATCTATGACACCGTGCTAGAGTATTTGGACTAATACATGTCTACAAGATGACTTTCAGGTATTAGCCAAAGAGGTATGATGGTGTAGCAATGGAACAAAAAGGCAACGGAGACCCCCCCAATTCGACGAAAATCGCCAGTTTTTCACACGCCGGTCCAGATCCTGGCCGACTGCTCCCCATTGACAGCTCCGTCACCAACCGGACCTGAACCTGCCATCCGGCAGGTTCGCAAAGAAGGCAAGCCCTCCGGTTTGGCGTGGTCGCCTACTCCAGGACCGTCTCCGGTCCATGGCCCGGCTCGACGGCACTGCTCGAGCGGCAAGAACCGGACTTTGCGCTCGTGCGATCCGGGCGCCATCCAGCTCGTACGCCTGGTCAAGACCCGGTGTCCCGCTTGGAAACCGGTCCGGCCCGTGGGTCCTGCTCGACTGGGCTGGGACCGGCCGTCCGGGCGCTAAACTGGGCCGACCGGGTTTCTCGACGAACCGATGTGGCAAGTGACCAACCCGTATTTCAAAGAACACTATAAATAGGCCTTCTCCTACCTCTAACAAGGCAAACATACTACAAGCTGTTCTTGATCTCTCTCTCTTACTCCATTGGAAATACCAAAAGTATCTCTCCTCCTCCATCCAATCCCTGAATCATTAGAGGAGGACCCGATCTACCGTTCTACCAAGCCAAATCTCATTCCCCCTGTATTCATTGAGAAGCTTGCTTCCTAGGGTTCCTTGGAAACCCTAGGCAAGAGGAGTCCGGAAGCATCCGGCTGTGGATTTGCTCCGGGCAAGATTGTGAAGGTTTGGAGGCTACCTCAAAGTCTACCACAAGTGAGTGAGCTATTCCTTCGTGGGATAGGCTCCGGAGAATAGGGTGAGCCTTCGTGGCGTGGAAATCCTTCGTGGGACCTCCACCCCTCCAAACGTGACGTACCTTGTTGCAAAGCAAGGGAACACGGGAATACATCCTCATCTCCGCGTGCTATCGGTTATCTCTAACCGAACTCCTTACTTGTGATTTAAACTGCCTGAGAGAGCCTTCGTGCTCGAGATAGTTGTATCTTCATATAGGTTGCTTCACCTAGTTTGCATTAGGCTCATCTTTATATTCCGCAAAGCCTAATATTGCAAAGAAAGAATTAAAATTTGTAGAAACCTATTCACCCCCTCTAGGTTTACCATCTCTATACTTTCAATTGTATAAGCCTGCTGATGATGAGAATAATAATGATAGCTACTTTGTTGAATTTGCTCCACTACAACTAATAAAATTGATTATGCTTATGTGGAGAGTAATGATATTTTTATGCATGTGAATAAGAATGCTTTATGTGATACTTATATTGTTGAGTTTGTTCATGATGCCTCTGAAAATTATTATGAGAGAGGAAAATATGGTTGTAGAAATTTTCATGTTACTAAAACACCTCTCTATATGCTGAAATTTTTGAAGTTACACTGGTTTTATCTTGATGCTTGTTACTTTGCTCTTCATGAACTTGTTTATTTACAAGATTCCTATGCATAGGAAGCATGTTAGACTTAATTTGTTTTGAATTTTCTTTTGATGCTCTCTTTGCTTCAAATCTTATTTCTTGGGAGTGCATCATTGAAATTAATGAGCCCATCTTAATGGCTATAAAGAGCACTTCTTGGGAGATAACCCATGTGTTTATTTTACTACAAAGACTTTTGTTTTATATTTGAGTCTTGAAGTTGTTACTACTGTAGCAACCTCTCCTTATCTTTATTTTATTGCATTGTTGTGCCAAGTAAAGTCTTTGATAGCAAGGTTGATACTAGATTTGGATTATTGCGCAGAAACAGATTTCTGTCTGTCACGAATTTGGGCAGGGTTCTCCGTAGGTAACTCAGAAAAATCTGCCAATTTACGGCGTGATCCTCAGATATGTACGCAACTTTCATTCAATTTGAGCATTTTCATCTGAGCAAGTCTAGTGCCCCTGTAAAATTCGTCTTTAGACTGTTCTTTTGATAGATTCTGCCTTTTATTTCGCATTGCCTCTTTTGCTGTGTTGGATGGATTTCTTTGTTCCATTGACTTCCAGTAGCTTTTGTGCAATGTCCAGTGTTAAGAATGATTGTGTCACCTCTGAACATGTGAAATTTTGATTATGCACTAACCCTCTAATGAGTTTGTTTCGAGTTTGGTGGAGGAAGTTTTCAAGGGTCAAGAGAGGAGGATGATATACTATGATCAAGAAGAGTGAAGAAGTCTAAGCTTGGGGATGCCCCCGTGGTGTTCATCCTTGCATATTTCAAGAAGACTCAAGCATCTAAGCTTGGGGATGCCTGGCATCCTTCTTCATCAACTTATCAGGTTTCTCTATTGAAACTATATTTTTATTCTGGCCACATCTTATGTAGTTTACTCGAGCGTCTGTTTGTTTTTGTTTTGTTTGAATAAATTCATCCTTGTGGGAGAGAGACACGCTCCGTTTTGCGTATGAACACATGTGTTCTTAGCTTTACTCTTAATGTTCATGGCGAAGGTTGAAAACTGCTTCGTTCATTGTTATATGTTGGAAACGGAAAATGCTACATGTAGTAATTGGTAAAATGTCTTGGATAATGTGATACTTGGCAATTGTTGTGCTCATGTTTAAGCTCTTGCATCATATACTTTGCACCTATTAATGAAGAAATACATAGAGCTTGCTAAAATTTGGTTTGTATAATTGGTCTCTCTAAGGTCTAGATAATTTCTAGTAAAGAGTTTGAACAACAAGGAAGACGGTAGAGTCTTATAATGTTTACAATGTCTTTTATGTGAGTTTTTCTGACCGGTTCATCCTTGTGTTTGTTTCAAATAACCTTGCTAGCCTAAGCCTTGTATCGAGAGGGAATACTTCTCATGCATCCAAAATCCTTGAGCCAACCACTATGCCATTTGTGTCCACCATACCTACCTACTACATGGTATTTCTCCGCCATTCCAAAGTAAATTGCTTGAGTGCTACCTTTAAATAATTCAAAATTTATCACCTCTGATTTGTGTCAATGTTTTATAGCTCATGAGGAAGTATGTGGTGTTTATCTTTCATTCTTGTTGGGCAACTTTCACCAATGGACTAGTGGCTTCATCCGCTTATCCAATAATTTTGCAAAAAGAGCCGGCGGGGTTCCCGCCCCCAATTAATCAACCTTCATTAATAATTCTCTTCACATGTTTTGCTCTCATTCATCAGTAAGCAACTTAATTTTGCAAATAGACACTCCTTCATGGTACGTGAATGTTAAAGGCACCCAGGATTCGGTTAGCCATGGCTTGTGTAAGCAAAAGGTTGGGAGGAGTGTTATCCATAAATAAAACTAAAATACATGTGTAAACAAAAGAGAAGAGGGATGATCTACCTTGTTGGTAGAGATAACGTCCTTCATGGGAGCCGCTCTTTGAAGGTTTGTCCGGCAAGGGGGTTAGAGTGCCCACTACCATTCATGGACAACAACAAACACCTCTCAAAATTTTACTTTTATGCTCTCTTTATGTTTTCAAAACCAAAGCTCTAGCACAAATATAGCAATCAATGCTTCCTCTGCGAGGCCTTTTTTACTTTTTATGTTGAGCCAGTTCACCTATTTCTCTCCATCTCAAGAAGCAAACACTTGCGTGAACTGTGCATTGATTCCTACATACTTGCATATTGCATTTGTTATATTACTCTATGTTGACAATTATCCATGAGATATACATGTTATAAGTTGAAAGCAACCGCTGAAACTTAATCTTCCTTTATGTTGTTTCAATACCTTTTACTTTGAATTATTGCTTTATGAGTTAACTCTTATGCAAGACTTATTGATGCTTGTCTTGAAAGTACTATTCATGAAAAGTCTTTGCTTTATGATTCATTTGTTTACTCATGTCATTACCATTGTTTTGATCGCTCCATTCATTACATATGCTACAATAGTATGATCAAGGTTATGATGGCATGTCACTCTGCAATTATCTTTGTTATCGCTTTTGACCTATAGAACTAAGCTTGGGATGCGATACGTCTCCAACGTATCAATAATTTCTTATGTTCCACGCCACATTATTGATGATATCTACATGTTTATGTATACTTTATGTCATATTTATGCGTTTTAGCTAACCTATTACGAGATGCCTAATGGCTACTTGTTGTCGTTGTTGGTTTCAGAATCCTGTAAGGAAATATTCTGAATCGGACGAAATCAACCCGAGAGTCTTAGGATTGCATGAAGCTCTGGAACACCCGAGAGCCGCTGCAGGGGGCCACAGCCCACCACACACCCAGGCCGGCGCCCAGGGGGGCCCGCCCCTGTGTCGTTCGCCTCGTTGACCTTCCGACGCCGCTCGCCTATATAAAGGTCCCCGACCTAAAACACGATACGGAAAAGCCACGAGAAACCCCGGAGCGCGCCATCACGTTTATCCGGGGACAGGAGTCTCTATTCCGCACGCCGGGACGGGAAGTGCTCCTGAAGGCTCCTCCATCAACACCACCGCCATCTTCATCACCTGTTGTTGCTCCCAGTTCTCCATCGAGGCTCGGCTGTACCGGTAGCTATGTGGTTAATCTCTCCTATGTACTTCAATAATCTTCAGAGCTGCCTTACATGATTGAGATTCATAGATGATGCTTGTAATCTAGATGTCATTATGCTAGTCAAGTGGATTTTACTTATGTGATCTCCTAAGACTCCTTGTCCCACGTGTGTAAAGGTGACAGTGTGTGCACCGTGTGGGTCTCTTAGGCTATATTTCACAGAATACTTATTCATTGTTATGAATGGCATAGTGAAGTGCTTATTTATATCTCTTTATGATTGCAATGTGTTTTGTATCACAATTTATCTGTGTGCTACTCTAGTGATGTTATTAAAGTAGTTTATTCCTCCTGCACGGTGTAATGGTGACAGTGTGTGCATCGTGTAGTGCTTGGCGTAGGCTATGATTGTGATCTCTTGTAGATTATGAAGTTAACTATTGCTATGATAGTATTGATGTGATCTATTCCTCCTTTCGTAGTGTGAAGCACAGTTGTGCATGCTATGTTAGTATTTGGTTTGGTTATGTTGATCGGAGGCACTCTAAGGTTATTTAAATATGAACATTGAATATTGTGGAGCCTGTTAACTCCGGCATTGAGGGTTAATGTAATCCTACACAAATAGTGGTGTTCATCATCAACAAGAGGGTGTAGAGTCTAGCATCTATTTATTTATTCTCGTTATGTGATCAATGTTGAGAGTGTCCACTAGTGAAAGTATGATCCCTAGGCCTTGTTCCTAAGACTTTATCGCGTTGTTTACTGCTTTTACCCATTTATACTGCTCGCACATACCACCATCAACCACACGCCACTGGGACAGCAAACACTTTTCGTGCCATTGCTCTGCTCATACTTATTCATACCACCTGTATTTCACTATCTCCGCGAACTAGTGCACCTATTAGGTGTGTTGGGGACACAAGAGACTTCTTGCTTTGTGGTTGCATGCAGAGGGATATTTTGACCTCTTCCTCCCAGTTCGATAAACCTTGGGTGATCCACTTTAATCCTGGCGCTGCTCTACAAACCTCGCTCTTGGAGGCCCAACCCTGCCTATAGGAATAGAAGCGCGTAGACATCAACGCCTGTCGAGGTCGCCGCCGCCCACCGACCTCTCGCGGCGGCGCGCTCGCCGCACTCGAGAAGCCGCCGTCGCCGCCGCCTCTCTCTCGCCCGCCAGAACTCGCCCATCATCGCGGGCGCCGAGACGCCGCGTCTATGGTCACCGCCCACCGAACCTCTCACCGACAACACGCGCTCACCCCTCGCCTGGCTGGCCGGCTGCTGCTCGCAAGCCCGAGAGAGCGGCCGGGAGGCAGGAGCGAGAGCGCGGCGTCGCGCCGGCCGGGCGCCGCTGAGAGAGAGGTCGGAGGAGCTGGCCGCCGTGGACCACAGCGCCCCGCCCGGCGTTTTTTCTTGTTTTTTTCGTTAAGATTTGATTTAAGAGTTTGTCTAAAAAATAAGTATAAAATTTGACTTAAAAAACTAAAAAATGACTTAAACATTTTACAAAAAAAGAACTACAATTTGACTTAAAAAAGATGTAAAAAATGACTTAAATTTGACTTAAGAGTTTGTCTAAAAAAAGAACTAAAATTTGATTTAAAAAAACTAAAAAATGACTTAAACATTTTGTCTCAAAAAAGAACTACAATTTGACTCAAAAAAGAAGTACAAAATGACTTAAAAGTTTGTCTCAAAAGAAGAACTAAAATTTCACTTAAAAGTTTGTCTAAAAAATGAACTAAAATTTCACTTAATTAAAAAAAGAACTCTAGTTTGACATAAATTTTTTGTCTTAACTAAAATTTGACTTAACCACCGCGCGTATACGGAGGGGGCAGCGAGCCCCTCGTATACGCGCGGTGTTTTTTTTGGGATCGAGAGGGGGCGGCGAGGGTTATGTGTGTTGTCCTCTCGGCACCGCCACCGCCCTTTCGCCACCGCCGCCCTTTCGCCACCGCCACCACCGGTCTCTCGGTCACGCGGTCACTGCGAGGCGAGGTCGATCGTCCGCATATACACATCTAATACACGCGTCCCCCTCTCGCCTCCCTCATCGCCCTCTCTCTTTATATGTAGAAGAGTGATAATGCTGGCATATACACAATTAATTAGTTTTTACTACATGTTTTCAGGACTTACATATGGCGGACGATAGAGCTGACCCGATTATGGACAACTATGATCAAGAAGCTGAAGAACATTTATTTGGCATCATAAAAGCGATATTATTTATGTGCCGACGAACAAGATGAAGAAGAGGATATTTCTTCTTATCTGAATCTTGACGGTCAAGATGAAGGTCGTCAACAAGATGATGGGGAAGAAACGTCGATAAACGACGATCTTCAATTGCAAGTAGCAACCAGCTCCGGCGCCAGGTATATATATACATTGAGCCTCCTGGTGATAAAACTTACCGATTTGAATAAATGTGTACTAACGCGACTCTCTTTCTTATTTTAGCCCTCGGCGGATCATCGAAACAATCGAGTACGTCGTCAAAGCGGCGCAACCAAGACGATGAAACAAGAGAGAAACATATACCATCGAGGTTGTCGATAGTGTAACCGGCAGGAGCCCCGCAAGACTCCACCAAGTTTATCAACCAATGCGGAGCCGTTGTTAGAGAGAACGCTCGATCACCCTCCAAGTGGAATGAGCCAAAGAAGGCACGTCTTGGTTTCACTTTTGTCGACAAGAGAACAAAAAAGATTGCTTGAAAAAGCTTATGGAACATTTCGTCCTACCTCCGGAATACCACAAGTTCAATGAGGAGGGTAACAAGATTGAGGAAAACAAGAAGAGGAGGAGGCTAGTCAAAGAGTTCGCTCACAAGATGGCCTAAACATTCTAAATTCAAGCAAAATCTAGCTCGTGACTATGTCAACCAACAAGACTCCGGATTTCAAAGGATATGAGAAACTGAAACATGATTGGCCAGAATTTGTGAAGCGAAGAAATGGAGCAGTTCATTGAAATATCGAAAAAATAAGAAAATGCGGCTAAGAAGGAGTTGTTGATGCCAAAACCCACCCGGCGGCAAACGACGTCAACACGGTAGAGCCGGGAAGAGCAGAGCTGCGGCTGGTGAGACCCCTCCGAGCGACGGCCCGCAGCTCTTTCCCGGTCACACGTCCGATGCGAAGTGCAGGCGTGCCACCCGACCTATACCCGGTCAGGAAGGTGATGAAGATGCCTCGCTTAGTTTCCCTCATGCATACACGTAAACATTAAATACGAGCCTCCGGCTCTCACAGTTATCCTGCAATCGGCTCAAGGAGCCGATCCACCCATGATTCGACGGGGTGCACGAATATATGGTGGTCCTGCTTGATCAAGATACTAATGAGATCTACGACGATTTAGGGTTTTCACCGCATAATCGGATCATCCTACTCCAGTTAGGCCTCGCGGCCACGCACGGTGATCGTAAGCCGATCCTAAACAAGGCCTAAAAACCAACATGAAGTTGATCCCGGAACATCCGTTTAGGACTTGCGAACGACACCCTACGTGCCGCTGGATCCTCCCCCCTTTGTAAGGCCTAACTAACGTATTAAACTAATCCTTGATGAACAAGGAGCAACCGTAACGGATCAGATCTACTACATGATGATCAAGCGGGTGCCGCCCCCACACCTGAGATAGGTGTGAGGGCGGCTAGACATGCAAGGGTTGCACCACGTAAGCATGCTTAAACGAAGAACAATGCTAACCCCAACACATCTATGATAACTACGTTGCTCGCCATCAAAAGCGCTTCAACACGAGCAACGCACAACGTAGGCGTTGCCTAGATCGCAAGATGCGATCTAGGCATGTCGCTTATGGATAGAAACCCTCGACGAAGGAGTTGGCGATACTGATTGGTTTGTTTGGGTTGAACGTGAGTTGTTGTTTATTCCATAAACCCTAGATACATATTTATAGTCCAGGGGACTTTCTAATTTAGGCGTGCACCAAACCGTGCACGGGTAAAACTCTAACTTCTAAACTAAGATGCGATCTAATATGTTACAGATACACGGGCAATTTAGCCCAACTTTGATATAAGGCCGATTCATGTACTTCTTTCATGTATATTCTTCAAGCCCATCTTCAATCGCGCCCACCTCTGATCCGGCCAAATTCTGGTGATAACACATGCCCCCCTGGTTTTGGAAATGACATTTCCAAAATCATTATGCTTTTCCTTCGTCGGGTCATGTCGTGGCAGAGCAGAAACTGCCGATTGTTAGCTGGATCGACGCCCAATGAGCCGATAGCAACGCATTGGTCTCTCATAATCTGTCCTTCATCTTCTTCGACTGATGACTCTGAGACCTGGTGATTCTCCTCTGCAAAATTCACCATCCTCGAAGAAGGTTGCTACACAGGACCAGCCGATGATACTCCAATTGGCTACACAGAACATTTACCAGGTCGCCCCCCGAGTCTCGCCAAGGCGAAACAGAGACGAGGATACACAAATTAGCCGAATGGACCTGGGCTTGATCATGTCTGGGCACTATCATGCAGCCAGCCGATTTGAACGAAATCGGCTCTCCAGAGGAGAAGACCTTCGGGGTGAGCTGCCCCCGAGTTTCTTCAGTCCAAATGTCATGACTACATATTCAAACAAGCCCATTGAACCTGGTACTCAATGCCTTGTGTATATCTTCGGATATTGTCAACATAAAGTAATATAACAAGTGCAATATGCAAGTATGTAGGAATCAATGCACGCTTAACACAAGTGTTTGCTTTTTAGATAGAAGGAAATGGGTAACCGACTCAACAATAAAAGTAGAAGAAAGGCCCTTCGCAGAGGGAAGCATGGATTGCTATATTTGTGCTAGAGCTTTTATTTTGAAAATAAGAAACAACTTTGTCAACGGTAGTAATAAAGCACATGAGTTATGTAAATTATATCCTACAAGTTGCAAGCCTCATGCATAGTATACCAATAGTGCCCGCACCTTGTCCTAATTAGTTTGGATTTACATGGATTATCATAGCATAGCATACGTTTAACCAAGTGTCACAAAGGGTACCTCTATAACGCCTGTACAAAGGTCTAAGGAGAAAGCTCGCATTGATTTCTCGCTTTTGATTATTCTCAACTTAGACATCCATACCGGGACAACATAGACAACAGATAGTGGACTCCTCTTTAATGCATAAGCATTCAACAACAGATCAAATTCTCATAAGAGATTGAGGTTCGTTGTCCAAACTGAAACCTCCACCATGGATCATGGCTTTAGTTAGCGGCCCAGTGTTCTTCTCTAACAATATGCATACTCAAACCATTTGATCATGATAAATCACCCTTACTTCAGACAAGACGAACATGCATAGCAACTCACATGATATTCAACAAAGAAATAGTTGATGGCGTCCCCAGGAACATGGTTATCGCCCAACAAGCAACTTAATAAGAAATAATATACATAAGTACATATTCAATACCACAATAGGTTTTAAGCTATTTGTCCCATGAGCTATATATTGCAAAGATAAAGAATAGAAATTTCAAAGGTAACACTCAAGCAATTTACTTTGGAATGGCGGAGAAATACCATGTAGTAGGTATGTATGGTGGACACAAGTGGCATAGTGTTTGGCTCAAGGATTTTGGATGCATGAGAAGTATTCTCTCGGTACAAGGTTTAGGCTAGCAAGGTTGTTTAAAGCAAACACAAGTATGAACCGGTACAGCAAAACTCACATAAAAGACATATTGAAAGCATTATAAGACTCTATACCGTCTTCATTGTTGTACCTTTTGAGTCGATGGCCATGCACCGGCTTCCTATCCTTAAGTCGATGTCTGCGCATCGGCTGTGCTTAAAATTTTTGTTGAATTTTTACGGCTGATTTATGTACCGGCCCCCATGCTTCAATACCCATCATCAAAGAATATCCTGAACTACTGGGCACTTGAAAGACACTTTCCCTTCGTATCCTCATGTTTTATCCACCTAGGTGCCCCCCGAGCCGATTCTTTCAAGGGATTTGATGGTATCGGCTCTTCCGGTATTCTGTTGGATCAAATGCGAACCCAGGCAGAATGGACGGTGAGGATAATTTTGGCCGATTGGGAATCGGCCTCCACGTTGCTTGCTCGATGAAGGTTTTTGCAATGTTCATAAACTTGGGGCCGATCACACGGATCGGCATCGCCCCGTTTGTCCATAAATGTGTACGGATAATGCAGGCCGATCGCGGAATCGACCTTCACCTTGATTGTAACCATCTCTTTGAGGTGTCGGGGCGATCGTGTGGAATGCTTCCTCCGTCGTCGCTGTGAGAGCAGCTGCTCTCATCTCTCGCCTTTGGGTGGTTTCGCCATCTCGATGTAGATGGCGATGCGGTGGATGTCGAAGATTGTCCCACCGGGCGTGCCAGAATGTGTTGACGCCAAACCCACCGGCGGGCGCGACCGTCAACACGGTAGAGCCGGAAGAGCCTAGAGCTGCGGCTGGCCAGACCCTCCCGAGCGACGGCCCGCGCATGCTCTTCGGTCACATGTCCGATGCGAAGTAAGGCGTGCCACCTGACCTATACCTGGTCGTGAAGGTGATGAAGATGCCTCGCTTAGTTTCTGCTGGGCATACACGTAAACATTAAATACGAGCCTCGATCGGCTCTCAGGTTCCTGTGAATCGGCTCAAGGAGCCGATCCACCCATGATTCGTGCACGAATATATGGTGGTCCTGCTTGATCAAGATAAAGCTAATTAGATCTACGACGATTTAGGGTTTTCACCGCATAATCGGATCATCCTACTCCAAGTTGGCCTCGCGGCCACGCACGGTGATCGTAAGCCGATCCTAAACAAGGCCTAAAAACCAACATGAAGTTGATCCTACATCCCGTTTAGGACTTGCGAACGACACCCTACGTGCCGCTGGATCCTCCCCCCTTTGTAAGGCCTAACTAGTGCAGATTAAACTAATCCTTGTAGAACAAGGAGCAATCGTAACGGATCGATCTACCAAACCATGATCAGCCGCCCCACACCCGAGATAGGTGTGAGGGCGGCTAGACATGCAAGGGTTGCACTACGTAAGCATGCTTAAACGAAGAACAATGCTAACCCTAACACATCTATGATAACTACGTTGCTCGCCATCAAAGGCTTCAGTACGAGCAACGCATGAACAACGTGGAGCTTGTGCTAGCTAGATCGCATCGTAAGCATGTCGCTTACCGGATAGAAACCCTCGAGACGAAGGAGTTGGCGATGCGCCGAGATTGGTTTGTTTGGGTTGAACGTGAGTTGTTGTTTATTCCATAAACCCTAGATACATATTTATAGTCCAGGGGACTTTCTAATTTAGGCGTGCACCAAACCGTGCACGGGTAAAACTCTAACTTCTAAACTAAGATGCGATCTAATATGTTACAGATACACGGGAAATTTAGCCCAATTTGGTATAGAAGGCCGATTCATGTACTTCTTTCATGTATATTCTTCAAGTCCATCTTCAATCGCGGCCCACCTCTGATCCGGTCAAATTCTGGTGATAACAGGAGTACAATCATATTATGGGGCCAGGAGGGTATCGCCTTTGGGAGCCTAGGTGGGAGAAGATGGAGAACGAGTTGAGGACGCGAGGAATCCGTCTAGGTACGGAGATGGGACCCAAGGGCCAAAGCTGGTGGTACGGGCATGGGGGAACGCTAGACCCGGAGACAGGGGCGTGTGTTCACCGGAACAAAACTTTTAAACCCACCCAAGCCCTTATTGACGCAATGAGGGATGCTCAAGAGGGGAAGATCAAGTTCAACAGAGAGAACGACGCGCCGACAAAAGCCCTCGGGAATCCTGAACACGGAGGACGTGTACGAGGCATGGGGAACATTCCGTGAAAATAGGGTTCTCCTGAACGATGACCCGTACGGTTACGGAAGCCGTAAGAAAAGATGGATCGGATGCAGATGTTGTGGCACGGTTGGTATCGGAATTCGATACGATGAAGAAAACCGTGAGTATACTAGTACAAGAAAGATCGGCAATGGGCGCATGAAGATCATCCAATGGATCTCGGCGCAGCGGATGAGAAGCACAGGCTTCCACGGAGAACCCGCCGGCACGATAATGCAACGGCAATGATATTACCGCACGGAGCCTCCTCGCTACCCCGTGGACGATGTAAAGAAGATGAAAGAATGTCATCGCATTATCCAATTGGGAACATGTCCACGAAAAGGTAGCCATCGGCAGTGCTTTACCATGTGAGCCCGGAGCACTCCACCACAACAACCCCATTCCGGATGGCTATGCTCGTGTCACGGTGGAGGAAATAGTCCCAGGGTTTGAGGAACCGGAGATTGACATTGCTACACCGAAGGGGAGAGAAGACTTGGAGGTGTCGCGCAGTCCATTCTATGGAAAAAGAAGTTAATCAAGTTTCCAGGGCAGGCGCCAAGGCAAACAAGTCCACACCCCTGGTGGTGGCGGTGGTGGTGGTGGTGGTTCACCTACACCTCCTTCACGTCGCCCGATGTCGCCCCAATTCACCTCCCTGGCAATACGCCGCCCCCCGGTCCTCGTCCGGCGGGTGATCGGACGCCGCCCCCCACCTCCCAAAGAAGTAAGGCCCTGGGTTATTAACCCGACCCTTATGTACCTAGAACCACAAAGATACCGGAGCCATCACGCCTCTCATCCCGAGACCTTGGGAACTTAGTGTCGAGGAAAATGCAGCGGTCGTGGCTGCTAAGATGAGAAATGGAAGGCGGACTAAGAAGAAAAGAGAGCCCGAGCCCAAGCCATTTTCTGAGAAGGAAAAGAGGTGGGCTAAGTCATTTTTGAACACACCGTCCCAAGCCGCGAAGAATCTGCCTGACGACTATGCACATGAACTTCGTAGGCAAGCACTCACGTTCAAGAGGAACAAAGAGTTGGCGGAGAAGCAGGAGGAGAAAGCCTTGGAGGAGGCCGAAAAAAAATTAGAAAGGGGGAAAAGTTGCCCAGCTCGGGGAACAAAGTAAACAATCGATCGCCCCGCTCATAGTGCAAGCCGGTCCGGATGCCCCCGAATCATAGCAGCTGCACAGGGATTGACCGTAACGAGTGCCATAGAACAAGCGGCCAACTTAGGTATCACTCTTCGTGCACTGTTAGGCCTTGATGAGGCGCCAATGAAGGACGTAAACATATGTGCCGAATGGACCTCTCGTCGAGCCTGCGCGGGAAGAGGATTTACCTCGACAAATGACAGGTCTGCTAAATTGGTACAAGGGTTACATAAAACTTAAAAACGCCAAAGACTATATTTATGCGGAAGTTAGACATGAGCATCACTTCAACATTACTATATAACAATTCATCGAGTGAATTGTTCCACTGTTCAATCACGAGCTCGACAAATCTATTATCAGTTGCTACGTTCTGTAAGTGATTTATTAATTTCTACCCCATCTCGTTCATTGCCTACACTATATATATATAGACAAAAGCTTTCGTATGTAACCAAACTGCAGCCCTAGCTATCGTTGCTGTTCACATGCGTGCCAAGATTCGTGCTACGAATAGTCAAATCCTTTTCTAAATGGGTAGACATTGATTTAGTGGCCCGATGCTCTGCCGAGTCTGGGCTCTCTCTGGCCAAAAGTCTGTAGGCTCTGTACAGCCCTTGGCCTCGTCTGTTTGTGAGTGGAGCCGTTCGTCTTGTCTTATTCCGCCCGTACCTTTTCTGGCCTGTTTATACCGCTCTCTGCGTCGCCGTGGACGCTTCGTGTCCTCCCAGCGCCTCCCGTCCCCTCCCCAGCGCCTCCATCCCCTTTCCCACCCATCCCGGCGGCCGGCGACGCCCCGCAGTTTCCTGCATGCGCGGATTCCGGTGGCGGCCTTCCCCTCTCCTACATTCCGAGGATCCAGCGGCATCCACCCCCTATCCAGGCGTCCACCATGCATCTCGAGGATCTCGATGATTCGCGCTTGTTCCTGCGGCCGGAGACGGACCCGCGCTGCTCCCCATGGATCAGTGATGTGCCTTCTGCTCCTCTTCAGTTATTGGACAGCAGCACAACCACCGCTGCATGTCCTCCGCGAATCCATTGCAGCCCCGTGCTGCTCCTCGCCCCCCAGGCCCGCTCGTGTTATTATGAATCGTCGCGGGCTGCCCCTACCGGCTTTGCCCGCTTCCGTCCAGGCCGCTGCTGCTCGCCGGCCTCTCGTCTTCGACTCCGTCCGCTGCCCAGATCGCGGCCGCCCTCCAGGTGGCACGCCCGACTAGGCTGGTCTGCCGCTCGTCCTCTAGCCCAAGCCCGCTGCTGGCCGACGGTTTCCTCCGGTGCGTGAGGCGGCAGCTGTCCAGATTGGTTCGTGAGTTGGCCAGATCGACTCTTGTCATGGTCTGAGTAAGTTTCCTCATATTCCACGCCCCTTAGTTTCCTGCATCTCGAGGATCTGGCGGATTCCCGCTCGTTTCTGCGGCAGGAGACGGACCCGCGGGCGACGGAACATCGCCGAGGAAGCTCGAGCGGCCGCCGTACCTTTCCTAGTTTCACCTTTTCTTTCCCTGTTAGCCAAAGTTCAGTTTCTTTAGTGTCATTAATTAGGTGCGCATAATTATCCAATTAGAAGTATACTAGTACATAACTAAAGAAGTTGTAATATTGGTAAATATTCTAGTTTTATATTTCAGATCTAAAAATTGATAAAATTCTATTGATGATATTAAGTAGATCCTAGAAATTATTCTGTTCAAGATCTGTAAGTTATGTATTGAAAATCAGGATTTGAACTTGTAAGACTGCCATGATTAGCAATTTTTTCTCATCTTTGTGGAATCGCATATTGTTTTCTTGTGTTGCTTCTACATGAAATAATCATTTTTAACTCATGTGAACCATGTAACCTCAGGTTGGGGAAGATGTTGCCCAGTGCTTAGATGAAGCGCTTTCTAGGTGTGGATTTCAATATTTGAGGTACTACACTGGTAGGTCTTGCTTTTATACTTTCAGTCAGCTGTAAACCATATTCTGGTAGGTCTTGGGTTTGGTTGATTTACGCCCTGGCCTTTTAGGTTGTATTTTTGACAGGAAGAGAGGAATGACAAGTTAATGAATTTGTTAAATATCTTAGCCTGATGCCCCTGGATGTACTGAATTTGTTAAATATCTTAGCCCGATACTGTTAAGGTGTACTGCATTAGGAGGTCTTATCTTTGTCTGAATTGGCTCCTGATACTGTTTGGACAAAGATACTTGCAATGTTATCAATATCCCTGCTGGGTTTAATGAACTATGAAGAAACAATTTATGCTACTTGTTGCATGTTCTTTAGACGTCCAGCTGTTTTTTCATTTACCTCTTTTCATTTAAATCGAGTTATTTCTGACAAAGTTGCTCTGCCCAGGAGTCCTCAATCGATCGGACTTTGTTAAAATCTCCAACGATAATCCACGGCCCATCTATACTTGGCTGAATCCATCTTATTTCATAAAAAAATTATCACGCTCAGAATCAGCTAGGTCTCGGTGAAGATGTGAAGCAATGAATTTTCTGACCGATAGCGGTCTGTGAGTGATCTGCTTTTCATAATTGTGTGACAGTGTTCGAAGTTTTTGGAGATCCAGGATGTTGTATGTGTGCTTAACAATGTTACTCCAGGATCTGAGTTTGATATATGTTGTTATATTAGAATGCAAGTTTGATTATTTTATACTTTTATCTAGGTACTTGACAATTTCAACAAAGGTGCTAAATATATTTTATAACAGGATGCTTGAAAAGTTAGGTTGTGGTGTGGTCATTTTATGCAAAACCTCTCACTTGCTTATTTTAGTCTATTTCTAGGTACTTGAATTTTTTAATCGAGGTGCCAGAAAAATTTATAAGAGGGTGCTTGAAACGTTAAGTTAATTTAATCGAGGTACTTCACAATTTTATCCGTGGTGCCACGTCTACTGTTAGGAGGGGCTTGAAAAGGTGTATGTTGGGGTGCTGATTAATTTGATTTACTTATAAAATGACTTGCATCATTTAACAAGGCCATTTGAAAACTTGATAAGGTAATGCTATTGTGAGGTACCGACCGATTGCACATTCGCAAGGTACGTTATGCCTCGATGGTAGAAGTTGTAAGAATGAATCAATTGCAATGCTTTCGACGTATCGATTGCACAATAGCTAAGGTACGTTATGCCTCGACGGTAAGTGCTATAAGAATGTATCAATTGCAATGTGTCTGAGGTACCGATTGCACATTAGCGAAGGTATGTTATGCCTCGATGGTAGGTGATGTAAGAATGAATCAATTGCAATGTGTATGAGGTACCGATTGCACAACGTTATGCCTCGACGGTAGGTACTGTAAGAATGAATCAATTGCAATGTGTCCGAGGTATCGATTGCATAATAGCGAAGGTATGTATGCCTCGGCGGTATGTGCTGTAAGAATGAATCAATTGCAATGCGCTCGAGGTACTGATTGCACAATAGCAAAGGTACGTTATGCCTCGACGGTAGGTGCTGTAAGAATGAATCAATTGCAATGTGTTCGAGGTACCGATTGCACAATAGTGAAAGGACGTTATGCCTCGGTGGTAGATGCTGTAATAATGAATCAAATTCCAATGCGTCTGATGTACTGATTGCACAATAGCGAAGGTACATTATGCCTCGACGGTAGGTGCTGTAAGAATGAATCGATTGTAATGTGTTCGAGGTACCGATTGCACGATAGCGAAGGTACGCTATGCCTTGATGGTAGGTGATGTAAGAATGAATCAATTTCAACGTGTGAGGTACCGATTGCACAATAGCGAAGGTACGTTATGCCTCGATGGTAGGTGCTGTAAGAATGAATCGATTGTAATGTGTTCGAGGTACCGATTGCACGATAGCGAAGGTACTCTATGCCTTGATGGTAGGTGCTGTAAGAATGAATCAATTCCAATGTGTTTGAAGTACCGATTGCACAATAGTGAAGGTACATTATGTCTCGATAGTAGGTGCTGTAAGAATGAATCAATTTCCAATGTGTTCGAGATACCGATTGCATATTAGTGGAAGGTACCTTATGCCTCGACGTTAGGTGCTCGAAGAATTTGTTAGAGTACGTGACAAATGAAACAAATAAAATCGTATATTCACCGAGGCACAAATTTCTTTTTCGCTCGGTACCGAAGTTATTGGAAAAAATGTATATTCACCGAGGCATGGGATAATTGGATTCATGGTACCAAAATTTTGCCAAGTGCCAATTCTCTTTATTGCCGGGTATTATATGTACTCCCTCCAACTCCCTCCATCTATAAATAGATATTTTTAATTTGTTAAAATTTAGATGTATCTATCTTAGACGTCTATTTATGGTCAGAGGTAGAATATTATGTGAGGCACAATATAATTAGATTGATGGTACTGAAAATGGTAGACGTCAATTCTCTTTATTACGGGGTACCAAATATATATTAACTAAGGCTCAAGATAATTAGACCGATGATACCGGAAATGGTCTAGGCGTCATCTATCTTTATCACCAGGTACTGAATATATATTGCTCCACCGCTCTCTTGCTGATGCAATTTAGAGACACTAAACTGGGAACTCCATTTGACACTCTGCCTATGGCTTGTAAATGCTAGCCTGAATCATGGATGGAGCAGCAAATGCAACGCCTTTATCATTATGAAAACAATATATGGACATCAGCTGCCACCCTCACGTGGCGGATACTCTGGAAGGAGTAAACTGAAGCAGTTTACAACAAGAAGACAAGCTCGTTGCATAAAGTTTTCCGTTGAATTCTAGGTGAGCCAAAATACTGGGATAACATGGGCATCACGGTGCTTCAAAGATCTCTACAACGAAGAAAAATAACGCATAGAAACAATATAAAAACATGGTGCTTTGCACATGCTTCCAGTGGAATAAATCTTTAGTGCCCTGCACACCCTCGTGAACAGCTAAAGAAAATCGTCCCGTGCACATCATCTCTCTGCATCCATTTTGGATTTTGCCATTGTCGTACTGGGGTTTGACCGTAGACGCCCACGGCCAGGCGAGGGCGGCGACCGAGAGGCGACCTCGGCAGGAAGAAGGCGACCATGGTCAGGTGCGCCTCGCAGAGGAGAGCAGGCGGCTCCGCCGCCACACGTTCGCGCTCCGCCTTGGCGAGCCCTCCCACGGCGCTACGCCTGGGGGAAACTGGCCAGTTCGCGGCGCCGCCACGCTCACCTTCTCTCCTGTCTCCGGCACCCGCACAGCTCGTCTTTACCACCCGCTGATCCGGCGTTGCCGCTGCTGACGCTAAGAGCATCTCCACTCGTTCCCCCGGCGAGACCCCCGGCGAGCGTTTTTTCCATCCGGACGGCGTAATTCGGCCAAGTCGCGCCCCCGGTTCCTCGTTTTCGTTCGGATTTGGCACTTCATCCATCCGGCGAGCCCACGCCAACCCCGGCCCCCCGGGGAGCGCTCGGGGACTCCGCACGAGTGAAAAGCGGGGAAGAGCCCGATCTGTCGGTGACTCGACGCACGAACCCCACCGCCACGTCGCTCAAAATCTCCCCCACCTCGTATCTCTCTCGCCGGCACCACCCCGCCGGCTTGTTGCCCAGATTCCGCCGCCCCTCCTTCCCCCACCCCTCGTATCTCTCTCGCCGCCGGCACCACCCCTCCGGCTTGTTGCCCGGTGGAGCACATATGGAGGCTCCGAGGCAACGCCAACGCCGACGCCAACTAGTCTGTCTTAATTTGTTTGAAAAATTGTGAAATTATGTGCTTCATTTGTTTCAGTACTTGTTAAACATTGTACTGATTATCGCCGAATTTGTTTCAGCAATTTACGTACTCTTGTTTGCCGAACTTGTTAAATTTTATGTTGAATTTGTTTGAAATATGTCAAATGGTCGAGGTGTGGGGGGGACGGCTGGAACTTCGGCGCTCCCCACGCCAAATCTTCATCCAATCCGGACGAAATTTTCGCCGGATTTGGGCGTGGGGAGCGCCAACGAGTGGGGATGCTCTAAGGAGGAGGGGAATTTCTGCCGGAAAAGGCGAGCTAGCTCACCCTGTAAGGCAAGCAAGGACACAGGCCCTTACCGGGCTTCTCGTACCTAGCATAGAAACGATGTCAAGTACCGGACCGGACCGCAGCGGTACTAGCCCGAGCTAGCTCAGCCATGCCTAGTACAACAAACGACCCGACCAAATTTGAACAGTAAACTACCGCGACAAAAAATGGCTCGGTCAGATGGGCCTGCTGGAGCCTAGAGGACTGACGCTGTCGCCCTGTACGTTTTGGTTTGAATTCTCTGTACGTTCCTGGCCCAACTCTCTGCAAAGCACTTCAGAAATAGGTCGATTTTGAATTCAGTATGAACTCTATCATCACAATGTACACCGAAATAGTAACATGATTCAAAAAACCTGCACAACACAGTGCATGCGGCAGAAACGAGGAGAGAGAAATCCCCCTTCACTCCTTTTCTATGGGTTACACATGGGACTAATAGGAGAAAATAAGTACGGATCCTAAAGCACATGGACGGTGATGATAGCTAGCGCTGGGGTAAGGTTACGTACCAAAACCTCGTCCTATATATATCTTGTTGTGTACGCTATTATGCAGAATGAAGAAGCGGGAAATGCGAATAAGGAGCATCCATGATGTTGGGTTCATTGACCCACACATCGTTAATTCATATGTGTTAGAACACCACCCCGCCGACGTGGAGGAAGACCTGTGGCGGTTTCTTAGAAAACAGGAACTCAAAAGTGATATTCTATTTCCTTACCATTTTGGGTGAGTGTTTCTGTCTTGAGCATATTCTCTTTTGTTTACTCCATGCATGGTATGTGGCTAATCGATGAGTTATGCATGACTGTGCATGTATCGTGTCCACAGGTTCCACTGGATTCTGCTAGTAATTCAATTTCACACCTCCACAGTTCTCGTCCACGACTCTCTGAATATGGATCCGGCACTTTGGGCCGACATGAAAAAAATGATGCAAAAGTAATTATTTTCATTCATTTGCGCTCTATATCGATCGGCCTATTTCGTTCATTTCCTAATATCAAGTAACTAATTAATAACTCTCTTGTTCATTTAATTTTCTTTGCCTCGTAGGGTTTGGAGACGGTTCGTAGATGAAGGTCGGTGAATTCAAAAAAGAGCTACAATTTAAAAGGCAGTGCGGGGATATTCAGCCATCGGGGGACCAATCTATGTGGATACTATGTTTGTGAGAGGATCCGGAGATACACCACTGAGCGGCAGCCGTCCGAGAACAACATCAAGAGGAATAACCTCCGGAAGACGCTTAGTCCACCACTTCAAGAGGAACTAGCTGGATGGTTCGCGGGGGAAGTCATCGATCCTAGAGGAGAACACTATGTAGAGGACGTAGAACTTCATATGCACTAAATTATGTATGGAAACTTGTTCAAAATTGTATATGGTCATCCGATATTGAATATATATGTATATTCCTCTTGAATTCTTTTGGTTCTAATTTCAAATTTGTTTGAAATTGTACATTCATATGCATGTATGTAGTACCGTAGAATATGTGAAACTCCTTCAAAATTAAAACCCAAAAGAAATAAAACAATACAAATTAAAAAGAAACCAGGTTTAGGGGGGCTAAAAACCCTAAACCGCGGCGCCTTTAGTCGCGGTTGGCAGGAGAACCGCGACTAAAGGTCCTCCACCCGACGGATGCCGGCCACGTGGACGCCTTTAGTCGCGGTTCGTAAGGAACCGCGACTAAAGGGGGGCCTTTAGTCGCAATTGGTCGCGGTTGCGCAACCGCGACCAATGGCGGTGCGAACCGCGACCGAAGCCCTTTTTGTCTTCTGAAAAATGTCCACGCGCGCTTTCGGAATTGGGATACGGTTTCGCCCACTATCCCCGCTCCCACCCTGCAGTAGGGGGCGACGACCCGCCCGTCTTTAAAAACAGCAAAAACGATGGGAACGTTTTTACGGGGCGTAAACGGGATAGAGCCGAAACCCTCAAATCGGCGGTTATTATACGGGTTTGCCCCTTTTACGGGGTCTGTTAGACCTGCTCTAAACAATGTACTGGTATGATGGACTGTGGTGTTTTTACACGAACGGCGAGAGGCTAACGGAGAAGCGCATCGTCTAGCTAGAACTACTACTCCGTTAGCCTAATGCGGAGTACAACTTTAACGAAATTTAACGGAGTACAACTTTAAATTTCGGTAGACATGTGTGGTTTCTTAATCCCCCGGACAATATGGGGATTCCTGTAAACTTTTTGTTAGTTGATCAATAAAGCTTGCCGTTCTACTAAAAAAAAAGACTGTGCGGAAGCTGTCAGTATGCTGAAGAGTGCTAGCGATGAGAGATTGCCTGAAATTTTCCTGGTGAGAAATAAAGCTCCTGCTTGCAGGTGCGGTCGGGTTTAAGGTGGAGTTGATTAGGCGTGAGCAGAACTCGGTTAACCACATTCTAGCTAGTTTTGGTGAAACATCTCTAATGACCTCGTGATTCCGTCTATCTGCCTAAACGATTGTTATCTCGATGGTTAATTAATGTCAGTATATCTCATCATTCTGAAAAAAATACCAATGACTTCTCGGTTTTACTGTATTCATAGTTTACTCAAACTGTTCGTTGGCCTCAGCTATCTTGTCAGGCTAGATAAGATACTGCCTAACTCTAGCATACCTATTCTCGCAAAAAAAAAAAAAATCTAGCATACCTGGGATAATAGGAGTTGAGAAAACCATTCCAGTGATCCAAACTACTGCCCCGCCTCGTCAGCACGATGCCGACATCTTCCGAGCACCGTCGACGGAGGCAGCCGACAGGCACCGCGGATCGTATGGAGTCAACTGATCTACACCATTTAGGGTAGGTAATAAACCGCACGAGCACAGACAGTGAAAGACGAAGTTCACATGCACGTGCAAATTAACGCATTTAAGGTTGTTGTTATCCGTCCATAACCCGAATGAACCTTCCCGGCTTCCCGCCGCCGGCATCGATGATCACCGGCGGCTACACTGCTGGGACCCAATGGGGCATGTAGCCACGAGAATGTAGCTCTCGATGATGTGGAATTGTGGATCCTTACAGTTCGGCTAACGGAATTACGTGGAAGCTTTGACCTATCAGTCATCGTCTAGTCAGCCGGGTCCAGTTCCAGCGTGGCTGGAAAATACACACGTGCGGCGACGTACTTCCGTTCAACCAGCTCCGTTGAGTTTTGACGCCGCCAGCAGTGATTCTGCTGCCCTCGGATTAATCCGGTCCGTTTCTGGACAAATCTTGCCGAATTCCTCTGCTAACCATACCTTGACTGTGAAGTGTCAAATCTTCTGTTCGATTCAGCTATTGCTGATTACCACGGTCCTGATCAAGCAACAATATCAGTAGTTGGTGCCTGTTTTGGTTGTTGCTGGCCAATTAGCGATTTGATCCACACTGCAACATGCTTTAATCGCTTTTATACGAGCAGATTTGTGCTTGGACTTCTCCGTCGGCAGAGAGGAAAAGCGGTGGAGCTTTACGTTTTTTTGTAAAAAGTTCACCAAAACCTAATTATAATTGTTTTTAAACAGTACGAGAAATCCTGAAAGTAATAAATATTATAAATATGTCATTGAATCACTTACCGATTGCTACAAACACTCGAACAAGCTGAAGGTGTTGCCATCTTGCCCCACCCTCCGGCAATGCTAGACACACCATTGGGACGAACACTAGACTGAATGAACTTTATTTCATTTTCTGGGAGTCACCGCTACCACGTTTTCCTGAGTTCAACGTGAACCTTAAATATACTAAGGAAAACATCTATAAAAATGAAGCCCTCACGTCGAAAAGAATCGATATCTATGGCACCTTCATGGCTGTAAGGCCACGGGAGGTGAGCGTTTCTCTCTCTAGTATGAAGAAAAAATTGTAGCCTTCCTTGGCTGTCCTCCGTCTCCAGTCGCGTCCCCCAAACCGCCCCCCAAAGGGATTTGGAGCGTCGGACAAAAAATCGTTTCCAGCCGCGTTCCCCAAAGCCGTTTTTTGTCCGGTGCGCTCCGATACGATGTCCGGCGCCCCGAGCCCGTCCCCGCCCGCAGGGGACGCTCCGACCGGGCACGCCGGACACAACGAAAAGCGAGGCGTGGCGGGACCGACGCATCAGCGGCACATTCAAGTTTTGACCTAACCATCGCCTACCTCGCGACGGAAGTTATTCGCGTGCAGTGACGCATGATCGAAGCGTCGCAGCTTTGTCTTAATGGCGACGGAGGGGCAGGCGAGACGTCTCGTCGGTGATGCGCAACCTCCACGCGTCGCCGGCGTTCGCACGCCACCGCGCGTTCCCGCGCTTTCCTCCGGCCGCTTCTGGCCTTTTCCTGCGCTTTCTTCCCGCCGCCGGCGTCTATCAAAGCTCCCCTCTCAATGGCAGCCACCACAGCCGCCGGCACCCCTTTCTCCACCGCAAACACAGCCCTCGTCGATCGAACACTGGATCCGCGCTTCACCGCCGCGGCTACGGCTCCGGCAAGTTTCCTCCACCGCCGTTTTCACCACCACCTCCACCACCGGATCCGCGCATCGGCATCGACGCCGCCGCGGAGGAAGAGTCACGCCGGCGCCGAGCAGAGCTTTGGTGTGCAGAGCGGCGGCATCGGCGGGAGGCAATCGAGCAGTGGGCCCGTCAGCAGCGTGAGGCAGCGGTGGAGGCGTCAGCAGCGGGAGACCCCGCAGCTGAGGAGAACGCGGCGTGGGGGGAGGCGGCACTGGTGGACACCATTGCAGCGTTCGACGCCGCCACGGCGGAAGAGGCGCGGCGGCGCCGGACGGAGGAGATGGCCCAACGGTGGTGTGCAGAGCGCCAGCGCCAACGCATGGAGCAGGAGGCGCAGTACCGTGAACGGCGGGAGGCGATCGAGCGGTGGCGGTGGGAGGTGATGGAGCGTGAGCAGCAGCAGACGTTGGAGAAGCGTCAGCAGTGGGAGGCCGCACTGGCGGCAACGGAGGCGGCCTGGGGGCGCGGGCGGATGCGTTGGCAGCGAAGGCCGACGCGTTGGCGGCGCAACTGGAGGCGCAAATGGAGGAGGAGGAGGAGGACGAGGACGGGGCGGAGGAGGAGGAGGAGGGGGAGGACGAGGACGAGGAGGAGGCGGAGGAGGAGGAGGAGGAGAGACGGCGGAGCAGGAGGACGACGACTTCAAGTGGTCCGACGAGGATGGGCCACACCCGGACGAGGCGGCCGATTAGCAACGCACGCTCGTCGAGTCTTTCGAGTCGGAGAATAAGGTCCAGGACAACGCCTGTGCCCGCGAAGAGGCGCAGATTCGCCGCGCGTCGAGCTTCCAGGAGGCGCAGCGGGAGGGCAGACGACAGCTGGGCGGAGCAGCGGCGCGCTGGCCGCCACCCTACGCATGGAGAGGCTTGCGCGCGCGCAGGAGCTGCGGCGGAGGGAGGTGACGACAGGGCAGGGCCGTCGAACACGCCACCAGGCGGTCAGTAGATTAGGGTTTAGATGAAATGTAGCCGTTTTCATTCAAACTTTGTAATATATAATCAAATTTGAATGAAAAGCTTTATTTTCTTTCCCTAATATTCATTTGGGGTGGGTGTTTGGGGACGCGGCTGGGGAGCGACATCCCCCAAACGCGGCACGTACGAAACCACGTCCTCCAAACGTTCAATTCGGCGCCGTTTGGGGTCTCAAAAACTAAAATTGTTTTATATATCTAGGGTCTTTTTGACATCTGATCAGGTCAGCAACATGAGCAATCGTGTACAACAAGGAAATCAAGGTGCATATCACTCTTATTGTATGGGAGAATGCTTAAAATATACTCAAGATCCAAGACGTGAACAGAGTGAGAAAGAAAACCAGGAAACAAAAAGATCTTCAATAAACTAGTGTTTTTAATACGAAAGATCAAGATTGTCGGCCACATCTAGTTGAACGATGTTCTGTCAATGCGTCATGACGTTGCCCACGACGCCGCAAAATGCTTTTTGTATGTTATCCAGTGTTTCATGCTATGTTTTTAAACGCGACCACTAGTGGAAAACAGGCCATTTGTGGCGGGTCGTTAGGCCTTTTGTCGCGGGCCAGTCGCGACAATGAAGGCGCGACAAAAGGTGAATCTTTTTTCGCGGGTCAGTTACCACCCGCGACATATGGTCCACCACGTGGCAGGCGCGGGGCGCGAGGGGACAACCTCTTTAGTCGCGGGCCGTATTACGACCCGCGACAAAAGGACCTCTACGTGGCGCGCGCAGGACACTACTGCTTTAGGGTTTGAGTACGTGGCAGCACCACCCCCCCCCCACCGCCCCCCCTTTTATTTCATTTTTCCATTTCAAAATAAAAGTTGCATATATTTATACGGTACTACAAGTTGTACACGTTCATTCATTATATATAGATCGAGCAAACAAATATTGGAAGCAAAAATCGATCTATTCGTAGATTCCCCTTACATATATACATGGAGCTTACTACTACCGGGACAAAAGCCCGTCGTCTATTCGAACTAATACATATACATGGAGCTCCCTACTACCGACGCCTCTTTGGACTAAACCGGCCGTTGTCGTCTATTACTTCTTTCAACAGAAATGCCGCCAGTTCCTCCGTAATTCCTAGTATGTGTTCCTGTGGTTGGAGTGTCTCCCGCATGTAGTCGACCTATATAGGAAAATGAGATGAATATGATTATATCAATCTTGATAACAAAGTATTGACGATAATAAATTAAAGTTGTGAATGTTATTGCTTACGCTGAATCTATTATCGTTGTGCTGCTCAGTGGTTAACATGCGAATGGACTCGCAAACGAAGTATCCACATAGATTTGTCCCCTGTGGCTGCTGGGCGCACGGTACAATAGTAAATGTTAGCTGTTCTGCGAAGTGCTCACCCGTAATAACCTCCTTGAAAGATGTCCAAACCCTGCCAGGCAAAAGAATGATAGAATTAATATAATGGATGATTAATTGATATCTCACGAAAGATATAGCGCGACAATGATTGAAATTACCTCTGGAGAATCTCCTGCAAGTCGCGGAACCCGTCCAGGCCTCTATTCAATGGGTCGCTTACTTCAACAATTCCCTTATCAACTTTAATGTTTAGCAGAATCCAGTGGAAACTGCACATGTTTATATAGACGTCATGAATTAGACTTAACATTGAGTGCACAATAGATCAGTAAGACTCTCACCTGTAGTTGTAAGGAAAGAGTATTGAATCACAGAAGCTTTGCTCCACTATAAACCTCGTTAGGTTTTCCACCGTTTCTTCGATTTTATTCTTTACGGTTTCATGATGTACTTTATTTGGGTCAACAAACCCAACATTGTACACCTTATTATGGCTGCATTCAACCATCTTCAGTCTGCATAAGAGAACACATATGATATAATGAGTATATGCAATGAACTGGAACAACTGAATGAACACGAACTTATATGTAGTTAACTTACAAGCAGTAGCAACTCATTAGAGATTTGTCGAGGGCCTCTAAATTGAATAACTGCCAGAGTTTATTCATCTCCATATGGATCTGCTCCCTTCGGAAGTAATAATCTCCTGGGATATCCTCCACGATGAAACTTTTGTTCTCCTTGCACGCATTAAGGTACCACTGATGCATTTCGCGCATACGTTGGCAGTTTATGCAGCCTCTCTTTGCTGACCAAGTCGGCCCCGTAGACAAATTTAGGAGCTATATCAGCCTTAGGTACTGAATCGGAGAACATCATGTCCTCCACGGTCATGCCAATTTGAGCCGCTAGCGTCGCAGCTTCGTTCATATCGAAAGGACCAAGTGCCTGGTACGCAAAGGGAACTTGCAACACTTTGAGTGGTGGGAGCGATTGTTTGGCTTGTGCTCCGAGCTGGGAAACTTCCTTTCCTTTTCTGCCTGCTGTCGCTTGCTTGGCCTTGAGGGGTGCACTTATTGAACTTGATTTCTTCCCGGCTACACTTCTTGCTGATGATTTGCTCGTGCTAGCACTATCCTTCTTCTTACCAGCACTATCCTTCTTGTCCTCAATTACCTTCGTAAGTGCGCGTGTACAGTCATCCTTCCTCTCGTGTAAGTCATATTGCGATGGTGTGTTCAGAAAACTAAGAGCATATGCTTTTTGCTTCTCTGTGTATGATGGGGCCTTGGGTTTCTCCTTATGAAAAAAATCATAATTGTATTTCTTCACAATGGCATCATTTTCCTCCGGAGTACGATCGTAAGCACGGGAGGGGGGAGGAACCTTTGGTACTCTTGGTAGGGGCGACATTTTGCGGACAGGACTCTTCACACGCTTCCGCTTGGGTGCATTCCGAGTCTTAGTGAGCGCAGGCGTGCGGCGGGAGATGGAGATGGACTAGGGATGTGGTGGTCAAAGTCATGGGGTGATGGTGGCGACATGATCAGTCGGAGGAGGTGATGGTGGCCTTCGATCATTTGGAGGAGGTGATGGTGACCTGGTGGGACGACTAGTAAAGGTTACCATGCCTGGAAGCTTGATGTTTTTCTTTTCCCAAAGAATGATTTCTCCTACTACGTCTCCCAGTGTATCCTGGCCATCACCTCCAGCGATTACGAGCTCCAATGACTCCCACGTCGGTACAACTGTATCCACCCCGACACGAGCATAGCCAGCTGTAATCTGATTGCATGTTGCCGGCCACCTTCAGTCCAAATGCAGGTAAGACATAGCCGACCGCCACCTTACCAGACATGTTCCTGAACACCTCATGGAGATCACAAGGTGTTTGCTCCTTGATTCCATCCACGGGGTCGCCAGGACCGCCATCTATCATCCGTGTGGCGGGGCCTCCGAGTCGGCCACGGCTGCCTCGTCGGCGAGATATGCCGGTATTATACGCTCGCGCTGTCCTTTAAGTTCATTAATCTCCCGCTGCTGCTGCTGAATCTCCCGCCTCTGCTGGTCTAGTTGGCGTTGGAACTCAGCCATCCGGTTATTCTGCACCTCCAGCTCGCTTTTTGCTCTCGCTCGGCTTCTATAAGTCTCCGCGTTATCCGGAAACCCAAGCGCCCACGGAACACTAGGGCCGGCCTCTTGTTCGTCCTCCCTTTTCAGGATTACCGAGGACAAGCGTCAAAGTCTTTCTCTCTATCGGGAGCAAACTTCTAGTTTTAATATCAGTCGTCACTTCAATCCATTTTTCCCTGGGTACCTTAACCTTGCTTGTCACTTTCAACAAGGTTCCCTGTCTTCATGTCATACTCACAGCCATGCCTAAGGAACCAATTTCGAGCCCTAGTGTCCCATCCTTCTCGCTCGGGTTCTGGAGTTATCCCATTCCGCTTCATCTCAGCCTCTTGTGCATCCCACTTAGGCATGGATACTTCGTAGCCCCCTCGCCCCGTATGATGGTGATATTTCTTTTCGCTTGCATTCTTCTTGTTTTTCTTTGACAGGTTCATAGCCTCCTCCGATTCTTTGTACTTCACAAATTCTTCCCAATTATGCTCCTACTTCGCTAGATAGTTTTTCGAATAATGGAGGCTTCTTTCGGCCTTATAAGTTGCCCATAACCGGTTCTTATACGCCCGGAAAAGTTCCCCTATCTTCTTAAGAGCCCATTTCTTCACTAGCGCCCTCTGCTGCCATTCAGACTCCGATCCCAAATCAAAGTGAAATGTGCCATGAGGTCGTCAAAAAGTGTGTCTTTGTACCTATCGGCAACCTGATTTTCGGACACATTCTTGGTCTTGTTCCATTCTCTAATAGTGATCGGGAGACGATCCTGTTGCGGTCAGAAACCCACCGACGAGCAGCGACGGGCAACACAGTAGAGCCGGGAGGCTTCCAAGACTGCGGCTGGCCCTGGTCCTCGAGCGACGGCCCGCAAAGACTCGGCACGCACGTCCGATGCCGTTGTGGGCGTGCCACCCACCTATACCGTCCGAAGGTGATGGATTTGCCTCGCTTAGTTTCCTGCATGGCATACACGTAAACATTAAATACGAGCCTCGATCGGCTCTCAGTTATCCTGTGGATCGGCTCAAGGAGCCGATTCACCCATTATCCGTATGAGGTATACGGTCACATGGTGTCCGCTTGATCAAAATAAAGCTAAAACGACCTACTACGATTTAGGGTTTTCACCACATAATCGGAACATCCTACGCGTGATTGAGCCTCGGCCACGCACGGTGATCATAGACCGACCCTACAAGGCCTAAAAACCAACATGAAGTTGATCCCCGAACATCCTGTCTAGGGCTAGCGAACTACACCCTACGTGCCACTGGATCCTTCAACCCGTTTGCAAGGCCTAACTATGCAGATATTAAACTAATCCTTGAAGAACAAGGAGCAATCATAACGGATCGGATCTACTAAATAACGATCAAGCGGGGTGCCGCCCTTACGCCTAAGTAAGGGCGGCTAGACGTCTAAGGGTTGCATGGACGAAAGCATGTAACACGACGGAACAATGCTAACCCTAACACATCTATGATAACTACGTTGCTCGCCATCAACAAGGCTTCGACAGTGAGCAACGTATGAACAACGAATAAACGTGCACCTAGATCGCAAGATGCGATCTAAGCATGATGTTTACCGGAAGAAACCCTCGAGACAAGGGAGTGGCGATGCGCCTAGATTGGTTTGTGGTGAACGTGATTGTTGTTTATTCCAGAAACCCTAGATACATATCTATAGTCCGTAGACTTTCTAACGTGGGAATAATCCCAACCGTGCACGAGCCAAATTCTATCTAACCGATACGATCTAATAAAATACAGATACACGGGC
Organism: Lolium multiflorum; assembly: GCA_030979885.1. Lineage (NCBI taxonomy): Eukaryota > Viridiplantae > Streptophyta > Magnoliopsida > Poales > Poaceae > Lolium > Lolium multiflorum. The sequence continues at coordinate 289,933,154 of CM061749.1, forward strand.
AATCTTGCCCAAACTCTTCGCGCAAGGCCGCTTCAGAGACGCTCCACGTGTACATCCTTCAAGCCCATCTCAATTACGGCCCACCTCCTGATTTGGCCAAAATCTGGTGATAACACATGCCCCCCTGGTTTTGGAAATGACAATTCCAAAATCACTCCATTTTTCCCTTTCTTCGTCGGGTCATGTCCAAAAGAGCCGATAGCATCGCATCGGCCTCCACCATAAAACACGAGTAAGGCCAACCTAACTGCCCCTCCAAACGGTAACTGCGACCTCCGCCTGAGAAAGCAACTCATCCCCAATCGCCGAACCTCAGATCTCAACCGCTCCGACCCAACTCCTCAGCGCATCAAATGGCGGAATCATCCAACGCCAACACCATGGTCTCCGGCCTGAAGGTAACCCTCAATCGCCTCTTCGCCATTCGAACCCATGTTAGGATTAAACAGCAAACACCTGAATTAATGCCCTGTTCCGTTATCAATTTAGGTTTCAGACATCCTGCTGCCGCATCCTTCTCTCCCAAATTCTATGTGTCTTGGCCCCCGTTCCTCCGAGAGTCCCGCTCACTTAATCTCATGCGAAGCCAATAGAATCCCCTTTGTGAACCAGAATCTTAGATCTGACTTGGGCCGACTGCTGCGAGCCGGCCTAATCCCCCGAAGGTTGGGTGGCATGCACAAGAGAGTGTCTAAAACTCATTATGCCACCTGGGAACGATAGGGATAGCTGATGCTTTATCATTATCATTGTCTCCTCTTGAAAAGAATGAGAACATTCTGAAAACCATCGGCTATTTTTGGTCTGATGCATTGAATTGCTTCATGTTTGGCCATGGCCCCATGACACCAACCCTGCTGGACGTGGCCATGATCACAGGCCTGGACATTGCATCTCCAAGCCCCTCTGCCTTTAAGTTACCAAAGGTCCCTTTCACCCTTTCCTCTAAAACAGAGTGTACAAGCTGGGGCGCCTACCTCAGACGTTACATGAAAACCAAAGGCCCCGTGACAGAGAGAGAGCACACCGCCTTCTTAAACTTCTGGCTGGAGCACTTCATATTCTGTGGTCCTTCACTCGCCCCAACCAAGAATTACCTTTCCCTGGCCTATGAACTCGCCAAAGGCACTCAACTTGGCCTTGGTAAACTGTTCCTTGGAGAGATCTATCGATCTCTTCAACTGATGTCTGTCAAACTGCTCTCCCAAAAGACAGTTAAAACAGGAGGCCACTGGTGGTTTATTTAGTTATGGGCTCAGCTGTACTTTCAGCACCAGATCCCAAACTTCCCACCTTTGGCCACCTCGCACCTTCCCGATGCTAATGGGAGGGAGATCCGATGCACTAGCTATGGCCAAGCTCCTGATAGCCTCCTGTGCAAAAAGGATCCCTAAGGAAGCAGCAGTGGTTCAAGATTTTCCAAGGTTTGGACAACCCCCCGTTCTTTCCTTATACTGAATCGGAGAACTTTGAGAATCCAGTCTCCTTCCGTTTAGACAGCTTTGCCGATGACGCTAGCACTGCACTTGTACTCGTCATGATCCGTCCTTGCTTTCTCCCGGGGCATGAGTACCTCCAACAGATTATCAAGCTCGGCTACGAGTCTTACCAACCGGTGGTAGTATCCCGCAGCTTGGTCTCGGGCAAGTGCCCCCACACTTCTTTCTCCACCACCTATGCCAGAGCTGAACTGCCCGACATTCTTACCGCCAAAGGTGCTATACCTTCTTTGACGCTCCGGCCATTCCAATTCCTCATAACCTCTGCTTCACCACCACTACCGATGGTTTTGAGACCGGTGGTCCATGTGGAAGACCCACGCCTTCTAAGAGCTCTGGGACCGTTGTTGAAGCAAATGGATGCCGAATCCGACGTTCGCATGCCGTGTACCATTACATATAAATTACTTGCAATGGCTCGTGATGATTGTCTCAGAATCCGACTCTATTTCTTGACAGAAAAAGATGGCCCAGAGCCCCTAAGCCGATGGCTCCCCCTTCAAGTTCCTTCCACCGCCCCGGTGGTTCTCTTCGCGAACTCGCCTCCTCCGAAGAAGGTCATAATGCAAAGCCAGCCGATTTCACCGGAATCGGCTCCCAAGAGTAAAGCATCCTCGGGGCCAGCATCGGTCCAGGCGAGGAAGGCCGTGAGGAAAGTTGCTGTCAGAAAGACCCTGAAGCGCAAAGCTCTTGCCCAAGAAAGCTTGCATGTAAGTTGACTCGTGCCTGGACCAAATTTATCTATCCTCCCATTCCTTCGCGACATGCTTGAACTTCTTTTTACAGACTTCCACCGAAGAGAATTCCAGCGGGGAGGAACAGTCCAGCCAAAGGGACTCAAACCCGGGCAACTCCGGGAGATCCACTACGCAGAGTCAAACGGACTCGCCAGCGTCGGCTTCCAGGAAAGGGTCGACCCCTGAGCCTATTGCTCCTCAAGCTCCGACCACAACAGGATCGCGCGTGAAGCGTCGATGCGTCAAACGGGCTCGCAAAGATCCACGAGTTTCCTCACCAAGCCAGGAGGTTTCAAACGTAATTGCCTCACCAGTTCGTATTTCATGCCGTTCCATTGCTACTCGGATCGACTCACCATTTCTTGTGCAGACTAATGAGACTTCTAGCGGGGACGTTGAAGAGGTACTGACGCCATCCGTCACGCTAGACCTGGCCACCTCGACGAGCGTGGCTGACCAAGTGGCTAACCTGGCCAAGTCCACCGAAAAGCCGATTATCACAACATCGGCTGCTCCTCCTGCTTTGGGAGAGGTACACTCCGCTCCCTCGGCTCTACTCTTTTCTCTGTTGTATGCTAATACTGCTCTTGCTCGCCTGTCAGGGTTGTGATCTTTCAAGCTTGCTGACGTTCGACCCTGAATCCATCGAGCCAGCTATTCCCAAGGCGGGTGAAGAGCCACGCCCTAGCACGGTCCACGGTCCCCTCCAGCGTCTCAAAGCTTTGCTCTCCTCCTCCGTTGAGACTCTGGTCGAAAACCCCGAGGCAGTCAAGGGCATCCTCGAAGACATCCAGCCCCATCTCCCGGTGACACCGCAGTTGAAGCTTTGGCCACCTGTGACTCGTCGGTCTTCAGGTCAAGGGTGCATCGGCTCGTCAAAGAATTACCCTTCGTCGCGCCCAGCTCCGTTGAGAGCCGATATTGCAGACAAGTGTCAACGGCTCAACGAGAAGAAGGCTGCTTTAGACGCCAAAACCGACACTTCTGCCAAGAGTGCCGAACTCGAGACCCTGCGCAGGAGCTGGAGAACCTTGAAGAGAGGGTTAGGGAGACCAAGAAACTTATCCAAGACAAGGAAACCCTCATTGCCCGCTCTCAAGAGGAAGCAAAGGCCTCGCCCGATCGAAGACCGATCCGGCTGAAATGCACCCTAAGATCAGCTGGTGACGGGCAAAGACGAGGACGACGAGGCTGAAATCGCCGAGGTGGATCGCATCCGTGCTGACGCCCTTCACGCCCTCAACGCGTTTCTTCAGTAGAGCCACTGTGTAACTAATACATGTTTTACTGAACTTGCCTAAAGTCGATGGCTGTGCACCGGCTTTTTACATTCTGAAGTCGATGTCCGTGCATCGGCTGTGATTTTTTTTTTTTACTGGCCGATTTTTCTATCAGCCCCCAATATTTTTCTTTACGTGTGTCGCACATGTTCATCTGATTAGGTGCCCCCCGAGCCGACCAGAAACCGCAGATCGGCCTCGTAGTTAGCCAAGGTACCGCACCGGAACATCGGCTCCGTTAGGACCAATGTTGACTTCTTCCACTCATCGACCGACGTGAACCCGTTGCCCGGTAGATCGACGTTGAATACAGGCAGAACGTATGGTGAATAATTTTGGCCGATTGCTGGAATCGGCCTCCATGTTGATTGACTCGCTCAATGAAGGTTTTGCGACGTTCGTCCATAGATCTTTGGGGCCGATCCCAAGGATCGGCCTCGCCACGTTTGTTCATAGATTTTGCTCTTGTTACACGGCAGGCCGGTGGATAAGACCAGCCTCACCCCGCTCGTCACGTCGATGCGCTCGTCGTCCAAAGTGATGCCTGAGAGTGGCTCTTGGCCTGCCGTAAACGTTCATGCCAGCCGCTGAAATCTCGGCTGAGTCATCTGCATGGACGATTCTACTTCATCTCCATCCCACTGTATGAAACATTGGTGCATCGTGGATGGAATGCAACAATTGGCGTGGATCCAATCTCTCCCTAGCAGGACAAAGATAGGTGCTCTTGCCTGCCGACAATAAAGAACGTCGTAGGGATGGTCTTTCTTCCTACGGTCAGATCCACGTTCGGAACACCTTGCGCTTTCGATGCTTGGCCGTTGAAATCGCTCGATGTAACGTTGGTCTTGATCAGATCCAAGCTAGAGCGTCCCAACCGACGTAGCATGGAGTATGGCATAATGTTGATGCCGCTCCGGTCCACCAAGATCTTGTTGACAAAGCCCATTGATATAACCTCGTAGGTACAGGGCCTTCAGTGTATAGCTTCTTTCTCGTGGCTTCTCAAAGATAATCGGCCGTGGCCGCGTAGTTGTGCCACAGGTGCTTCGTCCAACCCTAGAGCACAAAACTCCGCTGGAAGGATGAACACCATATTTGTGCCAGCCGATGTCTTGTCATCGGCTTTCCTTTGTTTGGGACGCCACTCTTTCTTTTGTGGCCGACCTTCCTCGTCGAGAGTTCGCTGAATTTTCGCGGCCAGATCAGGCCGCGCCTTCCTTAACGTGTGCAGGTACAACCTTTCGGCCTTCCTCCAAACCACGTAGCCGCTGAACCCTACGCTTTTGGGAACGGCTGAGTCCATCAGGGCACCACCTTGGCCGGTGGTACTTATCTTCTTCTTCTTCATCGTCGTCTTCTAATTCCTCGAGATCTTCCACCCGAGAGGACTCAGCGTACTTGTTCCAAGATGGGAGCAGCCCTAGACGTTTGAATGACACGTCTCCTGCACCCTTCTTCTTCTCTTTACATTCTGGCATTGCCGATTGTAGGCAATCGGCTCATTCCCGAATCCCACAGTGTTTGAAGAAAGGACAGTCCCAGTGCCTATCCACGTCGTCTTGTTCCCTTGACTTCTCCTTGGCATGGCGCTCATATCTCTCCTCGTCGCGATCATGCCGGCGGTCTCTCCTGGCGTCTCTGCTAGCCGATCATCTCTTTCGTCGTCGTCGTCATATCGCCGGCGTTGGTCGTACCGACTTACGTATTTGTTGAGGAGGTGATCGAGAGAGGTCGCTGATATCGTACATTCACTTCTCTCCTCCCGTGACGTAGCGCTTGCCATCGTGCCGAGCCGATCGCGTGGAGCGGCCTTCTTTGTCCTTGTTATGAGAGCACCGCTCGTTTCTCGTCCCACAGTGGTGCCCAGGTCCTACCATGTTGATGCTGAGCGAAAAACCTGGCTGGCAGGGTAAGTGCACTCCACCATGTTAACGGCGGGAAGGGGTGCGTGTCGACTTTCATGGCGTATGGCTAAAAATTAACCGCCCTTGTTCTATCGCCATTTGGATCTGCTGACGCCACACCCTCAGTCGTTGGTGGTATGAGTGAACGTGTTATGCCACTTGCAGTATGGCTTTCCGTTCAGCCCGTGCCGTGGGGATTTTGTGGCCTTCGGTAACTTTAGCTGCTTCTCCTTAAGTAAGAGGTCGAAAATTTGCTCAGCTTTAGTCATGTCGAATTCAAACCCTCTTGGAGGACCTTGTGGCTTAACCCACTTGCAGGACACGGGGCTCCCGAGTCCATTCAGCCACCGCTACCTCTGATCTTCCGCAGAGCCTTCATCTTCATCCGCTCAACCAGACCACCGCACGCTTGAATTTATCCCGGTATACCTCTGGGTGGCGCTGTTCATATAAGGACAGCTTCTGCACCATATGCGCCAGTGAAGGGTACTCTGCTTGGGAGGCCACATCCTTGATCGGTGATGCAAGACCCACCACCGCCAACTCGACTGCTTCTTTTTCAGTTACACGAGCCGAATAGCATCGGTTCCTAACGCCCTGAATGTATTTCGATACCGTTTCTCCGCGCTTCGTCGCACTGTGCTAGATCGGCAATGCCAGGCTCGGAAGACTCGAGTGATACCGTAGGTGGAACTGTTCTTCCAACCGCTTCCAAGTCCGGATTGAGTCTGGTGCGTTGATGTGTACCACCCAAAAGCCGATCCTGTGAGGGATAGTGCGAAGAACCTCACACGTAGTTCATCTGATGCTGAGATCGTGCCCAGCTGTGCCAAATATCGGCTCACATGCTCGATTGAGCTGGAGCCATCCGACCCACTAAACTTGGAGAATTCGGGAGCCGATATTTGGGTGGTAGTGGGATCAAATCGTACTCGTTGGGGTACGGCTTGGAATAGCCGATTCCTCTTTTCGGCACCATGCCGAACCGGTCTCTCAAGATTGTACCGATCTGATCCGCGGTGATGGCTGCAGAGCTAACTCAAGATTCACTGGAGGTATACTTAGCCAGCCACGCTTGCTTCTCAAGCTCTGAGCCAACCGCAGGAGTCGAGCTCTGGAGGTTCGTCGGAGTGGCATACTTAGCTAGCCACGTCTCGCTTCTCAAGATCTGTTCCGTAAGTTCCTCCCGTTGTTCTAGAAGTCCCCGCCGTTGCGCCTGGTTTGAGAGAACCCAGCCAGCCCGGCACGTATGTGCACGTGTATCCGTGAGGGATCTCCTTGGGCGCCTCATACAAGAACTGGTAATCACTAGGGTCACCACCAATCTTGTAGACGACGTATGCCGGTGAACTCGGCACCTCTGGTGCTGCCAACGCGAACGGCAGCGGGGGTCGGGACTGGAGTGGTATCTCTCCTTGGTGAGTCCCCGAGCTGGTCCCGACGGAGAATACCGATGGCTCATGATTTCCGGACAACCCGAAGGGCGACACGCTCTAAAGTGTTCACCAGGCTCTCGAATGGCGCAACGAATGAGCTACCATGAAATTAATCTCCCGACGCAGAGACCTGGTGCGTTCTTCAAGGGGTAGAGAGGTCCACTCCATCGAGCGCGCCAGCGAGAACCCCTTCCACCGATGCCGTGTGCGGGCTTCGGAAAGAGCCGATGAGGTCGGCTTCGAGGATAGCTTTACCTCGTCATACTTCTTCTTGAGCTCCTCGTCAGATCCTCGTACGTGACCGAGTACCTTCCGCCATCTCAGATGTAGATGGCGATGCTGATGTCGAAGATGGTCCCACCGGCATGCCAATGTGTTGCGGTCGAAACCCACCGGCGAGCAGCGACGGGCAACACAAGAGAGCCGGGAGGCTTCCAAGACTGCGGCTGGCCCTGGTCCCTCGAGCGACGGCCCGCAAAGACTCGGCACGCACGTCCGATGCTGTTGCAAGCGTGCCACCTGACCTATACCTGGTCGAAGGTGATGGATTTGCCTCGCTTAGTTTCTATGGCATACACGTAAACATTAAATACGAGCCTCGATCGGCTCTCAGGTTCTCGTGGATCGGCTCAAGGAGCCGATTCACCCATTATCCGTATGAGGTATACGGTCACATGGTGGTCCTGCTTGATCAAAATAAAGCTAAAACGACCTACTACGATTTAGGTTTTCACCACATAATCGGAACATCCTACGCGTGATTGAGCCTGGCGGCCACGCACGGTGATCATATACCACCCTAGACAAGGCCTAAAAACCAACATGAAGTTGATCCTCGGAACATCCTGTCTAGGGCTAGCAAACTACACCCTACGTGCCACTGGATCCTTCAACCCGTTTGTAAGGCCTAACTATGCAGATATTAAACTAATTCTTGAAGAACAAGGAGCAATCATAACGGATCGGATCTACTAAATAACGATCAAGGGTGCCGCCTTACACCTAAGATAGGCGTAAGGGCGGCTAGACGTCTAAGGGTTGCATGGACGAAAGCATGTAACACGACGGAACAATGCTAACCCTAACACATCTATGATAACTACGTTGCTCGCCATTAATAAGGCTTCAGCACGAGCAACGTATGAACAACGAATAAACGCTACTGCCTAGATCGCAAGATGCGATCTAGGCAGCATGATGTTTACCCGGAAGAAACCCTCGAGACAAGGGAGTTGGCGATGCGCCTAGATTGGTTTGTGGTGAACGTGATTGTTGTTTATTCCAGAAACCCTAGATACATATTTATAGTCCGTAGACTTTCTAACGTGGGAATAATCCCAACCGTGCACGAGCCAAATTCTATCTAACCGATACGATCTAATAAAATACAGGATACACGGGCAATCTTGCCCAAACTCTTCGCGCAAGGCCTTCGGAGACGCTCCACGTGTACATCCTTCAAGCCCATCTCAATTACGGCCCACCTCCTGATTTGGCCAAAATCTGTGATAACAGATCCCTAACCAGAACTCCGCACTGATTTTTAAATGTCACTCTGACAGCCGCGGGTGCCACCGGTTGGATCACTCGCCCACGTAGCATCCGAATAGCACTGGAGCTGGAGAGAGCTGGAACGGGGAAAGAAAAGGCGAGTGATCGTGCCACGAAGGTAACGAAGAACACGGAGGAGATGACTATAGTGAACAGTGGTAGGAGCTGAGACAAACTGACTCAGAATATGAACAGGATAAGAAATATCAGGACGAGTGACATCAAGATAAACAAGACTCCCAACAAGATGGCGATAACGGGTGGGATCAGGAAGAGGATCACCATCAGTAGGACGAAGCTTAACATTAAGCTCCATAGGAGTATCAACCGTGCGCTCATCCCCAAGAGCAGCACGAGCAAGAAGATCCTGAATGTACTTTTCCTGAGAGATAGAAAAGCCATCAGAAGTGGAGGAAACCTCAATGCCAAGAAAATAGCGAAGAGGACCAAGATCAGTCATAAGAAACTGATCACGAAGACGAGCCTTGATGAAGGCAATATACTCAGGATCATCACCAGTAATGATCATGTCATCAACATAGAGAAGAAGAAGAGTACATCCACGAGGAGAAGTGTGAACAAAAAGTGCTGGATCATGAAAACTAGGAGAGAAACCAGCAGCAGTCACCACAGAGGCGAAGCGCTCAAACCAGGCACGAGGGGCCTGTTTGAGGCCATAGAGAGAACGTCGAAGACGACAAACCATCCCATCGGGAACGAATACCCAGGAGGAGGCTGCATGTAAACCTCCTCACTCAACTCGCCATTAAGAAAAGCATTCCGAACATCAAGCTGGGAGACAGACCAGCGGCAAAAGCAACAAAGAAGAAGGGTACGCACAGTCATATGAGCCACAAGGCCAAAAGTCTCATCATAGTCACGGCCGTGCTCCTGCTGAAACCACGAGCCACAAGACGCGCTTTATGGCGCTCAAGAGATCCATCAGAGCGAGTCTTAATTTTATAGACCCACTTACACGTGATGGGACGAACACCGAAGGGGGAGAAACAAGATCCCAAGTGCCATTGCGCTCAAGCGCAGCGATCTCCTCAGCCATGGCAAGCTGCCATTCAGGATGACGCTCGGCATCCCGATAAGAAGTCGGCTCGGAAACGACAGAGAGACCATACTGACTAGGAAAGTAACGAACTGGAGCACGACGCTGACAAACAGGCCGTGAAGGGGGAACCTCATCTGCAGAAGACAAATCAGAAGAAGAGGAAGAAGGGACATCATCGGAAGGAGCCGAAGCCGGAGAACGAGGAGTACTAGGTGGACTAGACGAACGAGAGGATGGCGGGGGGCGCATCAGAAGTAGGAGGGAGGGAGGAGGGACAGCAGGGGGTGCATCCGGAAAAAGAAGAAAAGAGATATCATCCACCGGGTAAGTACCCGAGGTGGGCGAGGATAGAAGGGACGCGTCTCATCAAACGTGACGTCACGAGAGATGCGCATCCGACGACCAACGGGGTCCCAACAGCGATAGCCCTTATGCTCATCACCGTATCCGAGAAAACACACTCAACAGATTGAGCGGTCGCTTGGTGCGTTCGCGAGGAGGCAGAAGGACATAGCAGACGCAACCAAATGAACGGAGAGTCGAGTAGTCTGGAGAAACACCAGAGAGACGCTCGAGAGGAATGCCACCCTGTAGAGCAGCGGAAGGCTGAATGTTAATGAGGTGGGCCGACGTAGCGACAGCCTCAGCCCAGAAATGTGGCGGAAGAGAAGAAGCAATCATCATAGCACGGGTGGTCTCAATAAGATGACGATGCTTACGCTCGCGACGCCATTTTGAGCATGCGCGCCGGACAAGAAAACTGAGCGAGGGTGCCCTCCTCGGCAAGGACACCACGAAGGTGCTGGGAGATATACTCACCAGCAGAATCGCACGGAATACGCGAATGGGTGATGAATACTGAGTGCGGACCATGGCCGCAAAACGCTGATAAATAGAGAGCACCTCATTGCGAGAGCGCATGAAAAACACCCAGGTGTACCGTGAAAAATCATCAATGAATAAGATATAGTATCGATGGCCCCCTTTCGAAGCGAAAGGAGCCGGACCCCAAACATCTGAATGGACTAAATCGAACGGTCGCTGAGAGACAGACACACTAGTAGGATAGGAAGCTGAATCTGTTTGCCTAACCTACAACCCCGACAATGTAACGACCCATCTCCAGAGACAGACCCCAGAAGGCCACGATGAACCAAAGACGACAAGCGAGAGTCACAAAGGTGACCAAGACGATGATGCCACTGCTGAAAAGAGTCGGTGACAGAGGCAACAACCGGAGGAGAACTGCAGATGAAGGGCGCGGAAGGAACACGAAGCCGCCTAACTCCCAAAGCCCCGGAGACTTACGGCGCTACGAGGGCCAGCTCCAACCAGGGCCGATGATCCCGAACCGCACAAGACTCAAAGTCGAGAATGACGCGACAACCAGAATCGGTGAGTCGAAGCAGAAAGGTTCATCAAGGCGAGGAACATGAGAAACATCAGGGAGAGAAAGAGGGAGAGAAGGGTGCCTCTACTAGAAACAAGAATAGAGGTACCATCAGCCGTGACAACACGGACAGGAGAAATAAGAGACCGAAGAGCAGACAGAATAGAAGACTCAGAGGTCATATGAAAGGAAGCTCCGTAATCCAGATACCACGGGGACGTACCGACTGTAGAAAGTGGTGGTCGCGTTAGCTGTAAGAGCCCACGTAACCAGCAGCACCGCGAGGAAGAGTCCGTAGTAGCGAGCGCACCACGAAGACCCCCGAGAATGTCCTAATCCGAGAGTGCAACCGCAGAAGATCCCGAAGAGCCAGCCCGCTCGACGATCCCGGAACTGCGGACCTAAACCGGGATCCCGCGTCCAGAGAGGTGGAGGAAGTGTGGCCAACCTTTCCACAGTAGGTGCAATGAGGACGAGGGCGGAGACTCGACCGCGAGGCTGCTGACATAAACTGGAATCCCAAGCATCAAGCAAGGGGAAGTTGCGCTATCTCATGCGCAGAGAGGGCGCGACTGGAGAGGTCGACATACAATCAGGTGCCGACGAGGAGCTATCACCCACACGCACGAGGCCACCAAAGGGGCGATGAGAGCAACACGGCGATGAAGACAGAGTCGGCAAAGCGCGGTCATAACCACGTGAAGAGGCCGCGAAAGTCGATGTAGAGCGGCGGGCCGACGAGAAGCCGGCGAGGCGGGCAGAGCCGCATGGAAGAGGCCGCAAAGTCGATGTAGAGCGGCAGGCCGAGGGAGACAAAATCGGCGAAGCGCGGCCAGAGCCGCGGAAGAGGCCGCGAAAGTCGGTATAGAGCGGCGAGCCGACGTAGACGGAGTCGGTGAAGCGCGGGCAGAGCCGCGTGAAGAGGCCGCAAACGGCGACGAAGAATGGCTAGCCGTCATACACGGAGGCAGCGACAAAGACCAAGTACCGAAGGGAGGCCCAAAGATAAGGCGGGATCAGCGGAATAAGACATCGGATAACAACAGCCGACGACAGTATTTTTTTTTTGATTTTTTTGATTTTTTTTTATCTCAGATCGAAATCAACTGAGCGAGAACGGGCCGGCGGCACGGGAGCCTGGCGCCCGGCCGGCAGCGCAGGAAGAGCAGAGCGGGAGAGGGAGCTGCAGCGGGAGCGGCCTAGCAGCAGTGCCCGTGGGCGGGCCAGGAGGAATTGGCGAGCGGGAGCAGGGAATCGATCGGGGCCAGAGGGAATCGATCGATCAGGGGAATCGATCGGTGCCAGAGGGATCGATCGGGGGAATAGATCGGGGCCAGGGAATCGGCCAGCAGAATCCGGCGGCGAGGGGCCTGGCGTCCAGGCAGAGGACGGCAGCGGACGGGAGATTGGAGCAGGACGGGCGACGGACGACAGATTGGAACAAGCAACGTCGGCGGCCGGGGAACTAGGATCAATTTTGCTCTGATACCATGTTAGAGTAATATGCTTGTTGTATTACCAGGGGACCAAAGGCCACAATATATAGTACATGTACAGGTGCACATATGCAGAAAGCCCCCTAACATAGGGAGAAACTACAATATACAGATATATACATCTAACACGGCTTAGGCGAAGCCCTGCAGCTTTTCTTCCTCTACCACCACCACCACGCCGTCGTGCTGCTGGAACTTGGAGGAGATCTACCACACCTCCGCTGCCCGCTGGAACGGGGAGGAAAGGGCTTCGACACCGTACGCGCGATCGAGTACGGAAGTGCTGCCGGATTGCAAGGGGACGATCGTCTACACCAACAACAAGATCTAATCTCGTAGGCTTTGGAAATCTTCGAGGGTTAGTCTCATATCAATCTCGTTGCTCCGATCTTGTAAATTAGATCTTGGGTGTTCCATAGATTAGATCTTGGATTTATTCGTCTTGCGGTAGGAATTTTTTTGTTTTCTATGCTACGAACCCCTTCAGGAAGTTGCGACGTTTCAGAGGTAGAGGAGAAAAAAGTTGCTAACTTCCTCGGCGAGAGGGAGAGGAGAGGGAGAGGGCCGGTGTCGGCGTCCGGTTCAATTACGCTAACTATACTAACTAACTAATTAAATACAAACTAACTAATTACTAACTAAATACAAACTAACTAATTACACTAACTAGTTTTTTAGTAAACTATACTAAAAAACTATACTAACTAAATACAAACTAACTAATTACATAAACTACATTAACTAATTACATAAACTTTACTATACTAAAAAACTATACTAACTAAATACAAACTAACTAATTACATAAACTACATTAACTAATTACATAAACTTTACTATACTAAAAAACTATATTAATTATAAACTAACTAACTAACTAACTAATTACATAAACTATACTAGCTAAATAAACTAACTAATTAACCATATATATAATAAATAACTATTAACTAAAAATAACTAAAAATTAAAAAAAGGCCGGCGCCGGTACTGCCCTTGCTGGTGGCGCGCGCTACCTGAGGCGGCCGAGGCGAGCTCGAGGGAGGCGGCCGGCAAGGCGCGGCTGCGGCGGCGCCGGAGAGGAGCTCGAGGCCGGGTGCGAGGCGGCGCGGCGGCGGCCCCCGAGCGAGGCAGAGAGGAGGCGGCGCGGCGGCCCCCGAGCGCGCGTGGCAGAGGGAGGGAGGCGCGGCGGAGGAGCTCGAGGGAGGCGGCACCGGAGGAGGAGCTCGAGGAAGGCGGCGCGGTCCGGCGGCCTGGCGGCGTCAAATCGATTAGGGTTGGCCTCCAGTGTCGCGGGTAGATGCTCCGACCGCGACGCGGAGGTTATATACTCCACCCCTTTTGTCGCGGGTCGTGGCTCGGCCCGCGACTGTTATACGGCCCGCGACAAAAGGCCCGGCTTGCTCCAAATGGTTCCGGGCAACGTGGCCAGGCCATTTGTCGCGGATGCAGTCGCGCCTGCGACAAAAGGTTCCCACGTAAGCCCTATTTTCTACTAGTGGATGGTCGACCAAAAGCACGGACACAACGCAAATCCAACCTGAATTCTAACACGGGACTACACTATGAACTATAGCTAGTTGTACGCAAATACAAGATTTCGAAGTCAGTAGCAGTTCTTTCGCGGTGATCTCAGGGAATCTCTAACGGGTTCGTTTGGTCCTCCGTGATCGAAAATAAGTCTGGCCTGCTTCAACAGGGCCACGCAAACTGATCGGGTTGTTCGCGCCGACGCAAACCTGATCCAAATATGCGCCAGGTTAGCGTCTCCGCGGACGCTCCGCGGTCGCGCCGAGCGTCCTCCTGTTTTACCCAGTTCGGTAGGTCAGGGATAGCGAAATCGAGCACTTCGATTTGCTTCTTTTTCCCCTTCTTTGCTACCCTAGTGCGATGCCATCACCCCAACCCCACCCGCCGCCGTCCCGCCGCAGCGGCGCAGTACTCGCCGTCGGCTCGGTTCTCACCGCGCGGGAGAGCAGGATCGTAGTCGGGGTTGGCTCCGGCGCGTACCTGCCGCCTATTTTGAGGCCAAACGTTGCCGGTTGCGCCGCCCGGCCGCATCGCCCACGACCTGTTCGGTCAAATGCGCCGGTACGTGTCTTACTCCTGTTTTCGACGTTATTGTGCGCGGCCATTGATCCACAGTTCGTACCCACGCAGATGGACATGTGGCAGACAAGGACCGCGAGGTCGTTGACTCCTCTTCCGACGAGGAGTCCGATCAGTCCATGCAGACATTGACAACTACTGCGGCCTCCATGATCCACGAGTTCAATTCAAACCAGCCGGTGCACCGGCTCACAAGGGCCGCTCAAAAAACCTGCCGCGCAACAGAGTGGAAGGGCAGCTTCGGCTCCACAAGGACTACTTCCACCTCACCGATCCGGTGTTTAAGGAAAAAATGTTCCGGCACCGGTACAAGATGTCAAGGGAGCTGTTCATGGTCATTCTATGGGGCGTTAGACACTACGACCCCTACTTCTAATGCAGGCGCGATGCAACAGGTGCGCTAGGCTTCACCTCCTACCAAAAATACTCCGCGGCTATTCGCATGCTATCATATAGAATGGCTGCTGATATATTCGATGAGTATCTTCGAATGGGTGAGAGCACCTGCCTTGAGGCCATGTACAGGTTTTGCCGAGCCGTGATTTCCGTGTTCGGACATCATTACTGTAGGGAGCCAACTATTGAGGATACAAGTCTAGAGGGTTTCCAGAAATAATTGGCAGCATAGATTGCATGCACTGGGAGTGGAAGAATGCGGAGGGACGGACTGTCATTCTTGAAGCTGTCATATCTCAAGATTTATGGATTTGGCATTCATTCTTTGGCATGACCGGTTCCAACAATGACATCAATGTGTTGCACCAATCACCGGTTTTCAACAAGCTCATGCAAGGCAAAGCTCCCCGGGTGAGCTACGAGGTCAATGGAAATGAATATGACAAGCCATATTATCTTGCTGATGGCATCTACCCTGTCACGTCAACGTGGTTGCCCGTGCCTCCACCGACTAGAAAATGCCAATGAAGACCTAGTAGAAGAACTAGTACCAATATTTCTAGTTGCAGATGCGCCATCAACAGAGGAGGAGAGGCCTCCCCACACAACTCCTGTAGCTCCGGCATGGCCAACATCAGCGGAGCCATGAGCCCATCGATGTCCTCGCACTTAGAGGCAAACGACATATCAGGTTGTGACAACGGGAAGGACTTGGCACGAGGGGAGAAACAAGCAAAGATGCAATCTTCTCCAGCCATATGTGACTCCTCTAGGACCTTGTCGACAATGGCTTCATCACCCACCTCTAACGCTGTCTCAGCCTTAGCCTCACCAACTATAGGTGACTCCTGCTCAAAGGACTCACATGAAGCATCCAAGTCACCACACTAAAAAGAACGAGAGGACTCACAAGAAATACCCAAGTCACCACACTCCAAAGCAGGAGTTGTCCTATTGTTCGTCATTGGCTTGAATAAAAAATGCACGAAAACACTTCAGTTTCTTAATTCAGACCTAAAGGCTATTGCGTTCCTTCCTTAAAAAAATGTAATAAAGTGTAGGTGTGTCTATTCTCACTCGGTATTTGTAAAAAAGTTTGACATAACATATGCAACCATACCTGAGCATACATATGGCTGGGGGCTCATGAGCTAGCAGCATTGGGTGTAGGTGTAGCTCATGGAGACCATGTGTTGTGGACGGCGAGCTACCCTAGTTCTGTAACCCGTCTGGTGACCGACGATTTAGTCGTGTCTTAATGGAATATACGAGTGTTCCATATCAAGAAAAAGAACAGACCCATGCCTGGTCCAGCCCGGCCAATAACTCGAAAGCCCGCTGGCCAGCAGGCCACGGGACAGGCCTCTTTCTTAAAGCCCATATGTGAAGCCTAGGCCTAGCATGACCCAGCCATCAGGCCTGAATTTCAAGCACGTACCCATGAATTTGGGCTAGGCTACCCATTCCCCGGTACTGTGCGGTTTCAGTTTTCTTATGTTTGTAGCTACCTACCCAACTGTTTATTTGCCTCAGCTATCTTGTCAGGCTACATAAGATATAGATATTGCCTAACACTAACATGATTGGGGTACTCAGACATGACTGACCCAAAGCCGCTGGGTTGATAAAACAAATTCCAGTGATGATCACATCTACTATCCTGCCTCGTCGGCATGATGCTGATATCTTCCAAACACCGTCAACCAGGCCCTGCCGTCAACAGTGGTAGCCGACAGGCACGCGGATCGTATATATATAGTCAACTGATCTACACCACATTAGGGTAGGTGATAGATTGCACGAAGACAGTGAAAGCGGAACTTCAAATGATGGTGCAAGAAAGTGCATTTAACGTTGTTGTTATCCATCCATAATCAGAACTAATGAACCTTCCCCGCTTCCCGTGCAGCGGCGTGGGTTCAAAGCCGCCGCCGAGAATTGACGGATTGGTCAGCGTCTAGTCGACCTGGTCCCGTTCCAGCGTGGCAGGGAGAAAGGCGCACGTGCGCCGGCGTACTTCGCCGTTCCCGTTCAACCAGCTCCGTTGAGTTTTGACGCCGCCGGTGATTCGGCTCCCATTGGATTAACCCGGTCCGTTTCTGCGCAAATCTCGCTGAATTCCTCTCCCAACCTTATCCTTGACTGTAAAGTGTCTGCTCTTTGCTGGATTCAGCTGCTGCTGCTAATAATCCCGATAGCGCGCGAAGCAACGATGTCATTAGTTGGTGCCTGTTGGTTGTTGCGAGTAGCTAATTAGCGACTTAATCTACACTGCAACATGCTTTAACCACCGTTACTTGATCAGCTTTTGGAGATGAGCCAGATTTGTGCTTGGACTTCTCTCAGCAGAAAGGAAAAGCAATGAAGCTTTCTCTCTCTCTCTCAAGTTCTTATAAAAAAACCACCACTTCCCACCGCACAAATTTTGATTAACTGGCACTTTAGGTTTTCATAGCAGATCATCCTACCACTCTAGTGTGTTTTTTCCAATGTGCACTAAACTGAAATTAAATCCGAGATAATAGCCTTTATGCCAAGTGAGACCCACTTGCAGGGTTGATGTGGCAAAAATCTGAGCAATTTCCTAAGTGGGAATATCTAAATATTTAAAAGAAATAATAAAATATTTAAAATTTAGAAAATCCCCTAGCCCTGTGCGCCATGTCGGAGGGCCTGATCTGGATATGGGCATCGACGCGTTGCCATGCCGCTCCCTATCATCTCCCTTTCCGGCTCATCCTCTCTCTTTCCCACTCCAGCCGAAACCGTCACTGTCATCACCATCTCCATCGGGCTAGCCGAAGAGCACCCCGTTGTCGTCCTCTTCTTCCCCCTCAAAGGAATCGTCGCAGGTCATTGTGAATCAACGCCAAGGCATCATCTTCCCCACCTCTGGCCATCGTTGGATCTCGTCGTATACGTCTTCCTGCATCCTTTCTGGCCACCAAATCGTCGTTTGGATGAGCATGAACTTCTAACCTTTCCTCCCCATGCTCTAGGTGTGCGCCCTTCACTACCTCGTGCCGCCGGCGCGCGGGCCCTCCCCTACTCGCAGACAGCTGTCGAGAGGACCGCCCCCTCCCTTCATGCGGATTGCTTTGGCGATGGCCGCCCTTCCCTGCTTCCCCACAACAGTGGTGGAGACGCAGAGACCATCTCCACCGAGTGGGGCAGAAGCGTTGGAAGGCTACGAAGCGCCGGCCTCCACCTGCCAATGTAGACGAAGATTTTTCTAGTTTTTTTTGTGTATTAGTTTTTTTTTGTTTAGATATTTAGATATTTCCAGTTGCTCAAATTTCAGTCAGGTCATCCCTGCCGGTAGGTCCCACTTGTTAGAGGTTGTCAATTTGGGTTTAATTTCAGTTGAATGTACATAACAAAAAAAAAGCACTAGAGTGGTAAGATTTTGCTATGAAAACGTAAAGTGATAATTTTTAGAACATTTCGCAAAATGTGGTAGTATTATACTAGGAACTCTTGTTTTTCTGAAGAAATTGTACTTTTTCTTGGTAAACATTAACAATGTTGTATATATGCAGGGTCTTTTTGACATGTGATTAGATCAGCAATATGAGCAATCGTGTACAGCAAGTAAGCGAGGTGCATATCGCCTTTTATATTATGGGAGAATGCTTAGAATACTCAAGATCCAAGACGTAAACAGAGTGAGAAAGAAAAAAAACGAAAACAAAAGAGACCTTCGATACACTAGTTTTTAAATACTACAAAAGATCAAGATTGTCTACCGCAGCTAGCTTGAAGGATATGTTGCATCGTGACGTCGCAAGCCGCACCACGACGCCGCCAAATGCTTTATAGTATGTTATCTTGTGTTCCATGCTTGGTTGTTCAATGTGACGGTGGACCAAACGCACGGACACAATGCAAACTGAACCGGAAGTCTAGGTACCCAGCAGTAAGAGCATTTCTAGCATAGCCCGTAAAAACGTGAACTGAAAACTCGAAATTCAGTTCACCGAACTCGTGTTTACGGATCGAAAAATAGCTGGTGCAGAACAAAGTTTGTATAAAACAACATGTTTCCTAAATATACCAAAAAGATTCACCTGTCAGGTTTTTATCTTTTTTCCCCATATTTTTTTTCTGTCTTCTTCTTCCCTGGAGCTCTCCCCGACCGGCCAAGGCAGCAGCACCACGTTGGGCCTGCCCCGCACCCCACCGCGCCGCGCCTGGCCGCGTGCCCGCCGCGCGACCACCGCGCCCCACCCCGCGCCCGACCGCGCGCCGCCGCCGCTTCGCCTGCCCCGCTCTGCTCGCCGGCCGGTGGTTCCTCGCCCTGCTGCGCCCGTTTGCCGCCGGCGACCCTGCTCCGCCCAGCCACGCCCGCGGCCTGCCCAGCGCCGCCCCGGCCTGCCCCGCCTTTCTCCGCCCAGCCCCGCCAGGCCGCCCCGCTTCCCCTGGCCCGCCCCAAGTCGCGAGCTTGCCGAAACGCGTTGCGAGCTAATTTGGTTGGATTACGGCGATTGTATCAGCGGAAGCAGTTAGCTCGAGCTGAAATTTCAGCGCACCACGAGTAGGGGTTCGTGTTCAGTTCGCTCTTTCAGCACCTACAAAAACAGCCCGAGTTGGGTTTTCAGTCTCGGCTTGAAAACTTTTTTCGGTTTTAACTCGTTTACGGTGACTGATCTGCGCCATTTTCTGAACTAAACCCGTAAATTAGTAGTTATTTTTTAATTTTGCCCAATTTACGAGCTCTCCTAGAGATGCTCTAAGAACTGTAGCTAGCTAGAAAACGCACGCTCTGCACTTGCTGTGGAGACTGGGAGAGTAACAAGCAATCGAAGCAACCTGTCAAGCCAATTATAAATTCTATCTCGTCCTGTCTCAACAATGCAGTGACATAAAGAAGTAATGGTTGCTGGCTTCCTCAATTCTTCACTGTTTTTAGCATCCACAACAAAACGGTTCAATTGAAGCTCTAACCCATACCTCTCTTGTTGTGTAAAATCAGCCGGATAGTATTTCTCCACCATTCTGCATATTTCTTTAGCACTGAAAGATGTAAATCCATGTCTTGGTATGAGAGTAACACTAATGGATAAGAGATCCATCACTTTCTCATTGAACCTGAGATTCAATTCAGTGAGTTGGCTGTCAATTGTTGCTCGGAATATCTCCACCCGTAAATACCTTTCTATAGTAAAATGGTCCGGTTGACGACGAGCACGCCCACCACGCAGAATGTATGTTGCCTCCAAATCTGGAATATCGATGCTATGCTCCGCACAAAACTCAATAACAGTTAGAATGAATAATTCCCATCCTTCATCTGATCTCATCTCTTCTAGAAGTACCTTTGTGGAATGCACTAAACGAACTGCATTTACTATGTCCTGCTTTTTCTTCTGTAAAGCCTTCCCAAGATCCTCACTAGTTTCCAGTATTTCTCTCATCATGCATAGGATAAATACAAACTCAAAGGAGGTCAGGTAAGTGAAAGCGGTATCTCCATCAGCTCGGTTTGCACCTGCCGATGAATCAGCTGCTAATTTTTCTAAAACAACTCTCACTGGATTGAACAAGTGCATAAGACTAGAAACAGAACCTAAATGGGAACCCCATCTAGTCTCTCCTGGTCGCTTTAGTGAGCGAATCTGATTGGCTCCTTGACCTGTGTCAATCTGATCAATAGCTAGCAAACGTGCAATCTCATCCACCTGGGCATCATGCAACTCATCATGGCGCTTTGAAGAGGAGTCAACTGTATTTATAATAAAGAGAAGCTTCTGGAAAAATTGGGTGTCAGGAACCACATCTTTTGCTGCACCAACAAGGGCAAGTTGTAGGCGATGTGCATAGCAATGAACATAATATGCATAGGGGCAATCTTTAACAAAAAGTGCCTGCAATCCATTCAACTCCCCCTTCATGTTGCTGGCCCCATCATATCCTTGGCCTCGCATATTTTGTACATCAAATCCGTGCTTGGATAATACTGAAGACAACTCCCTTTTGAGTGTTTTTGATTTTGTGTTGGCCACATGTATGAGATGAAAGAACCTTTCTTGTAAACAACCATGTTTATCAACAAATCTGAATACTAGTGCCATTTGCTCTCTTTTGGAGACGTCACATGTTTCATCGACAAGAATAGAATACTTGGAGTCCCCAATTTCTACTCTAATATGCTCCCTGACTTTCATAGCATAAATGCCCAAGATCTCATTTTGTATTTCATGTGAATTGTACTTGCACACTTGTGGAGCATTCCCATCAATTACAGCTGCAATATCAGGACAAAACTCTGCAAGAAGTTTTTGCATCTCAAGGAAATTTCCTCTATTTCTTGACTCTGGTCTCTCATCATGGCCTCTCAAAGCACAAGACTGAAATGTGAGCCACTTAACACATGCAATCGTTGTTTTCAGTCTTAAGCGGTCCTTCTCTTTCTCCTCGTTGCTCTTCACCTCTAAAATATTTGCTAAATGGTTGGGCTGATTTAGTAAGGCTTGGCTAGCTCTCGCTGCATTGTTGTGTTGTGAGCAAGGATTTGTTCCCATGTGAGTTAAAAATGCACATTTCTTTCCATCATGAACTTTCTTCCACCTATCAAACCCTTGTGTTGTGAAGACATCAAAGCCACCTCTTTTCTTTATGTTTGTGCTGAAAAGGAAGCAAAACAGACAATATGCACGGCCACTGCTCACTGAATACTCTAGCCATGATGGAAAATGGCTGAAATAACTGTACTGAAAACGCCTTTTCTGTCCTTGTATTCCGGTAGCTTTATACTTCTTTAGCTTAGGCTGCATTGGACCCAGCCTCAAATATGCTCTTCGAACATCATCTCTCTGGTTCGGAGGGTACTGCCACACTTGTGGACGTAACGCAGGATCTCGCACCAAGAGATCAATTCCACGAAATATCACAGGTCCGCTTGCTTGCTGCTCTTGTCCTTCATCTTGACTGCTAGGATTTTCTTGCTCTTCTTCATCTTGCACATCTTCATCTTGTCTTTCATTTACAAATACCACCAGCCCAAGAGCATCAGGTGTATCTTCAGCAACTTCTTCATCATCTCGTTTTCTTTTAAAAAATGATTGCATCTTCTGTTGTTTTCCCATCGCTACATATAAATAATAAATTTTCATTGAGTCAGTGTAATGTATATCACTAAATTAAGTACTGCAATACTAATTTTTAATCGTGCATATACATGTCAGTATGTAGCCTGTAGGATAAATAGGTAATATGATGTGTACGAAAAAATATTAGACAACCATTACTTCAGAACAACACTACGATGAATTCAGAAATAGTCAAATTTTAGAAATAAACACACAGTTCATACTGAAATATTCAGAATTCAGAAATAACACATTGCAATTCGTACTGAAATTGGGGATCAATTACCTTAGCCTGGCAGACTGCCTCGCCGGCTGGGTGATGTCCGGTGGAGAAGACAGGAGCTGGTCGCCGGTGGCAGTGGGACGCCGCCGTGCCGGACGGAGCAGCAAAAGCTGCAGCAAAACGATGCAGAGAAGGGGATCAGAGAGGACGATCGGGGGAGAAGAACAGAGTTGAGGAGGAGGGTCGGGGCAAGGACGGATGCGAATCGAACCGGAGGAGCTGAGATGTGGAGGAAGACCTAGCAATCTGCCGCCATGGAGAGCAGAGGAGAGGAGGCGACGAGGCGCAAGCGGAACAGCCGGACGGTTTGGTTCCTCCTGTGCGGCTGTGCGTGGCCAAATTGGGGACGACCAGAGGAAATTCTTTTCTCTTGGGCTGGGCTACAGTGCTGCCTAATACATAGTATTTTTTTTTTGCAGATTCGAAAGGGGGGGTCGCGGCCCAGTATCGCCTCTACGACGCTCCGCCAATGCCTCGTCCTACGCCCGTCCGGCTCCGGGGCTACGTCCTCTGGTCCCACGCGAGGCCGCGGCCTGCCAGCGACTCCTGTGTGCGCCAATGCAGCTCCCTCCTTTGGCTCCGGCCAGACGCTACCTCGAGCGAGCCTCGGCATGTAGGTTCCTCGAGCTGAGCTGCCTCGCGCGCCCCGTGTCCGTCAGGAGGCCGCCCCATCGGACCTGCGATGCCCTTTGTACCTGCAGCACCCCACCGTGGACGGCACCGTGCCCGTGCTCCTCCCCTGTGCGCCAAAGCCACGCGCCCGCCGCCTTTCGCCTTGCTTGACGTGTTCGGCTATGCACCGCGAGTCCCGCACCTATGCCACTCCGGCCATGCACGCGCCCAAGTCCTCCGCTCCGCCCCCGGCGCCCCCATCGCCCTTCCGCCGTCCTGCTCCCGCAACATCCTGACCCCCGCGCCCTCTGGCTGCTCCACATGCTCCACACCAAGCTCCGATTTCGGCACACCCTGAGGCTCCGCTCACTCCTCCGACTCCCGCGCCGCTCCGCCGACCCGTCGCCCGAGCCGCTCCGCTAACCTGGCGCCCGCGTCGTCCTCGACGCGCCCGGTTGCTCCGACTTGTTAGTGCCCTCCAGCTCCGGCGCCCGCCGGCTCTGCCCCTTCTGCGCGTTCGCCTGACTCCGGCGCCCCGCTCCGGATCATGACCCGGCCGCTCACCTCGCGCGCTCCGCTCGCCGCCAACCTCCAGAGACTGGCTGAGAGAAGGATCCCTCCACCAACTGTCGCTGCAAGCTCCAGCACAACCTCGCCGGGGCCATGGTTCTACTCACCACCATTGTGTCGCGCCAACATTTTTGTGATGGAGAAGGATAGGAGCGGGCGACTGCCATGGGAGAGGAAGAGAGGAAAAAATAAAGTTGGTTAGTTTGGGTTACCGAATGCATCACGAAGATTTTGGGTTCTTTATCCATCAAACCAAGCGGTGGGGTGGGTCCATTAGCACCGCTTTGACCAAAACAGTTGGAAACCTCACTCACCGGAAGCAACCACCGTAATATATAGAGGAAAGAAAGAGAGAAACCGGTAACCGGTTACCTATCATGCCAAGAAAAAAGGAACCAAAAAATGACTATGTGCTGCACCTGGTAAGAAAGAGAAGAATAGGATTTACGTGTCTCTAGCTAATTGAGGAGATAAATAGCTTATGAATAGTAGCTAAACAAAGAGAAGCGCTCTAAATCAGCTAGCTTTTATATAGGTTATAATGTAGCTGGCGGTATCGTATGGTTAACGATAACAGAGTTAGCAGAGTGTGAAGAAAACTATGTTGGGTGAGCGCACAAAACTTTGCTTGAAAAAAAAATGTCAGCACGCGTACGCGGCAACAGCTAGCTATACCCGGGGACTGTTATTCCCTTGTCATGCGATCAATCATACCCGCAACCTGGCACATCACACTGTGTCGAGCACCTACTGTACTGAATTGAATAAGCTCGAGAGATGTAAATAAATAAAAAATGGACAGGAAATGCCCTTTAGGACCGAGAAGCTTCAAGTTTTGCTACTTTAGGAAATGCTTGACGAGGCGATCGCGGCAGTTCCTAGCCACCTCCCATCGGCGCCGCCGATCTGCCACAAGTCTGTGGCCTTCGGGCCATGAAGGAGAGGTGGATCTGGCCCCCATCGGCGGGAGGGGCTGTTTTTTTGGTATTCGGGTGAAGGTTTGGTGGAGCGGCACTCAAGTGGTGGCGGCGGCGTCTTCTCCAATAAAATCTCCTCAGCTTCAGCCCCTCGGCGGTGACATCGAGAACCTTGTGGAAGTTGTGTGGTTCTCGAGGACCTTTTCTGGCCGGAGATCTTCGGATCGTCATGGAGCTTCATCGGCGGTTATTCGTTCTTCCTCGGCTCTGGGATGGCAACCAAGGAGCCATTGTGGATGAACTCCCGGCAGTAGCTTCATAACTTCCCTGAAGCATCTTCAACTCCCATCAAAAGTTGAATATCGTCCCTCTCGAGATCACCACGAGAACAGAGGGGGATTTCCAAACCTTTGTTGCTTGCAGTCAATCTACATGATAAGGGCCCTTTATTTTGGGAGGATCCAACAACCCACCTCCTCGTCGCCTCATGCTCCGACCATCAAAGCATCGTATCAAAGAAGGGAACCAGTAGCCACCTTCAGATCCTGGCCAAAAGATCTCAAAGCAAACTTCCCTACATAATGCCATCCACCGGAAAAGTGACGAAAAGACCTAGATCTACTACATCTACTACTATTATGCACAACCCTAACTCCGGCGCCTCTCCTAGTCCATCTCGGCACCCCTCGACCTGGATTCTCTTGGAGGACTCTAAGAGTATTTACGCTGGGCCAGAGGGCCGAGTAGGAGAATAACTATGCTCATGCCTTGTTCTAAACTAACTAGCATAGTGGCCCGCGCACATGCGCAGGCAACATCTTAATCATCAATGATCTTATTTTTTCGGCATGTAATATCGAAGTTCATCCATTGAGAGTTGTGACTATTATTATCAAGATTATCATTTGTACTCTTATTATTTAGTAGAATTATTTTATTCATATGAATAAAATTCAAACCATCGAATATAAGTTGGCAAAATCTGATCACGTAATATTAAAACTTATAGTATGTACTTAAGTAATATCGTTTGTTTCTCGTCAATTATAATTAAGCTATATACCATATAGCAATTTAGAAAACACAAATTTCCATTAGTAATTTTCGTGGAAGCATCTTTATTTTTTTTGTAAATCTTATGCGTCCTCTAAAGCTAATGATATAACGCGACTTAAAGATTTAATATATATTTACTCCATCCTGATATACATGACATATAAATTTAGTTGAAAGTTAAAGATTACAATGTTTGACCAAATATATTGAAGGGAATGTCAACAACTACAATATTGAATAAATATATTATGAAAATTATATCTTACGGCAGATCAAATAATATTGATATGGCATTATATACTCCCTCCGTTCCTTTTTATAGTGCATATTGTTTTTTGGCACGGAAATTAGCGCGTGCTATTTTTTCACACAAAACCCCCTAGCGATATCGCAGACAAAATAGGAAACTGAAAACAGATCTCAGAAATACATGACCAGATCGGTTTTCAGATTTTCTGGACTTGACCGATCGGAAGGGGTTCTTTGCAAAAACAACATAGCTTTACTCTTATATTCTGAAACAAATGCGAAAAAACAATAGGCATTATAGAAAGGAACGGAGGGAGTATCTTTTATTGTTGTAAATATATTGGGTAAGACATAGCATGCACTGGCTTTTGACTAAATTTATAATCCATACACTTTGGAGCAGGAATATTACCATATGCATTATGTTCTGAAAGTTACACAAAAAAATCAGAATGAAATTGTTTGATTATTCATGTTGTGATATTAACAAATTATTCATCATTGTATACTCATACATAAATTTTAGTATAGATAAAATAAAATAGGCCAGATAAAATAATTTTGGTTTTTTACTATATACTCATACTACTGCACAATCTTCTAATTAATTAATGGATAGCTAATTGTTTGGAATCGAACACATTTGTTTAAATGATAATAATAAATTAAATTCACATAAATTCCTTTTGCATGGTGAATATTTACTTTTCATGAACTAATAGTTTGTCGTAACACTTAGTTCATGATAAGTTGTTCGAGACCGAACAAATGCAACATTACAGAATTACCACACTTTCCAAGAGTCTTTAGTGTAAACATATTGGGAAATATCTCTATGTCTGAATATTGTAGTATTGTGCATGTGTCAGACATAGAGATGCAGACCTTCACTTGAGGGATTAATCGGTTTACCACGACTGCCGATTGTATTGCGGGAGGAGGCACCGAATGCTTTAAGGTGGATTGTGTTGTGCATCTAGGAGAGAAATCAAGTGAGTCAAGCTAGCTAAAAAAATAGCTTTTGTGAATAACTATTCAAACTGCTTTTATTTCTCCAAATAGACACCTGTGTTTGCATGATTTTTCCTAGCTAAACCTTAGTTTTTTACATGAATAATAGTCAGTAAGTATTCCTTTTCACGCTTAAATGTATGACCGTTTGGGTGATTTTTTATCCATACATCAGTCCAAACCCTGACCAAATACAAAATTTCGAAGGGTATATTTGTGTTATATTCTGCAAACTGAAACTTGCCAAGAGAATGAAGAACCAAAAGAATAAGGATCTGAATCCATGCTCATCTTCTATATTATATGAGCAGCATACCAACATGATTTTCCGGGAAACATAACAGTAGGATAAAAAGAAATAATTGGTCACTTTGGATTATGCAGAAACATCAGATGCTGTACAAAGAGTGCATAAGGAGTTAGGCACTAAACATTATTGCATCTATACATGTTGAAGGAAAAATACAATAAATTTCCAAATAGTTCATAAGTAGTTTTCTGACCTCCATCGTCCAGGCCCTGTAGAATACACAAACAAAATTCGTTATGGATAACTATGATAGCTGTATCAACATGTACCAGAAAATTTGGAGCTATGTATAGCTTCAATTAAACACGATGACAACACACACTTAAAGGCTAAGTTAAAATTTTGAGCGTTGCTGCTAGAGCACCTAAATCTGAGTAGTAAGGAACAATGACATGCAATCAAATTGTTTGTATCACTTTTCTACGATTCTACTATGAGACTGATGACAAAAGTAGAGCGCTCAGCGAATAGCGGGCTGCGGAATCCCAGCCTAGCGATGGCCATTTATGAGGTGACCTCGAGATGTTTGGCTTCTTCAAGTTAATTAATAACAAATTACATTTATTTGTGAACTCGGATAGTGGTTGTTTCTGAAGTTTGATAAATAGGATCATCTTATTATTCTATAACTGATCGTGATAAAATAATGGGATATATTGGATTTTCTAAACACTTTGTGACTCAAAATTCCTAGATAAGGTAATGTGGATTGGCTTGGGTTTTGCAGTGTCTTAAGAAAAGAAAATATAACCGGAAAAAAGCAGTCAGCTCGGTAGTCTCACCGTTTGGTTCATCCGCTGGAATGTCGATGCTGTTAGGAACGTGTTGCCCTGAAGCGAACCTCGTAAACTTGCCTTGTTGAACTCAACATCCTGCAGTTGCAGGCGTGAACATATAGTAGATAAATACCGATGAATACATTGACATGTGATGTTCAACGGAAGATTGTAATTATCAGCACGTACTGCTTGACAGTGTTGCCAGGGGTCGTTCCAAATCGCAACTTCGCATGCATGCTAAAGAAAAGATTGCCGTGTTGGTCGACGGCCGGCGCTTGACTGCTAACTCTCACGCATATTTGTTGTACCACTGATTCCTCTACATGATATGTCCATGTAGTTTCCCGGAGGACGACCATGCCCAACGCCTTCTTCCACGTGCTTGCCGCAGTACATGTGCATATGAGTCGCTCTCTCTTATTATCGTCGTAGTGTTACGTTGCACTGACAAAGACTTCACATGAACCGCCACAAACCTTCCAACCTTGGCGTGTGGTGGTCGAGTTGATTAATCACTTGAGAAGAAAATGCTCCATCTCACACGAGTCCTTCGCAAAAGCATGGGGAGATGCAAATCTGCAGATTTCCCGTGCATTCATGACCGATGCTTCTTTTAAACAATCGCCAAACCGGTCAGAAAATCAATAGGAAGGTGGTGAGACAAAGTAACATGAAGAAAGAATTGACTGACTTATTTCTCTGCGCACCAAATTTTGTAGATTGATGACACAATTTTCTGCACTCCCGACATTTCTTCTTTTGTACTAATACAATATAGATGCTTAATTAGTACAGCTTACCTAGTCCTCTTGATGTATATAGCCTTCTCCATTGACGTTAATGGATCTCCCCATGAACAGACCAGGGCATCAAAATAAACAGATTGCTTCTTCGTCAGTTATAAGCCCATATGGAAACCTTGAAATCAATCGTACTTCATACCTACTTCTGGGTTGTCTCTGAGGCAAGCATCCGACCAATCTTGTGGAGCTGCATCTACACATGGTTCATGCATCGGTCAGCAAGATGAGAATTTTAGGCACTGATGCGGTGATGCCATACACTTGAGGAGGTCGTCCGCCATGATGGCACAAAGTCAATCCTGATGTATTCAGAACGAAAATTAGAGTTTTCTTCGTCAGTTATAAGCCCATATAGAAATCTTGAAATCAATCGTACTTCATACCTACTTCTGGGTTGTCTCTGAGGCAAGCATCCGACCAATCTTGCGGAGCTGCATCTACACATGGTTTATGCATTGGTCAGCAAGATCACAATTTTAGGCACTGATGCGGTGATGCCATACACTGCAGGAGGTCAGCCGCCTGATGGCACAAAGTCAATCCTGATGAATTCAGATTGAAAATTAGAGGTGCAATCAATAGATGGATTTAGAGGTTACAGATTGTACAATTTAACATGCATCCGTAGATAAGCTAAGTCAGTGGTACTGGTACCTTGCTCGATTCATATGCAAATAAGAAATTCTCACTCTGAAATCTATACTTCGCATTGAGGCAATCAATATGGAAATTTGAAGGCTCCCAAATAACCTAAAATCTTGTTGGCGTGCGGCCGCCCAAACGACGCGCCGAGCGGGCGGTGTCGTGGCCACCTGATCCTTTTCAGGTGTCTTATTGTCCGGTGGGTGCACGTGGGTGAGTTTTTTTACTAACCGTTGCTCTCGTCATGGGTCCCACATGTCGGTGACTGGGTTGGTTGGTTTCGTCGTGAGAAAAATAACTACACCGCTGTTCGAATTTGGGGGATCGTGCCCACTTCTCCACTCCGCATCCCGCAGTTTCCCCTATCTCCTCTCTCGGCAGCGGCGGACCTCGCCGGCGATTGCGCGGCGATTTGGTGGTTGCCGGAGGCTGTAGGGGTCGGCGGGGTGGCGCTCCGCAACGGGGGCGACTGGATCGGAGACGCCGACCTCGGGAGCTACTGCCGCGGCGAGGAGGCGGGTGGCGCTCCGCAACGGGGGCGACTGGATCTCAGCGGCGAGTCAATCAGCGCCGAGGACGTGTTCCGCCGCCGCGCCGCCGTGCATTTCCGTGTCGCGGTAATCACCTCCTCCTCCCCTGCAGCACTCTAACCGCATTTTTGGTAGTAGTTGGTGTCTACCCGCGGCGAGGTGGCACGGAACTCTAGATTGAGGTCGACCGCGCCGAGGTGAGGTCGACCGCTGCGAGGTGGCGCGGCGAGGTGGCGCGGAGAGGGTGGGGGTGCTCGCCTCCCCGTTGATTTTTGCGATGACGGTGGGCGTGATGGCGATGACGGGCCTGGGCGGGCCGTTCCCGCGGCGGCTGCTGCTGCGCTGCGCGGTCTGGACGGCGGCGAGGATGTGGTGGGCCTTGAGGAGCTCGCTGGGGTCGGGGTGGGGCCACTTGCGGACGCCGATGGCGTGGCGGCCGACGAAGACGGGGCCGTGGTGGACCTGGTGGTGCGCGAAGGCTTTCGGTCTCGGCGACTGTGGTGGTGGTGGTGACGGTGGTGGATGTGGTTGTGGTGGTGGTGATGGTGGCGGTGGCGTTGGAGCTGGCGAGCATGAGCGGCGGGGTGACGAGCGAGACGAGGTGTGCGGCGGGGTTGAGTGCCGGGGTGGGGAGGAAGAGGAGGAAGACGACGAGGCGGGAGAAGCGGAAGCCCACGGTCATGGATGTGGCGCAGAAGAGCGTGTGCAGGATGAGCCAGGTGGTGGGCAGCGACGGCTTGGCCAGCTCCGGCGCGGAGTCCGGCGAGGCCGCCGACAGCGGGAGCTTCATGTCGCCGGGCGGCGAGATTTCCTCGTGGCTGCTTCGGCCGGCGCGTGTGAACTCTGAACCGCTCAGCTTGCGAAGTGATTGCAGGTTGGGTTTGGGTCAGGCGAGAGGGGTCGAGGGAGTTTTGAGGTTTTTTTCTGGATAAGTTGATGTTGTAGTTGCTTTTTGTATTACTGTTATTGCTAATCCAGGTGTGTTTGTTGCCTGTAGTGGTAGGAAACTTGCTTATGCACTGGTAGAAAACATGCTTATGCAGTTATGCAGTTTTGCAGTGGTAGAAAAATTGCTTATGTACTTGTTTTTTTGTTCCATTTTTTGTTTGTTGCTAATCCAGATCTGTTTGATGGCTGTAGTGGTAGAAAACTTGCTACAATAGTTTGAGATGGTTATCTACAGGTTCATATTGTTGTTTTGGTTGACTATGTTGATACAATAGTTGCTTGTCACACCTACGCAGGTTCATAGTTTGAGATGATTAGGTGGATTTAACTTTTTTGAGCCAGCATTTTGATTTTCATACTTATCTTTATTTTCTTTTGCTCTGGGTTGAAGACCACCATCTAGGTTGTTTATGCATATTGAAAACATGAGGCTATGTCTTCCTAGGTTCAAGTCTAAAACCAATCACACCTTATGAATTTTATTAGTTTTGATTCAGTTGTGTATTGAAAATAAAGGCTAGAACCTATACTTGAGTTTTCTTATAGACTGAATGAAGAGTTGTATTTGATTTTTATAATTTTGTACTTTTGTTTGTTGCTCAACTAGAAATGTTTTTTGTTGCATGTACTGCTATGTTTTTTTTGTTGCCTGTAGTGAAATGTTTGTTGCTCTAGTGCTATGTTTTGTTGCCTCTAGTGCTATTAAAGTTGATATGCAGAATGAATCTTTTTTGTTTTGCATAGTTTGCTTTTATTTGGGTTGTTATTGCTCAACTTTGCTATGTTTGTTGCCTGTAGTGCTAGTAAAGTTGCTATGTAGATTCAGTTCTTCCTCTTTGTAAATTTCATGTTGATAAGGTTACCTACTTATCATTTGTTTTTTAGCAAATAGGTGTGCTAAAATGGTAGGAACTGATCCGTCTGAAGTAGCTGGGTCTTCTTCAGGTCACCAGCAAGTTCAGGTTAGTTTCCTTTTTTAATCTCTTGTTTTTTTGCTTTTCTGCAATTTGTATTCACTTAAATGGTTGGGTCCTTTTTTCTCCTACAAACTTTTATATGTGTTTATATGTGTGTTGACTCCCCAATGCAGCCTACCAGTCATATTGCAATGAAACAGAAGGCTGCAGCCGGTCGAGGGCATCCTCCAAAAAGGAAGAAGAACAAGGTGGTACCACAAAAGACTGGGGATGCTGGAGTTCAGAAGAAGACAGCAACGAAACAGAAAGAAAAGGAAGTTAAGAAAAAAAGGATAGCGCAGATGTAAGTTTACTGTACTCACGATGCATCATTTCTTACACAGAGCATTTTTGTATAATTGTCTATTCTTGGTAGGTTCTTTTGTAACATGCAGTAAATTTAAGAGTTGATGGGACTTTTAGGAGTAACTTTTTTCTTTTCTATTTTTTGTGCAACTTGGCTATGCAGGAAATAAGAAACAGGGCATCACCATCCCGTTTCTTTGCTCTAAATGGTGATCTTAATGCTGATCAAAGGATTGCCATACTTAAGATGGACTTAGGTGGTCTTCTCAACATCGGTGCATGCACTATGCCCGTTGATCTCAGCCAATGGGTGATGAAGTGTTATGATCATGCGAAATCAGAGTTAGTGATACCCAACAGGGGGAAGATACCAGTTGACGCTGAAAGTGTTTCAAGAGTTTGGGGGCTACCGAATTCCGGGCTCAAAGTTTGTTACGAGATGAAGACGGACATCATCAAAGCAATCAATGAGGAGTACGGTTTTCCTGGAACGAATGCTCCTGAAAAGACTGCATGGTGTAAGATGATAAAAGATATGAAAGGTGCTTCTGATGACCGATTTCTCCGAGCTTGGGCTATTGTTGCTTTTGATTGCTTCCTTGCGCCGACTACCGGCCTTAAAGTTAGCCCACGCTGCTACCCTGCTGTAAATAATATCAAGCTTCTTCCATGGACAAATATATGCCAATTTGTTGCTGATCAGATCAGGGTTGCTTTCAGCGCATTGGGAAATAAGAAGTCTGTCTGTTGCTACGTATTTCATTTGGTGGTAAGTGTATTTTTTTCCTATGATGAACACAATACAGAGAATAGCATATATGAGGAAAATTATTGTTTACATTCAAACATTTTAGTTGCTAGTTTTTGAGATATGACCAGCCTGTGTGTTAATTCATGTTTCCACTGTATTAATCTCTGCAGTTGCTTTTTGGTACATACTTTTTGCACATGTACTGCTGTTAGTTGCCTTGTTCAAGTCATAAATTGCCTCCCAACTATGTATTGCATAATCCACCAAGAGCTCTTTTTGGTTTTTATCAATGAATTTGTTGCCTTCAATCCATATTTACTTGCTTAGAAATACAGTTTTTTAAGTTGCCTCACATGTAGTTTTTTGCTTTTTCTATCTATGATGTTTTTGTGAGCCAACAAGATTTTCAGGTAATTCAATTCTGTTTTGTGAGCCAAAACAAGATTTTTCAGATTTCATATATGTTTTTGTTGCCTATATTAGTTGTGAAGTTGCATGAATAGGAGCTGTAGTTGCCTATATTGGTTACAAAGTTGCTATTCATTTCAGATATTGATTATGAATTTTGCATGAAAATAGCTACTGTATTTGCCTTGAATTTTGCAGTCACTTTATAACCTCATGAAAATAGCTACTGTTTCTTGTTTCTCCAATGCTTCCTTTGCCCCCTCACACATCCCTTTTTTTTAATGAGCAGATGCTGTACCTTGATTCACTAGAAGTTGATGAGGTTATAAGTGACTGCAATCCTCGTGTTGATGCCTGGGACAGCTCATTAATTAGCAAGGTGAAGAAGAAGGATAGGATTAGCCCTGGAGTTTTCGGCAAATTACAAGTATGCAATAGACCATAAACTTCTTTTTAATTTTGCTAAGATAACTTTTTCATTTCTTAGAAAGTTCACAGTCTTCTTTTTTATTGCCCTTACACTGATACATTTTTTCCAATTTTCTTTTATGAATTTAAAAACCAGCTGAAGGAGAAATACAGGGACACTCAACAGGGTGGTCTTTTTGGAGGATTGCTAAAGGCTGAACAGTTTACTGCGTCTAATCTGCCACGAGACTACGACCAAAGTGTGAGCACCTAAAACAATACTTATTTCTTAGTTATAGCATAGTTTTTATATCATTCTTTTTCCACAGCTTATAATTGTTAAGAATTTGTTTCCTGATTTCAATTGTTACAGAAGAAAAGGAAAATTTCTGCGTTGCTTTATGGTCTGTGCTCTGAATTTGAAGAGTCGATGGCAAAGTTTGTCCAGGGGATTGGCAATCTTGAGCAACGTACTGCTGCTGGAAGCACTACCCGTGCCAATGTAGTACCGAAGGAAAAACCACAGAGGCCAAGGAAGAGGCAGCGTATGAGTCACGAAGAAGAGGCAGCACTTCAAGATGATACTGATGACTCCGCAAATTCTGATGACGATGAAGCTGACAACCTGGTATTGAATGATGATGATAGCGACGATGACAGAAGGCAAGTAATTATCAAAACTCAAATGCAAAACATGAAACATTATAACAGGCAACTTCATGATCATTTAGATGCAATTTTAATTACTATTACAGGCAACTAAAAGTATAAAGCAGGCAACTTCATTACCATCTGTAGCAATTAATTTACCAGTACATGCAACTAGAACTGCATTTATCTGCAACTTTCCCAAATTTATTTTCCACTGCAATTATATTGTCTGCAAGTAAACTAATAAACACAGGCAACTTCATGACCATTTTCCAGCTATTTTTTTAATAGCCATTACATGCAACTACAACTGTTCAAACTGCAACTTTTACCATTTTAATCTATGCATAGTTTTTTGATTCCCCTTTTTCGTGTTAACAGGGAAGAAGATACCGAGGATGACAGTGAGAATGAAACAACGATGACAACCGAGCTGACGCTGAGGATGATGGGGAACAACGTGATGACGCTGATGAGGAGGAGGTTGAAGGGAATGGGGACGATGACGAAGAGGAAGAGGAAGATGAAGAGGAAGAGGAAGAGGAACAGGGAGATGATGATGAATTTGATGGTAAAGGAGGTGATGACGGAGATGATGACAGTGATGGTGATGGAGGCAACAATGCTGCAACTGGCGGTCAGGGGGGACAAAACGACGATATGCATGATGACGAAGCTAGTGACGATTCTTTGACCACTGCGCAGTACTATCTTAATACCAGGAGTAAAAGGGGCAGTACAGGTACGGGTGACAAGAGGAAAAAGAAGGATGATGCCGATGTTTTGCCAACAGCAACAATGGAGGATGCATCAGTGCCTGACTTGTGCAGATTTGAGAAAAAGAGTAAGCTTGCAGACATCCCTCCAACGGAAAAACATGTTGTTCTTGAGGAAAGGTCACATAATATCAAAGAAAATGTGTCCAAAGAACATTCAACCCCCAATGCTGCACATGAGGATGGATTGGCTTTCATCAATGCTATGCAAGGTAGCCCGGGGGCATACATAGAGTTTCATGGTCGAACTCCTAGTCACAGGACAGAAGATGTGCAACATGATGAGCCCACATTGGGTAAACATGCAAGTGCCATGAAAAACATCAACAAACAGTCAGCTACTGAAGCTGTTCATGCAGGTTTGCAGGGAAAACATTCAAATGCCGGACTGAAGGCAACATCAGTCACAGTTGTTGCAACTTCCAGTAGCATACATGCAACTAATGCTGGAACTGAGGCAACTACAGCTAGGCCAGAGACAACTGCAAATCCAAGAGCCTTTCAAAGATCTTCGTCAGTCCAGCTGCATCATCCACCACAGCAGGCAACTCCTACCACCATGCAGGGGAATACACTGAGATGCCGCGCAACTCATGCTGCCAGGGAGGCAACAACACCTAGACCTGTTTGTACCTCACCAACTGATCATGCAACAAGTGTTGCAAACAAGGCAACTACCAGTTCACTTGCAGCAACAAGCCCTTTGGAACATGCAACTCCAGCCCTACAGGTGCCAGTTGTGCCCAGCAATAGGGTGCAGTTTAGTCCTCCTACACGTCAAACATGCCCACCGCCATCTCCACACACAGCTCCTCGAGGGTCTTTGTCGCAGGATGAGGTATACAGTTTGATCAACAAGAGCATCGCGTCACCGGACATGCCCCAGCATATGCAGCGCAGCAAATCTGCTGAAACAAAGTGGAAGGAACAAAGCAATTATAAGATGAAACTCCCGAGGACCAGGTCTGGAAGTGAGCTTCTGGAAGGGTATTGCAACGCGCCAACATTCAATCTTGGCCCGGAATTCGATTTGACTGATAATCAAAATGCTGCAACATGTGCATCCGCAGATGAAGAGTATGATGCTTTGGAAGGAATTGATCCCGCAGAGATTGAGAGGGTTTGTATTGCTGCCGAGCAAGCACGCAGACCTGTGCACGAGCAACAAAGAACTGAACAGAATTCAATATCTCCAAACAGCTTTCAAACACCTATGAAAGAAGCAGAGAATGTTGCAACTGAATCAATATCGGGTGGTACAGGAAGCTCAACAGTTCCTCATCAATTCCAGAGGAGGATAATCAAGCTTCCACCGTGCAAAAAATCTCCATTTGTCAATGTTGATAGCACCAAACAGTTCCAGTGCTCAGCTGAAGTGAACAAACTGTATGCTATGATAATCCAGTATGCAGGAAGAAGCACTAGGCAACAGAATTCAGATGACAAAAGGTTTCTCCTACCTACAACATGCACTAGTTTTCTTCCATGAATCAATGATGCATGCTTAGTTGCAAACAATTTTTTATTGCAACTTATCTAATTTGGGGTTGTCTTTCTCCCTTCAATTTCTTACAGCCTTCATATCGTGGACTTTGGTGGATACCATATTACGGCCAAGGAACTCGCAAACTCAATGAAGCCAGGTGGTTGGCTACATAGTGCAGTTATGGAAGTGGGAATTCAGGCAATCACAAAGAACATGAAACCATCATCTAACAAGGTCATCATGCCACTGAGGATAGGAGTAAGTACAAGTCATGTACAGTATGAGAAACTTTCTTTGTGTTGGACATGAAAATGCTGATTACTATTTTTGTTTTTTTTGTTTCGTTTGCAAAGACTTGGTTGCAGAACCTCGACTTTAACCGCCATGAAATGAAGGAGCTGTTCAGTTATGAAAGACGTTTAGATAAGAAAGACATGGTATAACTTCCTTTCTTTTCTCTGTTTTTTTTAAAAAAATTATTGTTTGCATTTTTTCATGGTTGGTGCTAACCATGCAATTCATGCTAAAAACATGCCATTCTGTACTTCAGAAGCAACTTTCTTTACATACAAAGTAATTTCAATCCCATTCCAGGCAACACTCTACTGTTTAAGAAGCAACTACTTTAGTGACTCCAGTATTATTTATCACCAACAAAAACATTTACAGGCAACATTCTTTCTTTTGTATAGCAAATACTTCCAAACAATAAGTAATTTCAAACCATACCCATCCAACATCCTTATTACTACTACGTGTAATTTAGAACCAATTCAAGGCAAATACAGTAGCTATTTTCATGCAAACTCATAATCAATATGTGCAACTAATAATTTATTTTTAAACATGTTTGTACTTCTGGTGTTAAGATAGAATGAATAGAACTTTGTACTAAATTTCATGCAACTTCAAGGCAAATATAGGCAACTACAGCTCCTATTCATGCAACTTCACAACTAATACAGGCAACAAAGCACATGTCTTCTCATGAATAACTTTTTTTTTACTAAATTTTTGCTCTGTTTTATTTTAAGCTCTGACCAAACAGTAATTATATATGTCAAACTACCAGGTCTTGATACCTGTCTGCGAACCACTAAACAAGAAGACAAAAAATGAACCTCTCGTTAACCACTATTGGTTGTTAACTGTGAACATGAGGGACAAGAGGTATCAAGTGCTCGATTCATGGAGGACATTCAATGACAAAGCTCTAAGGGAAACTTACAAGAAGATCCGCACTACTCTGTCCATTCTATGGGAGGAGAACTACAACAAGTCTAAAATCAAAATAGATGATTTCATGTTGCAAGAAATAGCAGTGCCAAAGCAAACCAATAAGTAAGCAATACCACTTGTTTTATAAACTATGTTTTTATGCTTTCTTTTCCACTTTGTGTTTAACATTCCATGGTCTTTTACTCACTGCCTTTTTATTTACTTGTTCTTTCTTTCTGTCGCGTCTTATGGTGTTGCAGCCATGAATGTGGGGTTTGCACGCTCATGAATGCGGACGGCTGGGGAGGGAGATTGCCACCAGAATGTAAAGCCGAGGATATCCCAAAGATAAGGAAGTTGCTGACGCACAGTTGGGTTACTTCAGAAGATAACAAAGGAAACTGGAGGCAAATTCTAAACATTTGAAGAACAAGTATGCAGACATCAATTCCTTTTTTTTGGTTTCTACTTTTTTATAAATGTTATCAGTGCATCATTTTTTCTACTTACATGTTATAATTCATCTCCTAATTCAGTTTTTCATACTCGCCAGTACATGTCTGATATCAATGTTCTCATAGTTGCTTCATTGTCATCACAATTTGCTTGCACTAGTACTGCATTTTGCATCGTTTTAACCTAAAAGTTGCCACAACACATAACAGCAAGGAAATTTTGTCATATTTCAGAGTTGCACACTAGACTACAATAAGGGAGGCAAGACTTTTCTTTGATTTTTCAATAAGTCACAACTAATGTAGACAACTAAAAGAGAAAAAAAATAAAGCTCGCGGAGAACTACAAAGGACTTGTGTTTCTGCAGTACTACAGAAACCTAAGCTTGCAAGTTGCAGAATTGTGCTCGAACGAACCACAAGTGTGACACTGAACTTTTTTCTTTGGATGCAACTCAAGAGCTGAAACTGTACGGTGCACCT
The DNA here is from genome assembly GCA_030979885.1 of Lolium multiflorum. NCBI lineage: Eukaryota > Viridiplantae > Streptophyta > Magnoliopsida > Poales > Poaceae > Lolium > Lolium multiflorum. The sequence goes on from CM061749.1 coordinate 289,971,711, forward strand.
TAGTCCTCCCTTTAGTCGTTGTTTTTGCCGGGTCCCTAGGTTTCGTAGGCTGATCAGGTGCACTAGTGGACGGGACTGCTGAGACAGGCTTCTTCTTCTTGAGCGACTTGTTCAAGTGAGATATCTCTGTTGCTACAGCTCTCAAGTGTTTGTTCACAATGGCAGTAGCTGCATCTGTTCTACTAGCAATACGGGCAAGTTTTGTGAATCCCATATTAAGGTTCGCGTGCCGCAATTGCACTTGTGATTCTGGAGGCATAACATCTGGCTGTTCAGCAACTGCTGCTGGCACATAACCACTCAAAGCACCTTGAGTCCACCTTTTTAGGATATACCTATCTGGTATCTCATCAACACCAAGGTGGGTGAAGATCTTTAAGATGTGGCAACAAAGTATACCATCCCTGTCCATCTTGGAGCACTCACAGTAATACGTCCCTTCTTCCTTATTAGCGGTTACCAGGTAGGTCCTAGTACCATATTTTGCGCACCATCCCCTGTTTGGCTCAAGCTTGTAAAAGTTGCAACCAAATGGTAACACATTGTACCTCCCAATCAGCTCAAACTCGTTCCGGAACCTCAAATATATGTCTCTGCAGTAAACTTTGAAAGCATGTTCCTCAACAGGGAATGGTGACCATGGACGAAGTTCCAAACAATCCGTCCTGTAATCATTACCCCCTTCTTTCACAAGTACATGAGTTTGCAACTTCTCATACTGTTTTACAAAGTGTAGTATAGACTTGTTTGGGTTCGTATAGCGTTTGAGAATGGCATTAAAGCCCTCACTTCGTTGCGTGGACTGCAGGAATGGGAAGAATCTGTGCTTGAAGTAGCATGGTACCCACTTAGCACGATTAGCATAGAGAGTCGTAAAGTAAGAATTTGCACCACCAACAACTGGCCACTTGCCTACAAACAGAGCCCATTTTGCCTCAAACTCCTCTGGTGAAAAGCTGAAATCGATGCAATCATTGAAATCTTCAGCTAAACCAGGGTTCCTGCCCAGTGTAGGGCCACATTTCAACTGTGCGTTCTGCATTATGTGCCAGCGACAATTACGGTGAACAGAGGATGGGAACAATCTGCCAATCGAGACCGCCATAGCACCATCTTGGTCTGTGATAATATTGTCCGGGGCAAGACCATTCATGGCAATAAGGAAACTCTCAAATAACCAATCATAGCTTGTTGCCAATTCTTGCTTAACAAATCCACAACCCAACATGATGGACTGCCCATGTTTATTTATCCCAATGAATGGCGCAAAAGGCATACTGTACTTATTTGTCAAGTAAGTTGCATCAAAGGAGACACAGTCGTGGTAAGCCTCTGCATATGCCTTCCGGGCAGCACCATCAACCCAGAAAATGTTTTCTACCCTGTCTTCGTCGTCCAATTTTAACCGGAAATAAAAGTCTGGATCCTTTTCTTCTTTAAGCTCTACAAAGTAGCTCACAACTTTAGCCAGATCCCCATCTTTTGTTTCTTCTCTAGTCAGAGTTGCACAGTAGTTGGTGATTGTTTTGGTTGTGTATGGCACAAGCAACTCTGAACCATAAAATTCTGACATGATTTCTATCATTTTACCTGTTATTGAAAACAAAGTAGGAAATGGTTAGTTGGTTGTATTATAGTCCACAACTATTTGCCTCACATTTTCGAGCATTACTTTCCAAACTATTTTTACACGCATTTTTTCAATGACAACTTGCACAACATATCCTGGAATTTGACAAGTAAACCAGGCAACTACCTAAACAATCCATGAAATCATAGAACCATTCCAGGCTAGTACCAATTCAAGTGTCTGCAAGTAAATTAATAGAACAGGCAACTTCATGACCATTTGCAGCAAATTACTAACCATTACATGCAACTAGTTATTCTTTTCATGCAACTTTACAAATACTACTTTCACATTCTTTTTTACTTTTCCAAATGATTCTTACCAGCTGAATTTTTTTCCACATGCAACATACACAATTTTGCAGTATCAAAACTGAAAAACTTACCAGCTGTCAAATTTGTATTGTGAAGATTCTTCACAAATTCCTTTTCCTCCTTTGGCATGCCTTGGTGTGACCTCAGATACTTTGTGAGCGATGGTTTGTGGATAAGTGGATGGTTATGCTCCGGCACAAAGTGGATAACCTCCCATCTTCCATCAATTAACTTCACAACCATCTGGGCCTTGCAAAATGTGTGCACAATATTTTCTCTTTTACGCTTCTTGGGCGCCTTTTCTTTTCGCCCTTGAGCAGCAAGATCAGCCACAACGGAAGCAAGCTCTGCATTTTCAATATCAGCCTCATCTTCAGACACAGAATCAGGAATTGGCCCCACATCAACCTGCAACTCAGCCCCACCATCATCTTTCCTTGGTCTCCTGAATTTGTTGCAAGTGAACTGCTGTTTCTGTTTCTCTCCGGTGATTGTAGACCTCCTGTTACTATTTACTTTCACAGAGAAACCTTTCCTTGCAGCATGTGCATTGTAGTGCTCCTTAGCACCCTCCAACGTATCATAGCGCATGCCAACATGGGGGTCATTTGGCTGGGACGAAGCCTCATCCTCATTTCCATCTTGTGCAATTGAAGTAGTGTCTGTAGGAGCAACAAAAGGACCTGTGTATGTATTTGTTGCAGCAGGTTCTACATTAACAACCGGGGCGTGAGTGTTCACAGGTGGCTGTGGAGACTCGTCAATTGCCTCATCCAACAGTTGTGTAAAATAATTGGGAGGTAAGATACCAGGTTCCTCATTAATATCAAAAGGAACCTCATTTAGATCAAGGAAATCCACTCCATGAGTACCAGGGACCTAGAACAAATGACCCTTTAGCAATTACAACAACACAAAATGTAACTCAGGCAAATAGTTAGTGAAAACAAGCAACTAACATGGGCATGGAAGCAACTAACATGCACAACCAAAGCAACTAACAACCACAAACAAAGCAACTAACATGCACAAACATGTAGCAAAAAACAGGTGGGTTTTGTAGGGAAGATGATGATGATGACAGTGAGTACTTTTTTGTTGCTATCAACATAATACTAATTTTTATGTTCATGCCTTACTACTTATGTATTGCATCTGCAATTTTTACTTCTTACAACTACATTTTTGACTTGGAACTAACACCTTGTTCTATAAACACATAGGCATCGTTGACAAAGAAGATATAAAGTGCAACAGGAATTGCAAAGGACAACATCATGACTTCCTCAACATCGATTGCTACTTTTACCTAGAACAGAGTACACTTTTCTTGGCTAGGTGCACGCTCTAGTTTGCAGATATGTGGATTTGTACATAGCATGGAGTTCTTCTAGATGTCAAGACCACTGTTGAATATGTGTTCCATTTTCTGTTGATGGATCCTTACTTCTATTTTCTACTATGTGCCGTAGTGCAGACCTGCAAATTACTTGTTGCCTGGAAACATTTACTTGTTGCTTCTATTAAGCATTGAATTTGCCTGCATGGTTCTACAAAGTTACCTGCTTCTACTTTGTGTCATTCTACATTACTTTGTTGCCTGGGGAACATTTTTTTGTTGCTTCTCTTATGCATGAAAGTTGCATGCATAGGCTAAAAAGTTACTTACTCTAATATTTTCATCTTATTTTGTACAAGTTGCCAGTGAAACATTACTTGTTGCTTGTACTAGGCAAGGAATTTGCATGCATGGGTAACAAAAGTTGCTTCCTTTTGCTTGTTCATCCTAGAATTATTACCAGCTTCGCAGTTCCTCATAGTACTTGCTTCAAATTGGTACCAGTTGCATATTCTGCCCAGGTTTTTTGCCTATTGCTACATGGGCACATAGTATGCAGGGCTAACAAGAACAAAAGTTGCCTGGTTGTTTCCAATCTACATGGGAAACTTCAATCTAGATGCAGGAGCAAATCCTACTCATGTATAGGCAACAAAGTTCACATACACTAGCAGGTATGTCCCATAGCTTCTCTTTGATGAAAAAAGAAGGCTATTAGGAGAGGAATAGGAGGATCTATAGGCAATTTCTGAAGGTTTCTGTTCAGTTTTTGTTACCTGATCTGAAGATCCCACTGGAAATCTTCCTGTTCTGGAGATGCCTGGTTCTTGGTTCGTAGACATGGAGAGCTGGGAGGTTGACGAAGGGATTTGGGAGCTTGACGAAGGGAGCTTGGAAGGTTACGAAGGGAGATGGGGAGCTGGAGGCAGACGAACGGCCTGAACGGAGCTGGGAGCTCCAGGTTGACGAAGAGCTGGTAGGTTTTTCGTTCTGTTTTTACGACAGATCTGGGCGTTGGGCGTTATATTGGATCTGGGATCTGGGGGAGCTAGGTTTGGGCGGGGATTGGAGGGAGGATCTCCCGCCCTGTTTTTTCGGGATCTGGTGCGTGCCAGAAAGAGCCAACCGGCACGCAGGTGGTGGACCAGGTGGCTTTCCTTTTTCAGCCAACCCGACAGGTACTTTCCTTTTTGGGCCGGCCGCTCGGTTTGACAATTGGGCATGCGGCCGCCCGCTAGACGCGTCCCCCAAATAAACTCACTTCTGCACGTTAAGATGATAGTACCAAATCGCACGGCCGGAAATCCGCAAGATGGTAGCGTCGCGCTGATCGGATGGAGCCCCTCCAATGGAGCCTCAGAAGAGCCCAACCTGAGACGACATACAAGATGGAGATGGCGGCTGCCTTTTTTTTTAGAATGGCGGCGTTCCTAGCGGCTCAAGGAATTGACCTAATTGGAAGATTAGGGTAGAAGACAGAGAGCTCGTTTCCTTGAGTCATATGGAACGGACGAGAAATAATAATAGGTATAAGAGAGAAGCACGTTTCATTTGTCGTTGGCATTGGTGGGTAATTTACTTGAAGTTAGATCTAACGGTTGTACTATTCTAGTGTAGGAAATTTAAAGGCTAGATGTTTCTGATTTTTGTGGGAATTTCTAGATAATTATCTAATTTCTGGTTAGCCCGTGATGTACTTTTAATATATAATAGATAGATACGAAAGAGAGGAACTAATTAGGAATTAAACTATAGTACTCTCTCCGTTTCATATTACTTTTTTTTCGATAAAGGGCGCTTTCATTACTTTTAAAAGTAGCACACCCGGCCTCTGCATAACAAGATGCACACAGCCGCACACTCACAAAGTGACATAGTAGCACACACACAAGGAAAATAAAAACCCAACACTGAAGGACTAAAACACATAAGGATAGCTAAGACACAGAGGACTCTATCCTTAGATTACGCCGCCATCCATGTTGGGAAAAAATATCCTTCGCCACATCCTCCAATCGTGTAGAAACCTCCATAAAGAGGTCTCGGCTCTCTGGCTTCTGAAGCAAGGACCACGAACGGAGCAAAGCGGTGGACCGGTAGATAACCTGCAAACATGAAGAATTAGTATCTTGTCATTTATACATAGCCAAAGCGACCAAATAATGGCAATCGCCCCCACCCTAATAAAAGTTTTATACCTACGATCCACTCCGTTCAGCCAACTGCCAAAAAGATTGGCAACACTCCGAGGAGGATACAAGGTCGAACCTATTTGGGTTATTGACCATATAGATCTCGCAAATTGACAGTTGAAAAAAAGATGGTTAATTGTCTCATCATGATGACAAAAGACACACTTTTTACTACCTTGCCAATTACGCTTTACAAGATTATCCTTAGTAAGAATTATCCCCCTACGAAGATACCAAGCAAATATCTTTGTTTTTAATGGTATCTTCATAGACCAGATTTTTTTATTAGTAATTACTGGCGTATCTGATTGGATTAATGCTTTATACATTGAATCTACTGAGAATTTTCCACTCTCATTCAGACTCCATCTAACCACATCGGGTCCCTGCGTCAACTGAACCCTTTCGAGTCGTTGCAGCAAGGTATTCCAAGATTCTAGCCTGGGGCCTAGAAGATCCCTTCTGAATGCCATATTAGCCGGAGAATCTTGCATCACCGTTGCAATGGTGTCAGATTTGTGGCGGACAATACTGTATAAAGCTGGATACTGTTCCCGAAGGGTGGTATTACCTAACCACTTATCCTCCCAAAACCGTATATGGGATCCATCCTTAATCGAGAAAGATATGTATGGGAAAAAGAATTTCTTTGACGCCATTAGACCAGCCCAAAAGTGTGAGTCTCCAGGTCTCCAAACCACCTGGGACAAAGCCTTTGAGCCTACATACTTTTTATTTAGAATCGTTTGCCATATACCTTCTTCTGAAAGAAGTTTAAATAACCATTTTCCAAGTAAGGCTCGATTTTTGATCTCTAGATCATGTATACCGAGCCCTCCCTGGTCTTTTGGTCGACAAACTACACTCCATTTAGCCAGACGATATTTCTTTTTTTCACCATCTCCTTGCCAAAAGAATCTAGATCGGAAATAATCCAATCGGTGCAAGACCCCTTTAGGCAATTGGAAGAAGGAAATCATATACAGTACCATATTGCTTAGTACTGAATTAATGAGAACCAATCGTCCACCAAGAGACGGCAGTTTTCCTTTCCAACTTGATAGGCGTTTCTGAAGTCTTTCCTCGACTTGTTTCCACTCAGCTATAGTAAGTCTCCGATAATGAATCGAAATACCCAAATAGCTAATTGGGAACTGACCAATCCCACATCTGAATAGATCGGCGTATAAGGAAGCCTCGTCTTGAGCTTCACCAAAGCAGAACAATTCACTTTTATGGAAATTGATCTTAAGACCAGAAAGCTTCTCAAAAGCTGATAGTATCAACTTAAGGTTCGTCGCTTTCTCAAGGTCATGTTCCATAAATAAAATTGTATCATCGGCATATTGAAGTATAGAGAGGCCACCATCAACGAGATGTGGAACTACTCCTTCAATAAGACCGTCTGCTTTAGCACGTTCAATAATAATCGCTAGCATATCCGCCACTATGTTAAATAACATGGGTGACAATGGATCGCCTTGCCGCAATCCCTTTTTTGTTTGAAAGTAATTGCCCACATCATCATTGACTTCAATGGCAACACTTCCACCAAAAACGAAATTGTTAATTAAAGAACGCCACTCTTGTGAAAAACCTTTCATCCGGAGAGTTTGTTGAAGAAAAGACCATTTCACCTTATCATATGCTTTTTCGAAGTCAATTTTTAGTATAACTCCATTTAACTTTTTCCTATGGAGCTCGTGAACCGTCTCATGCAAAGTGACCACCCCATCGAGGATATTCCGTCCTTGCATAAAGGCCGTCTGAGACGGGCGCACCACATGATCAGCAACAGAGTTAAGTCTTAAAGTTGCGGTTTTTGTGAAAATCTTGAAGCTAACATTTAGGAGACAGATAGGCCGATATTGTTGAATCCTCTCTGCCTCCAAAACCTTAGGTAACAAGATTATCTCACCGAAATTTAGACGAAACAATTCTAGCTGATCCGCATGCAATGCAGAAAATAAAGCTAAAAGGTCAGACTTAATAATCTCCCAGAAGTTCTGATAGAACTCAGCTGGAAAACCATCAGGACCTGGTGCTTTATTATGCTCCATTTGGAAAACCGCCTTCTTGACTTCCTCCTCAGAATAAGGGGCTGTCAGAAAGGCATTTTCTTCAGGGGATACTTGGGGAATATCCTGAGTCATGGATTCTTCCATAGTGAAAGTTCCTTCATCCGGATCCCCAAAAAGGCCCTTATAATAATTAGTGATATAAGATTTGAGTTCCTCATGCCCCACAATCGTCCCTTCATCCTGAACCAGAGAGTGAATAAGTTTCTTCCTATGTCTGCCATTAGCGACAGAATGGAAGTATCTTGTATTCGAATCTCCTTCTAGGATAAATTGGACTTTAGACCTTTGATACCATTTAAGCTCTTCCTCTCTCAACATGGAAGCCATCTGCGCATTATATTGATTCTTAAGATCAATTTCTTGCGGTGAAAGCAACCGTGTCTCGGCAAGGGCTTCAAGATCATCGATCAAGCATGTAAGGCGAAGTTTCTCAGCTTTTAGAATGTCTGCTACATGTCTTGCCCATCCTCGAAGGTGTTTCCGCAAGGCGCGGAGTTTATTATTCCACCTTTGGATAGAACTAGAACCAGCAACAGGCCTCTCCCATACTCGTTTAACCATATCCGAAAAGCCATCACGTTGTAACCATCCTAATTCAAATTTGAATTGATGTTTACAATGTGTTCTCTGCTTGCCGGTTGTTAAAAGTATGGGAGCATGATCCGACAAACCTTCAATACGAGGAAGAGCCCATACAGTGACCATAGGATATTTTGATTCCCAATTATGGTCCATAAGTACACGATCTAATTTCTCATATGTAGGTTCAGGAAGACTATTGGCCCAAGTGAACTGTCTCCCAACCATTTCTATCTCTTTCAAATCCAAACTGTCAATGACAGCATTGAATAGGAAAGGCCAATAGTTGTCGAAACGGCCCCTACTTTTCTCATGAGAAAACCTTAGCAAATTGAAATCCCCCCCTATGATGATAGGGTATGGGTTATCTTTTGCAATGTTAACCAATTCACGAAGAAAAGCAGCCTTGTGCTCAGCCTGGGCAGCACCATAAACAGTGACAAGGCTCCACATGAAATTGTCGGACTTGTTACGGATGTGGAGTTTCATATTACTTAGTACTAAAATAGATGTATTTATAATTAAAATATATCTAGATATACTAGTGTAAGTAATATGAATCGATGGGAGTACACAACGTATTGGTGTGAAGTAAATTTTCACGCTTACGAGAAGACAAGGTAGCCGTAAAAAACAAAATAAAAACGGCATTCTATCCACCGTCCTACTCCTAGATCGTGGAAAGAGTTGTTTCATATAAAAATACCGACGAGTTGGATCCAAGTTTTGCACTCCCTCGCATTTGACTGCATGCTGATGAAGCGCGAAACCAAACGTTCGATTCAGCGACAGAGAGTTCAGGTTTTGGGCTTCTCCTCGTGTGAATTTCCCACTCAAGACAAATGCTTGAGACGACCGATGGTGCACACGTATGGCGCAAGGCACGGTGACTAGGGCAATCATGCGACGACTGATTAATCAATCCCTGCAATGTCCAAACCATAGAGGCATTGCTGTAGAGCGGGCAAAATCGCATTACCTTGGCACGGGTGCGAACAGATCGACGCAACAGGCCAGGCACTGAACGAAGCGTGAAGGAAACCGGCGTGGACCGACGGAGCGGCCGCACACGTGCCGTCCGTGTGGCCACGTCAGGACACTGTTGTAGGAAAATCGGGCGTGTTGGATGTAGAGGCCACCGCTCCTCGGCGTCCTTGGTGCGAATATGTTTCTTTGTTATGGCGGTGACCAAGAGCTCGTTGTAACCAGTTACACCGATGCAAGTTGGAACACTGATCCTGATGACTCTAATCTGAATGTGTTTATATTGAATGGTGCGTAAGCTGGTGTAACTCCAAGCAGTGCACGGTGGCGAAGTCTTCAACTGAATCGGAATACATAGCGGCTTCAGAGGCTTCATCGGAAGCGGTATGGATGAAGAGGTTCATTGTTGAGCTTGGTGTGGTTCCAATTACATTGGACCCACTAGTCATCTATTGTGACAACATGGGTGCCATCGCCAATGCACAAGAACCAAGGTCACACAAGAAGTTGAAGCATATCAAGCTGCGTTTTCATTCGATTCGCGAGTACATCGAAGATGGAGAAGTAAAGATTTGCAAAGTACACACAGATCTGAATGTGGCAGATCCGTTGACTAAAGCTCTCCCTAGGGCAAAGCATGACCAACACCAGAATGCCATGGGTGTTAGGTACCTTACAATGTAATCTAGATTATTGACTCTAGTGCAAGTGGGAGACTGTTGGAGATATGCCCAAGAGGCAATAATAAAGTGGTTATTATATATCTTTATGTTTATAATAAATGTTTGCATACCATGCTATAATTGTATTAACCGAAACATTGATACATGTGTGTTATGTAAACAACAAGGAGTCCCTAGTAAGTCTCTTGTATAACTAGCTTGTTGATTAATAGATGATCATAGTTTCATGATCATGAACATTGGATGTTATTAATAACAAGATTATGAGATGAATGATGTAATGGACACAACCAATTAAGCGTAGCATAAGATCACGTCATTAAGTTCAATTTGCTATAAGCTTTCGATACATAGTTACCTAGTCCTTTGACCATGAGATCATGTAAATCACTTATACTGGAAAGGTACTTTGATTACATCAAACGCCACTGCGTAAATGGGTGGTTATAAAAGTGGGATTAAGTATTCGGAAAGTATGAGTTGAGGCATATGGATCAAGAGTGGGATATTGTCCATCCCGATGACGGATAGATATACTCTGGGCCCTCTCGGTGGAATGTCGTCGATTAGCTTGCAAGCATGTGAATGGTTCACAAGAGATGATAAACAGTACTTGTCGGAGACGAGGTTGAACAAGGTATAGAGATACCGATGATCAAACCTCGGACAAGTAAAATATCGCGTGACAAAGGGAATCGGTATCGTATGTAAATGGTTCAATCGATCACTAAGTTATCGTTGAATATGTGGGAGCCATTATGGATCTCCAGATCCCGCTATTGGTTATTGGTCGGAGAAGAGTCTCAACCATGTCTGCATAGTTCACGAACCGTAGGGTGACACACTTAAGGTTTGATGTCGTTTTAAGTAGATATGGAATATGGAATGCAGTTCGAAATTTTATTCGGAGTCTCGGATGAGATCCAGGACATCACGAGGAGGTCCGGAGAATAAGATTCATATATAGGAAGTCATTTTCTAAGTTTGAAAATGATCTGGTGTATTTATAGAAGGTTCTAGAAGGTTCTAGAAAAGTCCGGCAGAAATCACCATGGAAGGTGGAGCCCCGGAGGGACTCCACCAAGCTTGGCCGGCCAGCCATAGGGAGGAGGAGTCCCAGGTGGACTCCACCTAAGGGGCCAGCCACCACCAGGAAAGGGAGGAGTCCCACCCCAAGTAGGATTCGTCCATATGGCAGTTTTTGAATTGGGGTCTTATTCGAAGACTTTGGGCAAACCCTTGAGGGTTCCACCTATATAATGAGGGACAAGGGGAGGGGGCCGGCCACACCAAACACACCTTGGCCGCACCCCTTAGAGGCACCATGGCCGGCGCCCCCCCTCTCCCCAAACCCTAGCCACCCTCCTCCTCATACACCTCTAGTAGTGCTTAGGCGAAGCCCCCGGAGTTCTCCACCACCACCGCCACCACGCCGTCGTGTTGTCGGGATTCCGAGGAGGATCTACTACTTCCGCTGCCCGCTGGAACGGGGAGAAGGACGTCGTCATCAACCCCGAACGTGTGACCAAGTACGGAGGTGCTACCCGACTGTGGCACCGTCAAGATCTTCTACACGCTTTTGAAAGCGGCAAGTGATCATCTTCTGCAACAACGAGATCTAATCTCGTAGGCTTTAGAAATCTTCGAGGGTGAGTCTCATGATCTTCTCGTTGCTCCCATCTTCTAGATTGCATCTTGGCTTGGTTTTCGTTCTTGCGGTAGGAAATTTTTTGTTTTCTATGCTACGAATCCCATCAGTGGTATCAGAGCCGTGTCTATGCATAGATTGGTTGCACGAGTAGAACACAATTGTTTTGTGGGCGTTGATGCTTTGTTGTCTTTAGTTCGTGTACTTTGCATCTTGCGGGATGGTGGGATGAAGCGGCTCGGGATAACTTTACATGACCGCGTTCATGAGATTTTCTCCACGCTCGACATGCAACTTGTATTGCATAAGTGGCTTTGCGTGTGTCTGTCTCTCCCACCATAGTGAAGATCCAATTTACTCTTTCTATTGACAACACTAGTATCACCGTTGTGGTTCATGTTCGTAGGTAGATTGGATCTTACTCGAAAACCCTAAACCACGTAAAATATGCAAACCAAATTAGAGGCGTCTAACTTGTTTTTGCAGGGTTTGGTGATGTGATATGGCCATGATGTGATGATGAATATGTATGAGATGATCATTATTGTATTGTGGCAACCGGAGCCTTATGGTTGTCTTTAAATTTCATGTTGATGTATTATTTCAAAGTAGTTGTAATAGTTGCTACATGGGAGAACAACCATGAAGACGGCGCCATTGACCTTGACGCTACGCCGACGATGATGGAGATCATGCCCGTTGATGATGGAGATCATGTCCGTGCTTTGGAGATGAAGATCAAAGGCGCAAAGACAAAAGGGCCATATCATATCACATATGAATTGCATGTGATGTTAATCCTTTTATGCATCTTATATTGCTTAGATCGCGATGGTAGCATTATAAGATGATCCCTCTCACTAAATATCAAGATAATAAAGTGTTCATCCTTAGTATGCACCGTTGCTAAGACTTGTCGTTTCGAAGCATCACGTGATGATCGGGTGTGATAGATTCTACATGTGCATATAACGGGTGCAAGCCAGTTTGCACACGCGGATACTAAGGTTGCCTTGACGAGCCTAGCATGTACATACATGGTCTCGGAACGCGGGATACCGAAAGGTAGAGCATGAGTCATATGATTGATATGATGAACACTTTCAGTGTTCGCCTTTGAAGTTACATCTTGTCTCGTGATGATCAGACTTGGTGTAGTGAATTTGGTTCGTGTGATCACTAAGATAATGCGAGGGATATTGTTTTGAGTGGGAGTTCACCTAGTTTAATTTTAGAATTAAAATTTGAACTCAATTTATCATAAACTTAGTCTAAACTCTTTGCAAATATGTTGTAGATCATGGCGTCCCCATCAAACAATTTTAACCAGTTCCTATAGAAAGAAAAGCTTAAAAGCAATGGTAGCAACTTCACCGACTGGTTCCATCATGTGAGGATTTTCCTCAATGGCGGAAATCTGCAATATGTGCTCGATGCACCGCTAGGTCCCCACCACCACCAGTATCCGAGGACGAAAAGAATGTTTACGAGACTCGGGTGACTCGGTACTCTCAAGTTCAGTGTGCAATCCTGTGCAGCCTAGAGGCGGAGCTCCAAAAGCATTTTGAGCACCACGACCCTTATGAGCTGGTCAATGAGTTGAAAACTATTTTTCAAACTCATGCGGCAGTGGAAAGCTATGAGGCCTCGAAACACTTCTTTGGTTGTATGATGGAAGATGGCAGCTCCGTTAGTGAGCACGTGCTCACTATGTTCGGGCATGCGAAGAAGCTCAGTGACTTGGGGATAGTGATTCCTAACCAGCTGGGTATTCATCGTGTCCTCCAATCACTGCCACCAAGTTACAAGAACTTCGTGATGAACTATAACATGCAGAACATGAACAAAGAGTTACCTGAACTCTTCTCCATGCTGAAATCTGCTGAGATTGAGATACAAAAAGAGCACCAAGTGTTGATGGTCAACAAGACCACCAGTTTCAAGAAGCAACGCAAACATAAGAAGGGCAACTTCAAGAAGGGTGGCAAGAAAGTTGTTGCGCCTCCTGAGAAGCCTAAGGCTGGCCCTAAACCTGATACTGAGTGTTATTACTGCAAGGAGAAGGGGCACTGGAAGCGTAATTGCTCCAAGTACTTGGCTGATCTGAAGAGCGGCCTTGTCAAGAAGAAGAAAGGTATATTCGATATACATGTTATAGATGTTTATCTTACTGGTTCTCGTACTAGTGCCTGGGTATTTGATACTGGTTCGGGTGCTCACATTTGTAACTCGAAACAGGAACTACGGAATAAACGAAGCCTAGCGAGGGACGAGGTGACGATGCGCGTTGGAAATGGATCCAAGGTCGATGTGATCGCTGTCGGCACACTCCCTCTACATCTACCTTCGGGATTAGTTTTAAACCTCAATAATTCTTATTTGGTGCCTGCGTTGAGCATGAACATTATATCTAGATCTTGTTTAATGCAAGACGGTTATTCATTTAAGTCACAGAATAATGGTTGTTCTATTTTTATGAATAATATCGTTTATGGTCATGCGCCTGAGATGAATGGTTTATTCTTGTTAAATCTCGATAGTATTGATACACATGTTCATAACATTGATGCTAAACGAATTAAATTGAATGATAATTCTACTTATATGTGGCACTGTCGTCTTGGTCATATTGGAGTGAAGCACATGAAGAAACTCCATTCAGATGGACTTCTTGAGTCACTTGACTTTGAGTCACTTGATAGATGCGAAGCATGTCTAATGGGAAAAATGACTAGCACTCCATTTTCTGGTACAATGGAGCTAGCTACAGACTTATTGGAAATCATACATACCGATGTGTGCGGACCAATGAGTGTAGCATCGCGCGGTGGTTATCGTTATGTTCTAACCTTCACGGATGATCTGAGTAGATGTGGGTATATCTATTTTATGAAACATAAGTCCGAAACTTTAGAGAAGTTTAAGGAATTCCAAAGTGAAGTAGAAAATCAACGTAACAAGAAGATCAAGTTTCTGCATTCTGATCGCGGAGGCGAATATCTGAGTTATGAATTTGGCATGCATTTAAAGAAATGCGGAATACTTTCACAGTTGACACCGCCGGGAACACCACATCGCAATGGTGTGTCCGAACATCGTAATCGAACTGTCTTAGATATGGTTCGTTCTATGATGTCTCTTACTGATTTGCCGTTATCGTTTTGGGGTTATGCATTAGATACAACTGCATTCACTTTAAATAGGGCACCATCTAAATCCGTTGAAACGACACCGTATGAATTGTGGTTTCAGAAGAAACCTAAGGTGTCGTTCCTTAAAGTTTGGGGTTGTGAAGCTTATGTAAAAAGGTTAGAACCTGACAAACTAGAACCCAAAGCGGAGAAATGCGTCTTCATAGGATACCCTAAAGAAACTATTGGGTACACTTTCTATCACAGATCCGAAGGCAAAATCTTTGTTGCGAAACGGAACCTTTCTTGAGAAGGAGTTTCTCACTAAAGAAGTGACTGGAAGGAAAGTAGAACTCGACGAGGTTATTGAACCTTCTCTCGTAGATCGAGTAGCGCAGTGCCGGAAGATGTTCCTGTACAGCCTACACGGATAAGAGAGGAAGCAAATGATAATGATCATGAAACTTCGAACGAGGTAGCTACTGAACCTCGCAGATCGACAAGGGAGCGTACCACTCCTGATTGGTATGATCCTTGTCTAAATGTCATGATTTTGGACAACAATGATGAAGACCCTGTTAGAGATATGCCCAAGAGGAAATAATAAAATGGTTATTATAATATATCTTTGTGTTTATGATAATGTTTACATACCATGCTATAATTGTATTAACCGAAACATTGATACATGTGTGTTATGTGAACAACAAGGAGTCCCTAGTAAGCCTCTTGTATAACTAGCTTGTTGATTAATAGATGACACACTTAAGGTTTGATGTCGTATTAGTAGATATTGAATATGGTATGGAGTTCGAAGTTTTGTTCGGAGTCTCGGATGGGATCCCAGACATCACGAGGAGTTCCGGAATGGTCCGGATAGGAAGTCATTTTCTAGGTTTGAAAATGATCCGGTATTTTTTCTGGAAGGTTCTAGAAGGTTCTAGAAGAGTCCGGAAGAAATTAGCATGGAAGGTGGAGTCCCAGAGGGACTCCACCCACCTTGGCCGGCCAGCCTAAGGGAGGAGGAGTCCCAAGTGGACTCCTCCCCATGGTGGCCGGCCACACCAAAGGAAAGGGGAGTCCCACTTCCCCTAGGTTTGGTCATATGGAAGGTTTATGTTGGGGTCTTATTCGGAGACTTTTGACCTAATCCTTGGGGCTTCCACCTATATAAAGGGGAGGAGGGGCTGGCCGGCCACACCAAGACCACCATGGCCGCACCCCCAAGAGTCCCCTCTCCCTAGAAACCCTAGCGGTTCCCTCCTCCCTCTCTCTCCCACATAGCTTAGGCGAAGCTCTGCCGGAGATCTCCACCACCACCGCCACCACGCCGTCGTGCTGCCGGGATTCCGAGGAGGATCTACTACTTCCGCTGCCCGCTGGAACGGGGAGAAGGACGTCATCTTCATCAACACCGAACGTGTGACCGAGTACGGAGGTGCTGCCCGATTGTGGCACCGTCAAGATCTTCTACGCACTTTTGAAAGCGGCAAGTGATCGTCTACCGCAGCAACGAGAGCCTCCTCTTGTAGGCTTTGGAAATCTTCAAGGGTTAGTCTCGTTCATCCCCTCGTTGCTCCCATCTTCTAGATTGCATCTTGGCTTGGATTGCGTTCTCGCGGTAGGAATTTTTTGTTTTCTATGCTACGAATCCCTACAGGTGGTATCAGCCGTGTCTATGCATAGATGGTTGCACGAGTAGAACACAATTGTTTGTGGGCGTTGATGCTTTGTTGTCTTTAGTTCGAGTACTTTGCATCTTTGTGGCATGGTGGGATGAAGCGGCTCGGGCTAACTTTACATGACCGCGTTCATGAGACTTGCTCCACGTTTGACATGCAACTTGTATTGCATAAGTGGCTTTGCGGGTGTCTGTCTCTCCCACCATAGTGAAGATTCAATTTACTCTTTCTATTAACAACACTAGTATCACCGTTGTGGTTCATGTTCGTAGGTAGATTAGATCTCACTCGAAAACCCTAAACCACGTAAAATATGCAAACCAAATTAGAGACGTCTAACTTGTTTTTGCGGGGTTTGGTGATGTGATATGGCCATAATGTGATGATGAATATGTATGAGATGATCATTATTGTATTGTGGCAACCGGCAGGAGCCTTATGGTTGTCTTTAAATTTCATGTTGAGTAGTATTTCAAAGTAGTTGTAATAGTGGCTACATGAGGTGAACAACCATGAAGACGGCGCCATGGACCTTGACGCTACGCCGACGATGATGGAGATCATGCCCGTTGATGATGGAGATCATGTCCGTTCTTTGGAGATGAAGATCGAAGGCACAAAGACTAAAGTGCCATATCATATCACATATGAATTGCATGTGATGTTAATCCTTTATGCATCTTATTTTGCTTAGAACGCGACGGTAGCATTATAAGATGATCCCTCACATTAATATCAAGATAATAAAGTGTTCTCCCTCGTATGCACCGTTGCAACAGTTCGTCGTTTCGAAGCATCTCGTGATGATCGGATGTGATAGATTCTACGTTCATAAACAACGGTGTAAGCAATGTTTGCACACGCGAATATTGGGTTTGCTTGACGAGCCTAGCATGTACAGACATGGCCTCGGGACAACGGAAACCGAAAGGTTGAACACGAGTCATATGGATGATATGATCAACATGTTGATGTTCACCATTGAAGCTACATCATCTCACGTGATGATCGGTTTTGGTGTAGTGGATGTGGATTGTGTACCACTTAACAACTATGAGGGATGTTGTATTAAGTGGGAGTTCATTAGTAATTAGATTAAAACATGAACTAATTATCATAAACATAGTCGAGTAGTATTTTGAATTAATTTTGTAGTATTGGCATCCGTTTTCTACCATGCGCTAGTCTTGTTATTGAGATAGAAATACTGTTAAAATCTGAAAATAAACTTTACGGACTGGTACCGTATTGTTAAAGAATCAAGAAATGATTAAGTCCTATTGCAAACTTTTAGTAAACCTCACATTGTTGATTCAAAGAGCTATGATTTCAATTAGTACCTAAAGTTATCTTGTCTCCATGAAACTTGAAGTTCAAATCTGTTTGAAAAAGTAAGGAGCTGAAAATTTAGTTTTCAGAAATAAGCAAGGTATGAGATATATGTGATATCTAAGACCTTATTGCAAGATGATAGAATATAATCTAGTGAGACTACATAAACTCATAAGTTTTATGGGAATGTACGAAGGTTGAAGACGCAAGGCGTCCCAATCCTCCAACTATTGGGGCACTAACGATATTCGCATATCCATTAAGTGATCGTCCTTAGTATGCACCGTTGCTAAAGACTCGTCGTTTCGAATACTAAGGTATAGATTCTACGTGTGTATACAACGGGTGCAAGCCAGATTTGCACATGCGAATACGGTTAAACTTTACGAGCCTAGCATGTACAGACATGGTCTCGGAAAGTCGTCATGATATGATGGATAAAATTATGAGTGAAATTGTTCATCATATTACAAAGTTACTAATAGTGAAATCTGAAACACTTGTCATATGATGATCAACTTCAAAGTAAGAACCTCAAGGTTATTGGTATTTGACCAACAAACCTAGAAGTTAATGATGTTAAAGTGTTTTTCTGAATAATGAGGAAAGCTAAAAGAGAAATTACAAAAGATATTTTGGCAGAAAGAAAAGAAAAGACTAGAAAGTCTAGCTCAGGTGTATATAAATGATATACATGTTATGGATGTATTCCTTGTTTGGTCACACAATGAAATTCTTGGGTATTTGTACCATATTGGTTGGTATGAAGTGTCATACAAAACAACGCAATACAAGAATACAATGGCCTAAGTGACTGACAAGGAATATGATAGGAATGCACGTCTGGAACAAAAATAAAGTGTTATTATGTTCGTCGTTGGCATTCTATCTAGCCCTTAGAATTTATAATAAAGAACTTAATAATTGTTATTTTGCTCTGGTCAAATAAAAACAATGAGTTGTTCAAATTATGACATTACTCCATGTACGATGGATAATTTATTATAAATCTTAATGGTGAAACACACATACATAACACTGGCTATAATGCCATAAGGCAAATGATTTGAATTCCACTTATTTGTGGAACCGCCATTTAGGTCATGTTAGAAAGGAACGCATGAAGGAACTCCATGCAAATGGAATTTTGGAGTCATTCGATTTTTGAATCGTTTGGCGCTTGCAAATCTTTTCTAAAGAGAATGACTGAAATACCGTTCATAGGCCAAGAGTTGAACGGGCAACTAACTTAGTGGAAACATACATGATGATATATGTGGTTCACTGGGCATAGTTGTGTGCGGGAGATTCTTCTACTTCATGAAAACTTCCAACAATGAATTGAGTATATATATGTGGATATATTCGATAAGGAAGAAGTTTGAAACATTTGAATAGATTCAAATAAATTTCAGCATGAAGTGGAAATCATCGTAATAGAAAAGTCAAATATCTATGATTAGATCATAGTGGAAATATTTGAATTACGAGTTTTAGAGAACATCTAAGAGAGTTATGAAGTTGTTCTACAACTCACGTTTCTTGGAGTATCATAGTGATGATGAAGTATCCGAGAGACGTATCCAAACCTTGTTGGATTAATGATGAGATAAAATAAAATGAAGCCATTATATTTTTGTGGATTATGCTTTAGAGACTACCGCTTTTACACTGAATAGAGCATCATCATGATCCGTTGAAATGACACCATACGAGTTATGGCATGGGTATGAACCCTAATAGTCCTTTCTTAAATTTTGGTATGCATAGCATAAGATAAATAAGTTTACAACCAAAATCGGATGAATGTCTTTGTTGGTTATCCCAAAGAATTAATTGGGAATTCTTTCCACTATGAAGTAAAAGACAAAAGTGTTTGTTAATGTTACTTGCTTATTTCCAAGAAATTGTTTTCTAGCGAAGTATTTGAGTGGGAGGACAATAGAACTTGATAAGGTTTATGAACCTGAGCATAATGATCAGAGTAGCGCAGCATCGGAAATTCCGGAAGCGGCCACGACGATCATGGCTTCCATGACTACAAAGTGTTTTAGCCATGGAGATCGAAGTACTTATTGAACCTTGTAGGTATGGTTTACTTTGTGATCAAATAAATGATTTGTGGACAAAGGATTGATTTTGAACAATGATAAACCAACTACAAACAAAGAAGTTATGATGGGCCCTGACTCCGTTAAAATGGCTATGCCATGAAATCCAAGATAGATGAATACTTTTTGAAAGTAAATGGATCTATAAAATTGATGGACTTGGATGGAATATCATTGAAGAAGCTCGACTTGTCGAAAAGTAGTTTACGACAAAGTTCAAAGAATTGACTACGATAAGATTAGATCTTCCGTAGCGATGCTTATAGTCTATGTGGATTATTCTAGTAATCACTACATATTTCTTTTATGAGATATGATAGTAGGATGGCAACATACATTACTTAACAGAAGTGTGTATTAAAGGTGTATACAAGATACAACCAAGAGTTTTGCTAGTCCGTGGAATACTAGATAGGAATACGAACTTCAATTGAATGAAGTAAGTATCGCGGAGTTGGAATCTTCACCGGATGAAATGATCAAAGAGTTATGATTTCATCAGAGACGATGAAGAGGCTTGCATTTGCAAGAAATTAAGTGGGAGCGCTGAGACATATTTGTAATACTTTATGTATATGACATATCGTTGATTATAAATAATGTAATTATATAATTGATTAAAAAGGTTTCATTGAGAATTAAACTTCAATGAAAGGATATGAACTAAAACATATTTAAGTGTCAAGATCTATGAAGATGGATTGAAACACATAAAAGTTTAAGTTAAAAAGTACATAGAATGAATATTGAAGTAGTTCAATATAAAGAAGGTGTTCTTTTCATGTGAAGGTTTTACAAGACTTGAGTGTATCTGACACTCAATGAGTAAAAACACATGAGTGATTTTAGATCACGAATAATATGTACAATATCAGATGTCCTATGCTCTAAATGGTTAGGAGCATATACTAGAATGATTCATGTGATGATCATTGGATAAACAGTAAGAATATCCTTGAGTGCTTTAGAAAAACCAAGGATATATAGTTTTGTATGAGTAATGACAAACAAATCGCTGTAAGGTGTTGCACCGATATTAGTTTGGTCACATATAAAAATAAAATTTCAATCTCAAATTAGGCTAAGTGTTGTTTAAAAGGTAGCACAATGAGCTAGAAGTTGTCTATGCTAGATTTAGATGAGTTCTATATGTTGTGACGGATTCTACAAACAAAGTCAGAATATTTCATTCTTTTGACAATGACTGAGGATGTTAAGTCAAGAGGTTCTTTGAGAACTTGGTGTAGTTCCGATAGTGTCAGAACTTTGAAGCTATATTGTGTATGACAATATTAGTGACATATTTCAGACCACGGAATTAAGGTTCCACCAGAAGACCAAACATATTTAATGCCGACTCATTTAGAAAATGAGTGATACATTGAGACGCAAATGAATTGCAAAATACATACGTTTCTGAGCATGTCAGATCCGTTGACTAAAATTTCTCCCGTGAGCAAAACATTATAAAGCACCGGAAGGCCAAGGTGTTATATCTTTACATATGTAAACTAGATTATTGACTCTAGTGCAAGTGGGACTGTTGGAGATATGCCCAAGAGGCAATAATAAAATGGTTATTATAATATATCTTTGTGTTTATGATAATGTTTACATACCATGCTATAATTGTATTAACCGAAACATTGATACATATGTGTTATGTGAACAACAAGGAGTCCCTAGTAAGCCTCTTGTATAACTAGCTTGTTGATTAATAGATGATCATAGTTTCATGATCATGAACATTGGATGTTATTAATAACAAGGTTATGTCATTATGTGAATGATGTAATGGACACACCCAATTAAGCGTAGCATAAGATCACGTCATTAAGTTATTTGCTATAAGCTTTTCGATACATAGTTACCTAGTCCTTTCGACCATGAGATCATGTAAATCACTTATACCGGAAAGGTACTTTGATTACATCAAACGCCACTGCGTAAATGGGTGGTTATAAAGGTGGGATTAAGTATCCGGAAAGTATGAGTTGAGGCATATGGATCAACGGTGGGATTTGTCCGTCCCGATGACGGATAGATATACTCTGGGCCCTCTCGGTGGAATGTCATCTAAATAGCTTGCAAGCATATGAATGGTTCATAAGAGACCACATACCACGGTACGAGTAAAGAGTACTTGTCGGAGACGAGGTTGAACAAGGTATAGAGATACCGATGATCAAACCTCGGACAAATAAAATATCGCGTGACAAAGGGAATTGGTATCGTATGTGAATGGTTCATTCGATCACTAAGTCATCGTTGAATATGTGGGAGCCATTATGGATCTCCAGATCCCGCTATTGGTTATTGGTCGGAGAGAGGTCTCAACCATGTCCACATAGTTCGCGAACCGTAGGATGACACACTTAAGGTTTGATGTCGTATTAGTAGATATTGAATATGGTATGGAGTTCGAAGTTTTGTTCGGAGTCTCGGATGGGATCCCAGACATCACGAGGAGTTCCGGAATGGTCCGGAGAATAAGATTCATATATAGGAAGTCATTTTCTAGGTTTGAAAATGATCCGGTATTTTTCCTAGAAGGTTCTAGAAGAGTCCGGAAGAAATTAGCATGGAAGGTGGAGTCCCAGAGGGACTCCACCCACCTTGGCCGGCCAGCCTAAGGGAGGAGGAGTCCCAAGTGGACTCCTCCCCATGGTGGCCGGCCACCCCACCAAGGAAAGGGGGGAGTCCCACTCCCCCTAGGTTTGGTCATATGGAAGGTTTATGTTGGGGTCTTATTCGGAGACTTTTGACCTAATCCTTGGGGCTTCCACCTATATAAAGAGGGGAGGGGAGGGGCTGGCCGGCCACACCAAGACCACCATGGCCGCACCCCCAAGAGCCCCTCTCCCTAGAAACCCTAGCGGTTCCCTCCTCCCTCTCTCTCCCACATAGCTTAGGCGAAGCTCTGTCGGAGATCTCCACCACCACCGCCACCACGCCGTCGTGCTGCCGGGATTCCGAGGAGGATCTACTACTTCCGCTGCCCGCTGGAACGGGGAGAAGGACGTCGTCTTCATCAACACCGAACATGTGACCGAGTACGGAGGTGCTGCCCGATTGTGGCACCGTCAAGATCTTCTACGCGCTTTTGAAAGCGGCAAGTGATCGTCTACCGCAGCAACGAGAGCCTCCTCTTGTAGGCTTTGGAAATCTTCAAGGGTTAGTCTCGTTCATCCCCTCGTTGCTCCCATCTTCTAGATTGCATCTTGGCTTGGATTGCGTTCTCGCGGTAGGAAATTTTTTGTTTTCTATGCTACGAATCCCTACAGACCCTGCGACGTATGAAGAAGCGATGATGAGCCCAGATTCCAACAAATGGCATGAAGCCATGAAATCCGAAATGGGGTCCATCTATGATAACAAAGTATGGACTTTGGTAGACTTACCTGATAGCCGCAAGGCTGTCGAGAATAAATGGATCTTCAAGAGAAAAACAGATGCTGATGGTAATATTACTGTCTATAAATCTCGACTTGTCGCAAAGGGTTTCCGACAAATTCAAAGAATTTACTACGATGAGACTTTCTCACCCGGAGTGAAGCTAAAATCTGTGAGGATTTTGTTAGCAATAGTTGCATTTTTCGATTATGAGATTTGGCAGATGGATGTCAAAACGGTGTTCCTTAATGGTGACATTGAGGAAGAGTTGTATATGGTACAACCCAAAGGTTTTGTCGATCCTAAAAATGCGGACAAGGTATGCAAACTTCAGCATTCCATTTATGGACTGAAGCAAGCATCACGGAGTTGGAACCGACGCTTTGATAAGGTGATCAAAGACTTCGGGTTTATACAGTGTCATGGAGAGGCCTGTATTTACAAGAAAGTGAGTGGGAGCTCTGTAGCATTCCTGATATTATATGTAGATGACATATTATTGATTGGGAATGATATAGAATTATTAAGCAGTGTAAAAGTTATTTGAATAAGTGTTTTTCAATGAAAGACCTTGGTGAAGCAGCGTATATTTTAGGCATCAAGATTTATAGAGATAGATCAAGACGCCTAATAGGGCTTTCACAAAGTACATACCTGGACAAGATTCTAAAGAAGTTTAGAATGGATGAAAGTAAGAAAGGGTTCTTACCTATGTTGCCAGGTAAGGTTTTGAGTAAGACACAAGGTCCGGCTACGGCAGAAGAAAGAAAGAGGATGACTCAGATCCCCTATGCCTCGGCAGTAGGCTCTATCATGTATGCCATGCTGTGTACTGATGACCCACAAGTATAGGGGGTGTATCGTAGTATCTTCGATAAGTAAGAATATCGATCCCAACGAGGAGCAGAAGGTGTTGACAAGCAGTTTTGATGAAGGTTTCACTGTAAATGCTCACAGACAAGTATTCAGGGGGTTTTGATGTAACAGATGAAATAAGTACGAGTAAGTAAAATGCGAGAGAAATAATTGCGAGTGGCCCAATCCTTTTTAGCACAAAGGACAAGCCGGTTTGTTTACTTATAATGACCAAACGTTCTCGAGGACACACGGGATTTTAGTCTAGTGCTTTCGCTACATACAGCTGATTAATCTTCATTGTTTTGATAAGTGTTGTGTGGGTGAACCTATGCTAATGTACCGCCCTTCCTAGGACTAATACATACTTGTGATTATACCCCTTGCAAGCATCCGCAACTACAAGAAAGTAATTAAGATAAATCTAACCCACCTTAAACTCTGAGATCCTGCGATCCCTCCTGCATCGATATACCAACGGGGGCTTAGGTTTCTGTCACTCCGGCAACCCCGCAATTAGCAAACGAGTACAAGATGCATTCCCCTAGGCCCATAAATGGTGAAGTGTCGTGTAGTCGACGTTCACACGACACCACTAGAAGAATAACACCACAACTTAAATATCATAACATTGAATATTACTCAACCATAGTTCACTACTAACATTTAGACTTCACCCATGTCCTCAAGAACTAAACGAACTACTCACGAGACATCATATGGAACATGATCAGAGGTGATATGATGATGAATAACAATCTGAACATGAACTTGGTTCAATGGTTTCACTCAATAGCATCAACAACAAGTATGAATAGATACCGGGAGAGTTTCCCCTATCAAACAATCAAGATCAAACCCAAATTGCTACGGCGGTGACGGGTGCTGCGGAGGAGATGGCGGTGATGATGGTGGAGATGATGATGATGGTGATGGAGATGATGTCCAGCTCGATGGCGGTGACGATGGCGTCGATTTCCCCCCCGGGAGGGAATTTCCCCGGCCCTGCCCGCCGGAGAGCTCTTTTCTCTCTGGTGTTCTCCGCCCCGCAGAGGCGGCTGTAACCCTTCGTGAGGATTCCTCTGTGGCTTAGGTCTTCGGGACGAAGGGTTTCGCGAAGAAAAGGAGGCGAAAGGGTCGTGGGCCCCCCAGACCACATGGCGGCGCGGCCAGGGCATGGGCCGCGCCGCCCTGGTGTGGGCCCACCCTGGGTCCTCCTGGCCCTCCTTCGGCTTCCTTCGTCATCGGAAAAATAGGATTTTTGGTAAAACTCCCTTCCACATTTGATCTTCCGAAATATTGCATTCTGACGGTGCTTTTTCAGCAGAATCCTGGCTCCGGTGCTTGATCTCCAAATAATCATGAAACATGCAAAATAGATGAAATAACATAAGTATTGTGTTCCAATATGAAATATATCAATGAATAACACAAATTATGATATAAAATAGTGATGCAATTTGGACGTATCAACTCCCCCAAGCTTAGACTTCGCTTGTCCCCAAGCGAAACTGAACTCTGTAAACAGGTCCACATGTTTATGGAGAGAAGAGTCGATAAATAAAATACGGACAAGAAGCATCATATTCATTCACACAAGACATTATAGTAGACAACTTCCCCATATAACTCAATCTTGAAACAAGTATAAGGTAGTCACAAATAAAGGTGCATAAGGAATCATAATTGGTGATGGCAAACTTTGTTCTTGGTCAGAGAACATTTAACAAATTATATTCATCTATTGAGCAGCGCTCTCATATCAAAAGCTTATGGTAAACTTTGCACACTCAATCATATTAATCATTGATGACTTTCAAAGCTATATTCATTCAAGGTAAAACTTGTATTAAACAAGAAAGAGTAAAGACATGATGAAGCAAATCACAATATAATAGTTTGATCACAACAACTCAAATGCTTGCTTGAGATGGAGGGAAATAGGTTTACTGACTCAACATAAAGTAAAAGACAGGCCCTTCGCAGAGGGAAGCAGAGATTAAATCATGTGCTAGAGCTTTTTCAGTTTTGAAATCATATAAAGAGAATAAAAGTAAAGTTTTGAGAGGTGTTTGTTGTTGTCAACGACTGGTAGCGGGTACTCTAACCCCCTTGCCAAACAAACCTCCAAAGAGCGGCTCCCATGAAGGACGTTATCTCTACCAGCAAGGTAGATCATCCCTCTTCTCTTTTGTTTACACATGTACTTTAGTTTATTTAAGGTGACACTCCCCCAACCTTTGCTTACACAAGCCATGGCTAACCGAATCCTCGGGTGCCTTCCAACAATCTCATACCACGGAGGAGTGTCTATTGCAAAATTAAGTTGCTTACTGATGAATCAGGGCAAAACATGTGAAGAGAATTATTAATGAAAGTTGATTAATTGGGGCTGGGAACCCCGTTGCCAGCTCTTATTGCAAAATTATAGGATAAGTGGATGAAGCCACTAGTCCTTTAGTGGAGGCTGCCTAACAAGACTGAAAGATAAAACACCACATACTTCCTCATGAGCTATAAAACATTGACACAAATAAGAAGTAATAAGTTTTGAATTGTTTAAAGGTAGCACATGAAGTATTTACTTGGAATGGCAAACAATACCATGCAGTAGGTAGGTATGGTGGACACAAATGGCATAGGTTTGGGTTCAGGTTTGGATGCACGAGAAGTATTCCCTCTCAGTACAGGTCTTTGGCTAGCAAGGTTAATTAGCAAGCATAAGAGTTGAGGGAAACAAACAAATATACATGTGATAGAAACAATCATGCATCTTACTTGTAAACACAAACAGTTTTAACTTTAGAATACTAAGCTAAGAACTGATAAGAAAGATAATAATATCTTCTACATGTACTTCCTCTATTCATCTAAAACTCAAAGTGTTGTTGCTATTGACCATTGCTAAGTTTGCCAAAACCAAATAGATTAACTCAATGCTCCCAAAGTGGTACCAACACTAAAATCAAGATCAATCATATAGTAGAAATTGCAAACTAAAATAAGGTGTGCAATATGTAAATGATAAGACTTCTCATTAATATTCCATAACGATAACTCACACCAAGGGATACATAGACAAACTAAAGGAGAGATACTCCACACTGCAACCCATCTCATACGATAACTTCCCTACTCATGATATGACACTACTTGATAGTAAAAAGTAAAAGGTAATGATAATGTGATACCGCGGCACTCCCCAAGCTTGGAACAAACCAAGGGGATGCCAATACCGATGATGAATTACTCCTTTGGCGATGGTGGTGATGAATTCTTCCCGCGCTTCTTAATAAACTCCTTCAACTTCAGTTTCTCAGCTTGACAATTCTGCACTAAGATTCGAAGAGATTCATTGTTATCTGAAGGTTGGCGATGACGACCTTGTGATGCGAATCGAGTGGTATTCAATCATTCTTCGGAGACGGCAATTCTCCTCCTGGAGTATCTCCACTTCTCTTCTTAGAGCCCGATATTGATCACAAAACTCATCGGTAATCCGTAGAACTTCTTCCATCATGGGGAAGGAGTCGAGGCTAAGAGCGGGTGGTAGAGGTCCCTGCAAGTTATGAGAAAAAGAACGTTGAGTGTCAACAGATCCCACCAAGATTTGCTTGCTCCCTCCGGCTTGCTGATCTTGTCTTGATGGCACCTCCTTCACTTCTTCCTCCGAAAGCCCCTTGCCCTTGTTCTTGGAGACCATGGTGCCTCTAAACTGAAAACAGATCCTGGCAGAAACAGCTCGAAACAAAACACGTCGAGAAAACGATATACGGACCTCCAGGGGTCCGGGGGATTTTATAATAAAATTTTTCAGAAGAAACGGAAAGTACCAGATCGAACCAGAGTCGGAAAGGGGCGACGAGGCGGCGGACCACGGGCGGCGCGGGCCCACCAGCCGCGCCGGCTGTGGTGCCACGCCCTCGTGCGTCCTTTCCACTCCGTTTCGAACTCGTAATTTTTCATATTTTCCAAAAACAACAAAAATAATGTTCGGAAAGTAAATCGCGAACTTTTCATTACCAGTACTGTTACCTATTCGAAGTTGAGTTCTGGCGGACTGTCAATTTGTCCCTTGATGAAAGCCTCCGGTGTTTCCACTCGAATAATATCAACATCAACATTATAAGAATCACCTGAAATATAATGCTTGAGTCTTTGTCCATTCACTACTTGCGTAGCATTGCCTTGGAGAGAGCTAATTTTAATTGCTCCTGAACGATACACCTCCTCAACAACATACGGTCCTTCCCATTTCGAGAGTAATTTCCCTGCAAAGAATCTGAGACGAGACCGATACAATAGGACTTTATCCCCAATATTAAACTCTCTTTTGATGATCCTTCTATCATGCCATTTTTTAACTTTTTCTTTAAAGAGTTTAGCATTTTCATAAGCTTCACTTCTCCATTCATCTAGAGAACTTAATTGTAGCAACCTCTTATCACCGGCAAGTTTAGGATCTTTATTTAATTCTCTAACAGCCCGATAAGCTTTGTGTTCTAGTTCTAAAGGTAAATGACAAGCTTTTCCGTAAACCATTTTATAAGGTGACATTCCCATGGGGTTTTTATAAGCAGTTCTATAAGCCCATAGTGCGTCTTTCAATTTACTAGCCCAATTCTTTCTAGATTTATTAACGGTTTTCTGCAAGATAGATTTAATTTCTCTATTTGATAGTTCTACTTGACCACTACTTTGAGGGTGATAAGCGGAAGCAATTCTATGATTAATACCATACTTAGCAAGAGTTTTTCTAAAACCTCCATGAATAAAATGAGAACCTCCATCAGTCATAATATATCTAGGTACTCCAAATCTAGGAAAAATAATATCTAAAAGCATTTTTAAAGAGGTCTCACCATCGCACTTTTTGTAGGT
Source organism: Lolium multiflorum (assembly GCA_030979885.1). Taxonomy (NCBI): domain Eukaryota; kingdom Viridiplantae; phylum Streptophyta; class Magnoliopsida; order Poales; family Poaceae; genus Lolium; species Lolium multiflorum. Next base: position 290,000,546 of record CM061749.1, read on the forward strand.
ATAGCTTCCACCCATTTAGTAACATAATCAACACAACAAGTATATGAGTGTTACCTTTTGAAGAGGGAAAAGGTCCCATGAAGTCAAATCCCCAACAATCAAATGGTTCAATAACAAGAGTATAATTCATAGGCATTTCATTGCGTCTGGAGATATTACCAACCCTTTGACATTCATCACAAGATAAAATAAACTTCCTTGCATCTTTGAAGAGAGTTGGCCAATAAAACCTGATTGTAGAACCTTTTGCGCGGTTCTATCTCCGGCGTGATGTCCTCCATAAGCACTGCCATGACATTTACTCAATATCTCTTGTTGTTCATATTCGGGAACACACCTTCGCATAATACCATCCACTCCTTCTTTATATAAGTGTGGGTCATCCCAGAAATAATGCCTCAAGTCATAAAAGAATTTCCTCCTTTGCTGAGCTGAAAAGGTTGGAGGCAAGTACTTGGAAACAATAAAGTTAGCATAATCAGCATACCAAGGACTATCTCGCGAGCTCACCTTTATTACAGCTAATTGTTCATTTGGAAAACTATCATTAACAGGAACAGGATCATAAGCAATATTTTCCAATCTAGACAAATTATCAGCAACAGGATTATCAGCACCTTTCCTATCTACAATATGTAAATCAAATTCTTGCAAAAGAAGTACCCATCTAATAAGCCTCGGCTTAGCATCTTTCTTTGTCATAAGGTATCTAATTGCAGCATGATCAGTATGAATTGTAACTTTTGAATCAACAATATAAGATCTGAATTTATCACAAGCAAAGACTACAGCTAATAATTCTTTTTCAGTTAGTAGCATAATTTCTTTGAGCAGCATCAAGAGTCTTGCTAGCATAATGAATAACATTTAATTTTTTATCTACTCGCTGTCCAAGAACAGCGCCTACAGCAAAATCACTAGCATCACACATAATTTCAAAAGGTAAATTCCAATCAGGAGGTTCAACTATAGGAGCAGTTGTTAAGGCTTTCTTTAGAGTTTCAAAAGCTTCCTTACAATCATCATCAAAAACAAAAGGTACATCTTTTTGAAGAAGATTAGTAAGAGGCTTTGAAATTTTAGAGAAATCTTTAATAAATCTCCTATAAAACCCACATGACCAAGAACACTACGAATACCTTTAACATCCCTCGGATAGGGCATCTTCTCAATAGCTTCAACTTTAGCTCTATCAACTTCAATACCTCTCTCAGAAATTTTATGTCCCAATACAATTCCTTCATTAACCATAAAGTGGCATTTCTCCCAATTAAGAACAAGGTTAGTTTCTTCACATCTCTGCAAAACTTTATCAAGGTTTCGCAAGCAATTATCAAAAGAATTCCCATAGACAGAAAAATCATCCATGAATACTTCCACAATACTCTCACAAAAGCCATGAAAAATAGCAGACATGCATCTTTGAAAAGTAGCAGGAGCATTACATAAACCAAAAGGCATACGCCTATAAGCATAAGTTCCATAGGGACAAGTAAAAGTGGTTTTCTCTTGATCTTTAGCTTTAACAGCAATTTGTGAAAACCCAGAATAACCATCAAGAAAGCAAAAATGAGTATTTTTAGATAACCTTTCTAGCATTTGATCAATAAATGGTAAAGGGTAATGATCTTTCTTAGTAACTTTATTAACTTTTCGATAATCAATGCACATTCTATACCCTACAACTACTCTTTGAGGTATGAGCTCATCATTATCATTAGGCACAACAGTCATTCCTCCTTTCTTAGGAACACAATGCACAGGACTAACCCATCTACTATCAGCAATAGGATATATAATACCAGCTTCAAGAAGTCGTAATACCTCATTTCTTACCACATCCTTCATCTTGGGAATTAGACGACGCTGAGGTTCAACAACAGGCTTTGCATCATCTTCCATATTAATGGCGTGTTGGCAAATAGAGGGAGAAATCCCCTTCAAGTCATCAAGAGTATAGCCAATAGCACTTCGGTGTTTCTTCAATATTTGCAATAATCTTTCTTCTTCAAACTCTGTAAGCTTAGAACTAATAATAACAGGATATATTCTTATCATCAATATGAGCATATTTAAGATTATCAGGTAAAGGCTTTAAATCAAAAACAGGATCTTCCTTTGGTGGCGGTGTTGTACCCAAGTCTTCCACCGGTAAATCATGCTTGAGAATAGGTTGGCGAAGAAAAATCTCCTCAAGCTCCTCTCTTTCCTTCCTAAAAACTTCACTCTCGCTATCCTCCAAATGTTGCTGCAAAGGATTGTTAGGAACAAGAACAATAGATGCACACTGCTCCATTTTAAAATCATTACTAGGCAAATCAGCTTTATAAGGAGTTTTAGTAAATTTAGAGAAGTTAAACTCATAAGATTCACCAGCAAATTTGTCAAAATTTTCTCTTTCTTGCAATCTATAATAGCTCCACAGGTATTTAGAAAAGGTCTACCAAAAATGATAGGACAATAATCACTAGCAGCAGAACCAAGTACCAAAAAGTCAGCAGGATATTTAATCTTACCACATAGAACTTCCACATCTCGAACAATACCAATTGGTGAAATAGTTTCTCTATTAGCCAGCTGAATAACCACATCAATATCTTCAAGTTCACAAGAATCAATTTCGTGCATAATCTCCGTGTAAAGCTCATAAGGTATAGCACTAACACTTGCACCAATATCACATAAACCATAATAGCAATGATCACCAATTTTAACAGATAGCATAGGAACACTAGCTTGTTTGGGTTTATTAGGATGTGAAACAATATTAGAAGCATCTTCACAGAAAATAATATGACCATCCTCAACATTTTCAGTCACAAGATCTTTAACTATTGCAACAGCAGTTCAACTTTTATTTGTTCTTCAGGTTCTCTAGGTTTCTTTTCACTTTTATGAACCACACTATTTATAACAGAGTACTCTTTCACTTTAGCAGGAAAAGGAGTTTTTTCAATGTAAGCTTCAGGAATAACGCGATCAGCAGTTTCAACTACAACACACTTATTAATAGATGAATCAATTTTATCTTTATACGGTTCATGATACTTATCAAAATTCTTCTTAGGCAATTCATAATGAGAGGCAAAAGCTTTATAAAGGTTTACAGCAACTTGAGAATCAAGACCATATGTAGCACTCATATTACGAAATGTATCAGTATCCATAAAAGCTTCAATGCATTTATAATCATAAATTATACCTGATTCTCTATCTTTGTCGTTCTCCCAACCTTCAGTATTTTCTTGGATTCGATCAAGAAGGTCCCTTTTAAACTCTTCTTTGTTGCGTGTAAATGATCCAGAACAAGAAGTATCCAGCAAGGTCTTGTCTTGAAAAGAAAGTCTTGCATAGAAATTATCAATAATAATATTACCAGGAAGCTCATGAATGGGGCATTTGAGCATTAAAGACTTCAATCTCCCCAAGCTTGGGCAATACTCTCTCCATCATGAGGCCAGAAATTATATATGCGGTTCCGATCTTTGTGAATTTCACTTGGAGGATAAAATTTGGAATAGAATAAAGGCACAATGTCCTCCCAATCAAGAGAATCACCATTCTTCAGCAATTTATACCAATGCGCCGCTTTACCAGACAGCGATATAGAGAATAGTTTCTTCCTAACTTCATTCATAGCAATACCTGCACATTTGAATAACCCGCATAATTCATGCAAAAACAGTAAATGATCACCAGGGATGGACAGTTCCATCCCCTTCATAGCGGTTATCCATAACATGTTCAATAATTTTCGTAGGTATTTTATATGGTATTACTTCCTCACCTGGCGCCTCATCCACTACCGTTGCAGTAGTAGTAGATTTCCCAAATAGAAATTGAAGAGAAGATCTCTCCATAATGACTTATAGCAGCAGAAATAAAATCAGCACAAACAGTAAAGGTTTTCCTTACCAATTCCACTTACCAATAGCGCTTCACTCCCCGGCAGCGAGAAAATAGTCTTGATGACCCACAAGTATAGGGGTGTATCGTAGTATCTTCGATAAGTAAGAATGTCGATCCCAACGAGGAGCAGAAGGTGTTGACAAGCGGTTTCGATGAAGGTTTCACTGTAAATGCTCACGACAAGTATTCGGGGTTTTGATGTAACAGATGAAATAAGTACGAGTAAGTAAAATGCGAGAGAAATAATTGCAGCGAGTGGCCCAATCCTTTTTAGCACAAAGGACAAGCCGGTTTGTTTACTTATAATGACCAAACGTTCTCGAGGACACACGGGATTTTAGTCTAGTGCTTTCGCTACATACGGCTGATTAATCTTCATTGTTTTGATAAGTGTTGTGTGGGTGAACCTATGCTAATGTACCGCCCTTCCTAGGACTAATACATACTTGTGATTATACCCCTTGCAAGCATCCGCAACTACAAGAAAGTAATTAAGATAAATCTAACCACAGCCTTAAACTCGAGATCCTGCGATCCCTCCCATCGATATACCAACGGGGGCTTAGGTTTCTGTCACTCCGGCAACCCCGCAATTAGCAAACGAGTACAAGATGCATTCCCCTAGGCCCATAAATGGTGAAGTGTCGTGTAGTCGACGTTCACACGACACCACTAGAAGAATAACACCACAACTTAAATATCATAACATTGAATATTACTCAACCATAGTTCACTACTAACATTTAGACTTCACCCATGTCCTCAAGAACTAAACGAACTACTCACGAGACATCATATGGAACATGATCAGAGGTGATATGATGATGAATAACAATCTGAACATGAACTTGGTTCAATGGTTTCACTCAATAGCATCAACAACAAGTATGAATAGATACCGGGAGAGTTTCCCCTATCAAACAATCAAGATCAAACCCAAATTGCTACGGCGGTGACGAGGTGCTGCGGAGGAGATGGCGGTGATGATGGTGGAGATGATGATGATGGTGATGGAGATGATGTCCAGCTCGATGGCGGTGACGATGGCGTCGATTTCCCCCTCCGGGAGGGAATTTCCCCGGCGGATTCCGCCCGGGAGAGCTCTTTTCTCTTGTTCTCCGCCCCGCGAGGCGGTGTAACCCTTCGTGAGGATTCCTCTGTGGCTTAGGTCTTCGGGACGAAGGGTTTCGCGAAGAAAAGGAGGCGAAAGGGTCGTGGGCCCCACCACATGGCGGCGGCCCGGGGCATGGGCCGCGCCGCCTATGGTGTGGGCCCACCCTGGTCCTCCTGGCCCCTCCTTCTGGCTTCCTTCGTCATCGAAAAATAGGATTTTTGGTAAAACTCCCTTCCACAGTTGATCTTCCGAAATATTGCATTCGACGGTGCTTTTTCCAGCAGAATCCTGGCTCCGGTGCTTGATCTCCAAATAATCATGAAACATGCAAAATAGATGAAATAACATAAGTATTGTGTTCCAATATGAAATATATCAATGAATAACAGCAAATTATGATATAAAATAGTGATGCAATTTGGACGTATCATGTACTAGACCGGATATCGCACATGTTGTTAGTTTGACCAGCAGATATCAAAGTGATCCAGGAATGGAACACTGGACAGCGGTCAAAAATATCCTGAAGTACTTGAAAAGGACTAAGGATATGTTTCTTTGTTATGGCGGTGACCAAGAGCTCGTTGTAACCAGTTACACCGATGCAAGTTGGAACACTGATCCTGATGACTCTAAGTCTCAGGTGGGTACGTGTTTATATTGAATGGTGCTGCAGTAAGTGCAGCTCCAAGTAGTGCACGGTGGCGAAGTCTTCAACTGAATCGGAATACATAGCGGCTTCAGAGGCTTCATCGGATGCGGTATGGATGAAGAGGTTCATTGTTGAGCTTGGTGTGGTTCCTATTGCATTGGACCCACTAGTCATCTATTGTGACAACATGGGTGCCATCGCCAATGCACAAGAACCAAGGTCACACAAGAAGCTGAAGCATATCAAGCTGCGTTTTCATTCGATTCGCGAGTACATCGAAGATGGAGAAGTAAAGATTTGCAAAGTACACACTGATCTGAATGTAGCAGATCCGTTGACTAAAGCTCTCCCTAGGGCAAAGCATGACCAACACCAGAATGCCATGGGTGTTAGGTACCTTACAATGTAATCTAGATTATTAACTCTAGTGCAAGTTGAAAGGACACGGATGTCACCTAGAGGGGGGGTGAATAGGCGATTTAAAACTTTTACGAGATGGGCTTAACAAATGCGGAATAAAACTAGCGTTTACTTTGTCAAGCCCAAAGCCTATAAACTATGGTTCACCAATGTGCACCAACAACTTATTCTAAGCAATGGTTCACCTATGTGCACCAACAACTTATGCTAAGCAATACAAGCAAGTATGTGATTGCAAGATATATATAACTTCAAGCACGATGGCTATCACAAGGTAAAGTGCATAAGTAAAGAGCTCGGGTATAGAGATAACCGAGGCACGCGGGAGACGATGATTTATCCCGAAGTTCACACTCTTGCGAGTGCTAATCTCCGGTGGAGAGGTGCGGTGGCTTAGTGCTCCCGAACACCACAAGTGGCTCACCTTGAGGTGTGGTTTCTCGATGCACACCAACGCCACAAAGGCCTCACCCCAAGATGCGGTACTCACACCACACACCGAACGCCACGAAGGCGCCTCACCTAAATCTCCGGTGACCCTCGCCACAAAGGCCTAGGTCACGGTTCCACTAAGGGATTTCCTTCGAGGCGGAAACCGGGCCTTACACAAAGATTGGGGCACACATCCACAACTTAATTGGAGGCTCCCAACAAACCGCCACAAAGGCCTAGAATCCGTCTAGGGTTCCAAGAACCCAAGAGTAACAACCTTCTTGCTTTCACCACCATGAATCACCGTGGAGAACTCAAACCGATGCACCAAATGCAATGGCAAGAACACCACAAAGATGCTCAAGTCCTTCTCTCTCAAATTCCAACAAAGCTACAAACGCTATTGGGGAATAAGAGAGGAAGAACAAAGAGGAGAACACAAAATTCTCCAAGATCTAGATCTAGAGGATTCCACTCACAAAGAGAGGATTTGATTGGTCAAGATGTAGATCTAGATCTCCTCTCTCTTTTCCCTCAAATGGGGGCAAGAATCATGGAGGGATTGAGAGATAGGGCAAGCTTCTCAAGATCAACAATGGAGGAGAGAGAGAGAGGGAGAAGCACCTGCCCAAGGAGGAAGAAGGGGGGTATTTATACCCCCCCAAAATCGAGCCGTTGCAGGATGTTTGGGGGCGGATAATCCGGCCTAAGTAAGGGCCGGATAATCCGGCCCCCCGGATAATCCGGTGAAAGTGAGGGCCGGATAATCGGGCCCCCTGAAATATCCGGCCCTGGGAAAATCCGGGCAAAAGTCCGGCCAAAAATCCGGCCCCTATCCAGGGTATCACTGAGCCACTCGCCAGAAAGTCCTTAGCCAAATTTCAGGGGCCGGATATTTTGCAAATATCCGGCCCGGAAAATCCGGCCTGGAGATATAAACCTGCTACCTTGTAAAATCCAAAACTTAAGATTGGTAGCTCCGAATCGAGTGAACCCAATTTTGTTGGAAAGAGGACGACAAGAGATACCCAACACAAAGTGGAAATATGGAAACCAGTGGGGGTGATTTTCTCTTATTTTTAGAGGTGCAACACCTCAACATGAGAAACCGAGAAAATCACCAAACTCGAAAACGCAACAAGTGATCTATGCAAAATCCGTTTTCGATGAACTAGAGCTTGTCATGAGAATAAGCACAAGCTCTAAAACATCACATGGATAAGATCCAAATAACAACCAAAAAAGATGATGCAAGGATGCAAAGGTTTGAGCTCTCTCCGAATGATACGATGGAGTTACTCACTCGAGAGCCCTCTTGATAGTACGGCAACTAAACTATAAACCGGTCTCCAACTACACTATGAGACCGGTGAGAAAGAAACCCTATCAAGAGCAAACCTTATACTTGCGTATTCCACTTGAGCTCGATGATGACGATCTTGACCGCAACAAGATGGAACGCCTTTCTTGATTGTGCTTGCTTGACGAAGTCTTGTGGATTTCTCCCCCATAATCCACCATGGGAGAGCTTCTTCTTCGGCGCAACTTCACATATCTATGAACACCATATGGATGGCAAGATTCGACCAAAGGATCTCTTCGAGATGGCTTATCTTGAACTTGCGCTTCATTTCTTCATGGCAAGCTTCAAGCTTATGATCTCTTCGAGTTGGCTCATCTTGAACTTGCACTTCATTTCTTCATGGCAAGCTTCAACAATATGATCTCTTCGAGTTGGCTCATCTTGAACTTTCACTTCATTTCGTTGATGTCTTGAAGTTAACCTTGAGAGCTCACTTCATCTTCATCTTCAAGACATACTTGACACTTGATCTTCTTCATTTGCTTCTTATTGCAATCTTGAAGCCAACATATGGTTCAAGCATTGCCTATGGACAACACCTACAAATATAACTCAAAGCAAACATTAGTCCATAGGGATTGTCATTAATTACCAAAACCACACATGGGGGATCCATGCACTTTCACAAGTGGGAGACTGTTCGAGATATGCCCAAGAGGCAATAATAAAGTGGTTATTATATATCTTTATGTTTATGATAAATGTTTGCATACCATGCTATAATTGTATTAACCGAAACATTGATACATGTGTGTTATGTAAACAACAAGGAGTCCCTAGCTAGTAAGCCTCTTGTATAACTAGCTTGTTGATTAATAGATGATCATAGTTTCATGATCATGAACATTGGATGTTATTAATAACAAGGTTATGAGATGAATGATGTAATGGACACACCCAATTAAGCGTAGCATAAGATCACGTCATTAAGTTCAATTTGCTATAAGCTTTCGATACATAGTTACCTAGTCCTTTGACCATGAGATCATGTAAATCACTTATATCAGAAGGGTACTTTGATTACATCAAACGCCACTGCGTAAATGGGTGGTTATAAAGGTGGGATTAAGTATTCGGAAAGTATGAGTTGAGGCATATGGATCAAGAGTGGGATATTGTCCATCCCGATGACGGATAGATATACTATGGGCCCTCTCGGTGGAATGTCGTCGATTAGCTTGCAAGCATGTGAATGGTTCACAAGAGATGATATGCCACGGTACGAGTAAAGAGTACTTGTCGGAGACGAGGTTGAACAAGGTATAGAGATACCGATGATCAAACCTCGGACAAGTAAAATATCGTGACAAAGGGAATCGGTATCGTATGTAAATGGTTCAATCGATCACTAAGTTATCGTTGATCTCCAGATCCCGCTATTGGTTATTGGTCGGAGAAGAGTCTCAACCATGTCTGCATAGTTCACGAACCGTAGGGTGATACACTTAAGGTTTGATGTCATTTTAAGTAGATATGGAATATGGAATGGAGTTCGAAGTTTTGTTTGGAGTCTCGGATGGGATCTAGGACATCACGAGGAGGTCCGGAGAATAAGATTCATATATAGGAAGTCGTTTTCTAAGTTTGAAAATGATCCGGTGTATTTATGGAAGGTTCTAGAAGGTTCTAGAAAAGTCTGGAAGCCGGCCAGCCATAGGGAGGAGGAGTCCTAGGTGGACTCCACCTAAGGGGGCCGGCCACCCCACCAAAAGGAAAGGGGAGAGTCCCACCCCAAGTAGGATTCGTCCATATGGCAGTTTGAATTGGGGTCTTATTCGAAGACTTTGGGCAAACCCTTGGGGGTTCCACCTATATAATGAGGGACAAGGGGAGGGGCCGGCCACACCAAACACACCTTGGCCGCACCCCTTAGAGGCACCAAGGCCGGCGCCCCCTCTCCCCAAACCCTAGCCGCCCTCCTCCTCATACACCTCTAGTAGTGCTTAGGAGAAGCCCTGCCGGAGTTCTCCACCACCACCGCCACCACGCCGTCGTCTGTTGGGATTCCGAGGAGGATCTACTACTTCCGCTGCCCGCTGAAACGGGAGAAGGACGTCGTCATCAACACCGAACGTGTGACCGAGTACGGAGGTGCTGCCCGTGTGGCACCGTCAAGATCTTCTACGCGCTTTTGAAAGCGGCAAGTGATCATCTTCTGCAACAACGAGATCTAATCTCGTAGGCTTTGGAAATCTTCGAGGGTTAGTCTCATGATCTTCTCGTTGCTCCCATCTTCTAGATTGCATCTTGGCTTGGTTTTCGTTCTTGCGGTAGGAATTTTTTGTTTTCTATGCTATGAATCCCATTAGTGCTCCCTAAGCAAAACCCCTACGTCATGCTTGTCTGAATTTCTTGGTTCAACGGAATGTACACGAGGAGCTGAGACTCCTCCTTCCAACGCCTCTGTTCTAGCACTCTTCTCCTTCTTCCTTCGAGCCTAAAAACCCTAAGGCGCACAATATCCTCCTTTTATAGCCAAGGGGAGTCCACAGACGAAGCGTAACATCGCCAGGGACAAGTCGGGTTGACCCAGAGACCTTCGGACATTGGGTGCCGGTGTGCATCGGGTGGGGTCTCCTTTCCGCCTTATCGCCCTGCCCCAGAGTATCCAATCGGTGGGAGGTGACGCCGTTCAGAACCAATAAATGAGTTGATAGGAGGGCACCGCCAAGTGTTGCACATGCACGTACGGGGAGTGTCCGTGGCCTTTCCCGGATGACGGGACCGCCTCGCTGAGCCATTCTTCCCGTGAGTTGCGTCTGTGCAGGGAGGGGTGACTTTGTTCCTTCTCCCTCCAGAGTTCCCCCTGGCAGCTAGGTTCGGCCTCGGCCTTTTGCCTCCGGCGCCAAGGGAAACCTTGGTTTTCCGGTCGTCGACAGTTACGCTGACACGTCCGTCGATTAGATGCAGTTCTTCCATTTTCAATGCATGGCATGGCAGTTCTTCCATTTTCAACGCATGCAGTCAGTGCTTCCAAGCATCCCTGGAAATCCTCGAGCTTCATTGACAGCGAGGATCTTAGCAGTGTCTTCGACAGTGGGTGATCTCAAGTAGATGTCTCCGAACACTGCTATCACCGCCCTGTAGAACCGGTAGAAACAATCAAGGGCGGTGGACTCCGCCATCCAAAGATAGTCATCGGCAGAATCACCAGGAGCTCCATATGCCAGCATCCGCATAGCCACCATGCACTTTTGGAGGGCGGAAAACCCTGCCATGCCGGTGCAATCCAACTTGCATCTGAAATAGGAGTCGTACTCTCAAGGGCATACACAATTTTCAGGAAGAGCTTCCGGCTCATCCTGAAACGACACCTAAAAACAGCCTCACCGACACCGTGCAATGGATCGTCGGCGAAGTAGTCGGCGTAGATTATGCAGTAGCCCTCCATTCGCTGCCTCGGCTTGCACTTCCGGCGACCTAGTGCCAACCCACCACGGCGACCAATGGCTGACTTGGCGTACAAGCCGGACAGTCAAGCTAGGATCAGCATGTGCTCCTCGTCTTGGGCGGCGGCTGCCATTTCTTCTTCAAAAATTGGCGAACATCTGCTCCTCCTGTCGTCGGAATCCATGTCCGGCGCGAGGGACGAACACCTGCCCGTGTCGACGGCGAGGGCCTGACGGCGGAATATAGGCAGAGGGCACGACGGGCGGCGGAATCTAGGCTATTGGGTGGAGGAACGGAGGAGTTTAGGCAACCGGCCGATGGATTGGCGAGGGGTGGTGCCGGTGGCGACAGAGCAACGAGAGGGGAGGGGGGATTTGCGTCGACAAAGTGGTGGGGTTTGTGTGTTCTCTCGCCGACAAAGCGGGCCTGTCCCCGCTTTTCTCTTGTCCGGAGTCCCCGAGCGCACCCCGGGGGGCCGGGGCTGGCTTGGGCTCTCCGGATGGATTAAAGGCCAAATCCGGGGGGAAACGAGGAGCCGGGGGTGCGGTTAGGCCGAATAACGCCGTCCAGATGTGAAAAACGACTGCTAGTGGCCTCGTCGGGGAGACGACTGGAGATGCTCTAAGCTCACTTGCCCTCTATGGAAACGATCCAAGCTCTGGCACTGATTAGGAGTGCATAAACAAAGTGATTCCATTCGTGCCAAGTTGTGTACATGTGCCGAAACAGAGGTCGAGCTACACGTAACCCTTTATTTTGGCAACATAAACATGCGTGTATGAAGGTCTCGTTTAGGGTTTAGCCGGCGGCCGCAGTGCTTTTTCTGAGAGGTAGCTGCACATTCTGGTTTTTTTAACCGAAGAACCATAGCCCCAGATTTATATATAAAGCAACATCACCAACATAATCTTACATCCAACACCACATACTCACGCCACACACGCGGAGAATAGTTCAAGTACAACACATCCAATGGAATCTGCCCACAAGCAGCAACACAAAGTGCGGGGAAGAGGATACAATGCGCTGAAGTGGGTCAAATCTGCTACGCCACTCTAGTCCTCGCGTGAAGCCTCATGATCTCGTCCACCGCCACGTCTAGCAATGCTCGATCCCTCGGTCTGACCAGAACCCTCCACGACTGCATATGAAGCAACATATGCAAGAAAACGTCAACTGCGTTGCCAATCAATTTCCCCTCAATAGTTAGTTTATTCCTAATGTTCCAAAGAGACCAATAAAGAGCCGCAAAGGTGAACCAAACTAATCTACGAAGGGGGCCTAGCAAACCCTGAGCTAGGGCAATGAAATCACCGACCCCTGCCGGGTTCCAATCACAAAGTAGGAGTTCCCTAACCCCAACCCACATGAAGCTAGCCATCGGGCACATGAAGAAAATATGGTTGCAGTCTCCGATCTCTCCACAAAGCGCGCAACGACCATTGGACGGTCCATGCCTCCTTGCCACCTATTCGCTTGAGGGAAGCTTCCCTCTAACAAGCTGCCACATGTAGACCTTGATCTTAGGTGGGACCCGCGTCTGCCACACCTCCTTGAAGTGTGTCACCGCTGCCCCTTGCAGCAGGCCACAATAAATCAAGCGGGTAGAGAACTCCCCTAAGGTCTCTAGATACCATAAGATCCTGTCGTTATCTACCTCCACCGGGAGGCCTTGGATGTCACGGCAAAGGTTGTCCCACTCAACCGTTTTCGCTAGTCCAAATTGACGGCGGAAGCGGAGGCGCCATTCCCCCAGGACCCCATCCATCACCCTTGTCGCGCGAACAGTGGTGAAGGGGTCCGAACAGCACCCAAAGAGGAGCGGGAAGCGAGCCCTGAGAGGTCCCCTCTCCATCCACCAGTCCAGCCAGAAATAGGTCCATTTCCCATTTTGAACCTTATGCCTTCCCCCCAGCTTGAAATACCATTGTTTTTATGGAGTTCCAAAACTGAGACCCAACACGTCGACACCTCCTTGGAGAAGAAATCCCTATCCCCGAAGTATTTAGCGCGGAGAAGATCAGCCCACAAACCCCCTTGTGTTCTGATAATATTTTCGTATCCATTTTAGCATCAGCGCTATGTTCATGGTCTTGGTGTTTTTTTTTTTTTGCGAAGTGAAGATTTCATTGACCAAACATCTTACAGATAAGCCCAGAAAAAAGGAAAATTACATCAAGGTCCTCCTGAGCTCCAGCTCCTTCTTCGTCGCGTAGCACGCTCTGCCGGCGAATCCCGCCGCCCTCTCCTCCATCGAACCTTGGACTGGGAGGAGCCCTCCGATGACCAGGAAGTCGACAGTCCTCGGCGTCGAAACGCCTCCATCCCGCACCACGATCGGAGCCGATTCGGTCAACGCCATCTTCATGAAGATCTACACCCGCCGGCTTCGCCATCTCGAACGCTGGCCAGTGGGATATCACGCCACGGCCCCGGAGAGCGGCGAGCGCGTGTTGACGATGCCTAAGCCACCAAACTCCTTAGGTTTACACACCGTGGCCCAGTCCACTATGTGGTATTTCCTCTTGTTCCCAACCCCTTCCCAAAAGAATCGGGATCTCGGTCTATCCATCGCTGAATGAGTAGAATCATGCAGAAAATACATACCCATAGCGAACATTGAAAGACTCGAGATCGAGACAGGAGTTGGTGAGCTCCAGACGTCCAGCCGAGGCAAAGGAAGAGTCCTTGCCACGGGTTGACTCTGTGGCCCACCTTGTATGGGAGGAACTCCCAGTCCGCTACCCTAAACGGGCTACTGGAAGGCTAAGGTACTTCATTGGCAGCTTTCCCAGCTTGCAGTTGAGCATATTCGCAACACGAAGTTGCTCCTCCCATTCTAGTCCTGCGAATAAAGCATCTGGTAGCTCTCACTCACCCAATGCTTAGATACATGTAGCAGTCAGTACCGACTTGAGAATATAAAAAATTCACAAAAGGGTAGATACATATTCCGCAGTCGAGCACGTCCGCATGCATGACTATCATCACCAAACAAGGCATGGATGAGATGAGATTTCGAACGACCGAACAGGAAGCGGTTGGCTTCGAGCTCTCGCGAGGTGGAGAGCAAGTGTGCGGTCAACAGCTCGGTAGGAGAACCAAACGTGCAGGCCAGCCAGACATGGACAATGCCTCCCTATCTGAATCGTCTCTACGCTCGCTGGCCTCTTGCAGCAGACACCATCACCGTGGCCTGTTGCAGGGTAGCTCCAACAGAGCAATCAGCGGAGATCGCATGCGGCGCATAATTGCGCGCGTAGGAGTCAGACACCATCACCGCACAAAATGCTTCTCGACAAACAGGGAGACAGATAGCCACGCCACGCCACGGGACCTTGCAGTTGAGCACCTACGTACAGGATCACATGGCCACATGGCCGCGGCGCCGGAATCTCGGGCGTGACCTGTTACCTAATTAGCCTCTCCCGAGAGCAACACGTCGCAGATCCGTCGCTGGGTTAGGGTTTTCGCTTTGGCTTGGCCACACGGTTCTTCCACTTTCTGAGCACGATTGGGAACTGAACTTTTAACTACAGCTTCAGGGAAAGGAACCGGCCGGAGATAGAGGCGAGTTCGTGAGTTATCCCTCTCTGTCAGCAAAAATATTGCCATTGCTTGATCTGATGAGTGGTGCAGACAGCCCATGCTCGCTGGACCGCTGGAAGATGCGTTAGTCGGAAGGGAGCCCCAATCATTCGGTGGTGGTACGTGTGGAGGAAGCTCAGCTGCAGAGGAATAATGCGGCGAGCATGGCACCCACCGCCGTCGTTAACGTTAACTGCAAGCCAAGAGAAAAAAGAAGAGAATTAGGCGTGGAAACTAAGACTAGGAGTAGACCAGGGTCTTAATGGTTTTCATTTCAGCGACAAGATGAGACTTTGAATTGCTTTGCTACTTTGACATTCCCTGAAGATAGATCTGTTTCTGCCTAAGCCTAAGTGCTAGTGTGTTTCACCAGTCAAACACTCCAAGAATGCCCGCCAGCCAGCGCTTTCTGTGATGCCCGCCGGCCCATCTCTCGCCGTCCCTTGGTGGCGTCTCCACATCTCGACAGGCCGTGCACAAAGCTCCCTTTTTTCCTCGAGATCATTGCCGAGGGGAATAATCAGAGAGGAAAACTTTTTCGGACAGAGATCGCTTTCGCGCCAAATTTTGGAATCTAGGCCTGCCCCATCCTCGATTTACATGTTTTTGTATTGTATACAATGAATCGTCAATCGCTACTAATCTTCTTCTAATCGTCTACCACAAGAGTGCTGACAGCATGGGCAATACTAGCAGTAGCGTCCACAAGGATAATCTTCTTAATCTGGACGCGGCGGAGAACATGTTCTGCGACGAGTACGGGTCGAACGTCCTCCCCACGGACCCGGCGCCGCCGGAGCTGCTGCCCCCAGGGCTGCCGGCGTTGATCGTGTACACCGGCGACCCGTTGGGGTAGAACAGCCCGTAGTTCCTCTCCGACGCCGGCCCAGGCTTCATGTTCTCGTTGAACAGCGCGAACACGAACACGTCCACGGGGACGTTGGGTTTCAGCGGCGTGCCCTGCCCCATCGCCACCCGCTGCATGAGGTTCCCGTTGTACGCCGCCGCGTTCTGCGCCGAGGCGCCCACCTCGTCCTCGTCCCCCTTCGATGGCCACCCGGTCTCCGAGATCTTCACGGGGATGTCCGTGTGGCCCATGACCTTCATCGCCGCGTAGACCGCGTCGATCTGCGCGTAGAGCATGTTGTCGTACACCAGCCCGCCGTCGCGCACGCCGGCGTTCGGCTGGAACAGCACGTACGGCAGCGACACGCTGCCCGGGTCGCCCTTGTAGGCAAAAAACGGGTACGCGTTAAACAGGAACGCCGACCCCGTCTTGCTGTGGAAGTCCAGCAGCGGCTTGATGTACGGCGCGAAGCTCTCCTGGAACGCGCCGGAGGACGGCGGGAAGCTGCTGGCCAGCACGGCGGCCGAGTGCGCCGACGAGACCGTCACCTGCCCGGCCAGCCCCGCCGCCACCAGCGCGTCGTGGACCGCCTGCATCGCCGGCACCAGGTTCGCCGCCATGCCCATGTCGTTGTTCCCGAACACCTCGTTACCCACGGTGATGCAGGTGATGCGGGTCGCCGGAATGAAGGGCTGTACGTGCTGCGACACCCACTGCCGAGCGGCGCCGGGGTTGGTCGCCATGGTCTGGATGTTCTCGTTGCCGATGGCGATGATGAACTCCACGCCCGTGTTTGCGAACGCCGTCAGCACCTTGGGGTCCGCGTCGTACAGCTTCACCTTGTTCACGTTCATCGACTGCAGCAGCCCCGCCACCCGCGTCGGGTCCGGCAGGTTGTTGGCGATCTGCCCGTAGTTGATGCCGAATTTCTGCTGCGCCCACACCGTGTTGTCTGCTGCAAAAAGTTTAAGCAAGCACGCCGAGATTAGCAACACTGAGCAGCAATGAAACTCAATCCCCGTGGGATATTACTTTTCTTGGAAAAGGGAAAAATGTTTCCGAAAATCGAATTTCCCTTTTCAGATATAGCCATGGAATACTTTAGCTAGGTCGGCAGTCCCTTTCCCGATCAAGTTGCAGAAACTAATCATCGATCAGAAATAGACCACCTACTGCTCTATTATATTGATGGACTTGATAATAATGCTTGCACCTGCAATCAGGTGGGGTTAACATACAAGTAGTAGCGGAGGAGAAGGGTCAATTCTCAAGCGTATGGTTTGAGCACTAAAGCAGACTGATGACGCGCGAAGCTTCAGCACAGGCACATGCGTATGCATCAAAGCTGACGAAGCAAGCCGGTGCCTAAATTAACTCTCACGACAATGACGCCCGTAGTACTTGACATCGGAAACAGCAAACGCTAATCAAGCTCGCTGGATCTGAGATCTCCATACTCTGCTTCCTGGGCTCTGCTAGCAGCAGTCATGTCTCCTGTCAGTAGTATTTTGATTGCCGGACTTGCAGAGGATTGAATTCAACCCAAGGACCTGCTCGGGCCCTCGACGGCGCTCCCGGAGCTACAGTTCAAGTAGCTGACACCACCAAGCTCAACGCGCGCTCCTTGGATTTCGGCAGACTGGATTGGAGGGCTTCCGAACAGGTCCTACCTGGGCCATCTTAAAATTGTTTAAAACGATCCTACCGTTTGGAATATGAACATGAAGTCGCACATAGAGTCCATGTTATGAACAAGACTTGGTGGCGACAGAGCTTAGGCGGCAGCAATGGCGACAGGATTGAATTCGACCTAAGGCAGCAATCCTAAAGTTCTCGGAAACTATCCTGTCGTTTGGAATATGAGCATGAAATGGACCCAGAGTCTATCACATGAACAAGAACTGACCGCGACGGACGGGATTAAGAAAGCTTAAGCGGCAGCAATGGCTGCAGCGGTGGCAGAGGAAAAGCGGCGGGATCAAGAAGAGAAAACACGAAGTGCAGAAGGAAGCAAGCCTCGACCAGAGGACTCACCGTTGAGGAGCGAGAGCACGAGGAGGCAGAGCAGGAGCGACGAGGAGGCACGGCGCTCCATTGCGAAGCGTCTGTCTTCCCTTTCTCCTATGTCTCTCGTCTGCTTCCTCTGTCTTCCGCTGCGATATGCTTGAGCGGTTAAGTTTGTATTTAAGTAGAGCTCCAGCTCCTCCGGTTCTCTCTCTCCCTCATCGGAGCGACCCCTCCCCTGTTTTTATATGGTAATAGAGCTTACGTATTCGTCCTACGCCGGTGACCAACGTCTGCAGAAATAATGGAAACTAGGGAAATATCCTGAAGGAAGTCGGCGCCTGACTTTCCTACTACAGTGTCCAGACGCGGCCACACGGACGCACCACGCCGCTCCGTCGGTCATCTATGCCAGTTTCCTTCACGCTTCCTGCGCTTTGTTGCGTCTGTTCTTACCCGCGCCGAGGTAATGCGATTTCGCCAGCTCTACAGGAATAATAGCGCCTCTAGGGTATGGAAATTGCAGCTGACGAGATTGATCAATCAGTCGTCGCATGATTGCCCTAGTCACCGTCCCTTGCGCCATACGTGTGCACGATCGGTCGTCTCAAGCATTTGTCTTGTGTGGGAAATTCACAAGAAGAGAAGCCCAAAACCTGAACTCTGTCGTTCAATCGACCGTTGTTTTCGCGCGCCAATCATCAACAGTCAAATGTCCCAGGAGGGAGGGAGTGCAAAACTTGGATTCAACTCTCGGTATATTTTTTTTAATGAAAATAACTCTTTCCTCGATCTAGGAGTAGGACCCTGGATGTGAATGCCCTTTTGGCTAGTGATAGTAGTATCGTCCTTTTTACGGCTCACTTGTCTTCTGGACGCGTGAAAACATGTTGCACACGAACAAATTGTATACTACTACCTCGGCTCCCTTTATTTACCAATGTAAAACATGCTGCTTTTGCTCCTATGTGCATATCCTACCTTTATTTAAAACACACTTTAAAAATATCGAAAATATCAAAAAATTCAAAACAAAATGTTACTCGTGCATCTTAACATCATACTTGTTCATGATGTCGTTTCAGGAAAAAGCGAGTTGTTATATGGCTTGTGCAAAAGAGATAAAAATCAATGCTAAAATAAGGTGTTTTACTAGGAATTTGTTTGTCTTTTTTGCACATGCCACAACTATGAAACTATAAGTGATGACATATAATGTGGAAATATATGGCTAATTTTTTTCTCCAAATTTTTAATATTTTGAAATTCGTTTTTTGGGTAAAGGGAGCATATGCACCTAGAACCAAAACTGCATTTCCGTTAAATTTATTTTGTAAATGTATGTATCTAGATGAATTTTTGTGTGTAGGTCAACGAAAAAGTCGCTTTGATGGACATGCTCCCTAGATGGTGTCTTGCCTCCTCGGTACATACTAGGGCTAGTTCTTCTCGCCGTAGTAGCATTGATAGGTTTTGTAGTGTCTGTCACTATGGAGACTAGCGAGATGTTGTCGAGCTTGTTCCTTCGGGTGTTGTCACTCGACGCCTTGAATAAGGGCGTTTCTAGCCATCTCCAAATCTTGCGAGATGGTGTGGCAAGCTTCTTCTGGCTGGCCTTGTAGGCAAGGGGACGAAGAGATCTGGAGCCAAGCTTTCCACATCTAGAGTCTGATGCGCAAGTGGTTCTCGCGCAGTTACTTCTAGGAGAGAAATCTTGAATGTTTGCTTGTCGTAGACTACCATTGTTGAAGGGCGGCCTCTCCTTCCTTGGTCGTCGGCAACAAGTTGCTCGCAAAAGGTCTACATCAAGGTAACATCCTAAGTTTTAGGAGAAACACATGGTAGATTTATAAAAGGATTGTGCATTTCATCGCAAAATAGGGAAAATTTTCGCGATTAAATGCATAAAACCTAGGGGGATCGACATCTCTCTCGTTGTGAATTATGGTTTAGTCGCGGTGAGAGTGTGAAAGATTTCAACATTGCCTCTTTTCAACTATGGTTTGAGGAGGAAGAGAGTTTAAATTAAAATTACAAACCATCACTTTGAAATCAAAATAGAAGTGCAACGAGCTTGAATTTGAACTTCCACATATAATTGGATTCAAACAAACAACGTGAATTCAAACTTTAATAGCAAACTAGAATTTAAATAGAACTCAAATTTGAATATCACATACTTATTACAGTATGCTCAAATAGGAAAACCTTGAGCTTTATTAATAAAGACACATATTACATTGTATTTACAATATTTTTTATATCATACAACAATGAAAAGAAAATTAAATAGAAAATTACATGGTTTTCCAAATAGAAATAAAAACCCTAAACACTAACCAATGCCACTACTTCTTCTCATTCTTCCATTTTCCTTTCCATTGCTCTGTTTACCTTTAAATATATTTAAAAACCAAAAATATACATGGTAATACAAGTGTCAACCCAAATAAAAATTCACCATGGTGATACATATCACTTGGTCGGCTCAATCCATGTGACTCGGCCGCTCAAAACCAGGCAGCTTAGTCATAAGATGATCAGCACACACACATCACAAGCCTAGTCATAGGACCAGTTTATCGACCAAGCAAGCAGAACCCTTGCTACAGAAGCAAGAGGTCAGCACACCAACTCAACCCATCGACAACACCAAGCAACCACAACAAAACTACTACCAGTTCATCAAGGAACCAGAGCAGTTCATCGGTTCATATTCCAAACCATCACCAACTCACCGAATGGTGAGCTATAGAGAAAAATCAAGCAGATAGAAGCTAGGAGGAGCAGAGTAAGCCAGCAAGAACTCAACCTCAATAAACACCAAACATACTTTTTCTAGGAGCTAGAGCAAGGTATATCATTACCCTGGAATAGATCCTAAGGGTCCTATTTCTCTACATCCTTTAGGAACTCCAGTAATAGAAGCATATAGAAAGTTTAACATAATTTGGAGCAGACTTAGGTTAATTATCAACTAATATAGCAGAGGAGTATATCATACCAATCCAAGGCAGCTATGGCATGCCACAGTAACAAGAAAAAGAGCATAACAAAAACCAAGCTAGGCTAGCAGCTGAAATTCCAGGAACTATAAAAGCCACCCAATCAACATTAGTCTAGAAAACCATTAGTAAGGGGTTATGGGATGCCTAGCATCTCATCTCTTTGAACACATAAATTTTGTCTACACATTTGAATAAGGGGCAATCAAAACATTGATCACCTACTGCTAGAAAAGCTCACATCCAAATCCATTTTGCAAAGTTATTTAGAGAGCAAACAAACAGTAGTAGTGTGACACCCCGAAACCGGTACCATGAGGATTCCAGCGATCCCGCCGAAATCCGCATGATATCGATTCTGAGACGCCCTCCGACACAACATGCGCGACGAATCACACACGTGATGCCAGAGAAATTAACACGAGCGGTAATATTACAACATGATTACAATACAGCCCACAAGAAACATATATTACAACAACAACTCCAACGAGTCAAGATACAAATATACAATACGAAGATCGAAATCACACAGAAGATCAAGTACATCCGAGTACGGACAAGATACAAATTTGGACTAAGAGTCCTGAGATAACCAGTGGCATCCATAACCCTGCCAAGGCCAAGCCGGAAGGGTAACCTTGCTAACGTCATCTTCATCGAACATGTCTTCATACCTGACCAGTTATATCCCAAAGCAGCAATAAGTACGGGTTCGTACTTAACAAGACTTCAAGACGTAGAAGCATTTGTCAACCAGTCATTCTTTGTACTTGAGGCACGCAGGGGAGTTAGAGGACACAAGAGGAATGTCATAGGCAATATGGTGGGGTTAAGCGGCGCAAGCACTAAAAACCTATAGAGACACTCTACAACATTCGTCTATCAGAGAAGGTGAGAGAGCGCATAAACTAACGGTTCTATACTCTGCAAACATAACCCATCCAATGTGATCCCCCTTCACAAAAAAGTACTGGCAAAGGCACTCACACTATTGAGAAGTTTTATTAAGTAATAGTTGTGGTAATGCTAAATTACTACGCAAGTTATTAACAGATTATTAGCAGCAACATAAAGGTGTAAGTTGTTCTATGATCGAGTTAAACAGCTCCAAGTCGTCCATAACCGCGGACACGGCTTATCGATAAGATGTACACCCTGCAGGGGTTGCCCAAATGTAACCATACGCATGCTCGACCCGCTTACGATAAGCGATGTCTCACAACAAGACCGTTCCCAGTTCAACAAGAAAGTCTAGGGGGGCACCCCACTAAGCTACCCGTAACGAAGTTCGGCCGCACTCCGAAGCGGACTCAGGGTTGCGTAGGCGTCTAGGCGGGCACTAACGGCCAGGCACTAGATAAGTCGTCTAGCAATTATGCAGTACAGTACAAAATATAAACACCCGAAGTCAACATGAAGTAAACCGTGCATATCGTGCATATGAGAAAATAAAACCAAGGTTGTGGCCCCCTTTTCAACAGACTTGAGAAAAGGTAAAGGGTGAGGGGGGGTACCAGTAGTAATCCCCACGTATGGGTAGAGCGCTCAATCTCAGAACAGATAACAAGAACTCAGGTCCTAGGGGACAGTAGCGAGTCAAAGTTCCGATGCTTTCGCAAAGGGGCTCACATATGCCACTGCTTACAATTTTAGTTGTGAACATTAAGTGAAGCATGAGTATCTCCAACAAATATATCCATAAACCATGTGTCATGATTCCCCAACAGATAACCCGATAAGATAGCGATAACGGTAACAAGATATAAACGACAATAGCATGCACTACGACTCGCAAGGCAGACCCGATAACCAAACAATAGTTGTAGGAGAGTGGTGGAGACATGAAAATAACGCAACTCAAGGTTAGCATAAGAGAGAAGGCAAAATAAAATAGGTGAGCGACTTCTGCAGAGACAGGAGTTTAGTAAATTCTTGCATGTTAAAGATTATCGAAGAACATCCGGAGGACTTGTCGTATCTCACAAAACCACTTCGTGATCCTATCCTGGAAGTAGCAAATGCTAGAACACACAATGTATGCAAGTCTTACTACTACGAAGAAGAACCGGCATGATCAAGATGATATGCATGATATGGCAAAGATGATGCGATGCATCTTATCCATATTAATCGAAGTTGGAACCCCGGACAAATAAATTAGGTTTGGAGTTGCATTTCTACCATCAAAGTTAAGTGTTGATTAGCATGGCAAGACATGGCAGAGGTGTGCTACTTAAATATTAAATGGAACCGGGACAGCCTTTATACAATATCCCACATATTTCATATGTTACATACTAGGTGATAATGCAAACTAGCACGAAATTATATGATGCATGATGCAACAACAAACATGGATGGCATATTAATTTTCTTCACATTTTTCTGATCAAAATTCATATATAACACTTTGCATTTGGAATTATATTTTGAAAGATATGAATTATACAAAATATGAGCATTTTCTAGACTTTTCTGAAACAAACAGAGAAAAGGAAAACATTTTATATCGGTGAAGAGCTAGCTACAGAGGCTGACGGTGGGACCTGGGGACGCTGACTGGGCGGGAGCTGCTGACATGGCAGAAGGACCGCGGGTTAGCACTTTGAAAAAGGCAGGGGCTGTTCTGCAAAACAACTAGATCTGGATCTGAGGGGTTTTTCTCACCCAAGGGAATGCCAGCCTGGGTCGATGACAGATGGGGCCCGGTGGGCACGCTGGCTGCCACCGTGGCAAAGCATGGATGCAGCTTCTCCTTGTAACGAAACTGAAGACGAGGTGGATGCAGATGCACGCATCCGCGCAGTCGAGCTCGGCCTCGACGAGAGAGGGGGTTCTGGGGCGCGCGATAGAGCGAGGAGGATACGCCGCGATGCTGTGAACCAGAAGGAGGCGGCGCGGAGACCAGGGCTTCACCGGAGTTGGCCGACGGTGAGCACCTGTGTGGTAGAGCGGCGGTGAACAACGGCGAGGAGACAGAGAAATAGATAGGGTACGAGAGGAGGACCAGGAGGTCGAGGAGGGTACCAGGAACGCGTGCGACGACACGACATAATCGGAGGAAGTCGATGACGGCCGGAGACGGGGAATTTGGTCGCCGGTGCTGAGGATAAACAAGGTCGCCGGCAGCGATTCGGAGCATCCCCGGACGATTCCTTGCAGAGGGTAGACGAGGACGACGAGACGGTGCTGGAGGTGGTCTCGGAACGACGACAGGTGGTCTGGAGCGGCGGCGCCATGGGGTCCGGCGACGGGGGTTCTCTATGGTGGAAAAGAAACCAGAGAAAGGGGAGAGATGGTGGCGGCGCGAGAGAGGGGCAGAGGGGTCGCTAGGGTTTGCTATCCTTTGATGCGGCTTTAAGGGAGGGGCGCAGAGGTTGGGAAGGGGAGGACCACGAGATGGAGCACGCCTCCTGCGTGACCAGCTGGGGAAGACGACAGAAGAAAAGCGAGGGGAGGTGGTCGAAGGGGTACGGGCTCGGGTTGGTCGGGCCGGGAGAGGGGGGCCCAAGGAAGGGAAGAGTTGAGTTGGGCCGGGGAAGAGAGAGTGGCCCAGGGAGGTTTAGCTGGTTAGGTTTTCTTTTAAATTCCATTTTTATTTATTTATTTTGAAACTGGTTTGAAGCAAGATTTAAATTTAAAAACAACTTTGAATTCAAACAGAGATGAGAGGGAGAGAAAACAAAATAACTAAAATAATAATTTTATTTTGTTTGAAGGTGTTGGTTTTTAGGGTTCGGTTAAATGAAAGGAGAGAGGAGGGTTTTATTAACTAAACCATATGAGAAGGTAAAATAAAATAGTATAGGGTTTATAAAATAATTTTATTTAGTTAAAAGCATTGATGATATGATGCATGATGCCATGATGATGCACAAAAGAAAAACAACAAACAAAACTAATAGGGGTTTTACCCGGGGCCGTTACAAGTAGGAACTACTGAAGTTCACCCCATCTAAACATTGAATTAAACCACCAGAAAAGCCAATATAATCATCACTATAAAAGTTCATATAAATGCAATATCAATTTCATAGCCACAACATCACATCCTTCCTATCAAGCAAAGTAAGCATGAACATTTACCGTTGCTAGAGCAACAGCTCCAAGAAGAGAATCATGAACAATACCCAATTAGACTCAACATAAAAGGTTCATATGC
The DNA here is from genome assembly GCA_030979885.1 of Lolium multiflorum. NCBI lineage: Eukaryota > Viridiplantae > Streptophyta > Magnoliopsida > Poales > Poaceae > Lolium > Lolium multiflorum. Next base: position 290,025,435 of record CM061749.1, read on the forward strand.
AGATAATAAGAAGAGATATTCAATTACTGCACATGAGCAGTTCAATTGAATACAAGTCAATAGATAGCCCAAGCGAAATCAAATAGCTGCAAGCCAGTAAAGTACGAGATGAGCATCAAAGTGGCATATATGTATAGTGGTAGAAACCAATGATTTACATGAATTAGTGGAACCGGTAACATGACATAATTAGTTGGAGCAACCAGTGAGGAACAGAACCAGTAGAACTAATAGATACTGAAATGGAGAGAGAAGGATAAGAAGAGGATTACCTGCGTCTGGCAGCAGCAGCCACGACATGGTGAAGCAGTGCTCACCCGCCCAAAGCCACTGCATCACTCCAAGGAAGGCACCAGCATTACGCCAGAAATCACCAAGCAGAAGCAGCACATGAACACCACAAGGCCGCCAGAATCCCGAGGCACCACGGCAAGGCCATGGAAAGCCGTGGAGCTTCGCCAACCAAAACCGTTGAAATGGGTTAGGGTTGTGCGAGCCCTAGAGGAAGTGCTCTCCAAATCTACGCGGAGAGGAAGGCGCAACATCGAGCGGCGTGTCGACTGCAACCCTTGGTGGAGGCCAGGATGACCGGAGGTGGCCAGAGAAGGGCGGCAACGGCCGAGGCGATGCATGTGTCACGAGGACCCAGAGAAATTAGGGTTAGGAGTGAGTCGAGCGGGGCGAGCGAGTGTGGTCGGTTGACCGACCGACTCGGTCGGTCTAGTCTAGACCAGACACCTGAAATGTGGGCCCCCACAGGAGTATTTTGGTATTTTCATAAATCAATAAAAATCAGGAAAATCCAGAGAAATTGAAATAAAATTCAGGATAGCAAACGAAAATTAGAAAAAAGAAAGTAGTTTTCTATAATAATATTTAATTTTAATTCCAACAATCCAAATTTTTCTAAATAAAATAATTTTATTCAAAGAAAAAATAATATTATTTATGATTTAAAAATCTGGGAAGTTCTTAAAAATAAACTACTAAATTTGAAATGTCGAATTTTTTCTCATTTCACTTATTAATGAAGACTTTAATTAAGTATAATTAGGAAATCTTAGAAAACTTATTTGAATTCTAATAACAATTAAAGAAATAATAATTTCAAGTGAAATTAAGAATTATTTCCAAATATTCAAAAAGCACAATCTTAATTATTAAAAATCAAGAAAAGTCTCAAAAATCAATTATTCCAGACTATACCTCCTGCATTTTAAATTTTTATTACTTCTAAATGAATTTACTTAAGCCTAAACTCTCAAAGCCTCCACAAACAAGAATCACACCATGCGGGGGGGGGGGGGTCAATAACACAAAGCATGCATCATTTGGATCTTTAAACATTTTCCTTACCGAACAATGATGCTATTTTTTAGAACCTGAGTTCCCGGGTCAGTCATAAACCTCGAACTACACTATCTCGAACTATCCAGGCAAGTTCACCACTTGCTCATGCCATTGATTACTTTATATGGTTTACTTTCGAAGCATTTATACTTACCATTCTTGCATTAAAAGCAAAATATTACTTTTTCTAATTATGAATATATCTATGTTGTTGGCAATGGGAACCATGGTTCGTGATAATGGTGGAGGTTCCATTCCAAGGGATGTTATATCATCTAGGATTAATAACCCATGTTGTTCAATAATTGTAGCGTCGTATATTACACATTAACAATAAGATCTTTAATGGGACAGAGAAGTCGGCTAGACTTTTTTTTTCCTTTCGCATACCAACAGAATTGATAGAGCCTGCATGTGAGTTATGTGGTTCCATATGGGTTGGGAATGCCTTAAGTTCCCCGTCCTATGGACGAAGGGTGCTCTATCTTCTACGTTGGATTGAAAGGGTTTGGACTGAGGGTTATGCGCCAAATTAGGGCAAGCGACTAATGGTGCATAGGAACCTAAACTCAGCCACCACTTCAAAAGGGTGGGTATGTGGGGTCACGAGAAAGGACACTGATTGGTTTGGATCTTATATTGGGCACACCAAGGAAGCGTGGATGGGAAAGTACACCCAGTTGGAACCAAGGATAAGTTCTCTCATGTGAAAAGTAACACAATCTGCAGAGTGTATTGAATTGTGGCTTATCACTCCCTATTTCGGGAAGGAAGTATGAACGCGGCAGGAAAGGAATTCAATCAAGTTCTGATCAACCTGTGAAGACTGGCGGGCATAGTTTTATCATACAAGCAACTTTTTGAAAAAATGTTTGTGAAACATGTATTGACCTACGATTTCTAGATCCATGGTCGTAGCTAGTGCATCGTACACCTTTTTCGTTTGAACTTGTTGAGTACCTATGTACTCACCCTTTACATCAAAATCCTTGCTAGACTGTGAGACCGAAGAAGGAGGCTACCCAGAAGCACCAGAGGGCACGTATGAAGTCGTCTACGACGAGCTTGACTTGAGGGGGGAGGAGTGAAAGGTGTAGACTATGACATAGTCTATGGAGCCGAAGAGATCAAGACTGAGGAACAACTGTCTCGAGTAGCAGTAGTCCAACCGCTCAGCCTAGAACACTACTTAAATAAGCTCCTAAGCTTTAGAATGTTTAGTTTAGTATTTCCCTTTGTGGTTAAGTTATTCCAAGTTAAGTTCGTAGTAGAATGGTGTCCTCAATGGACCGACGAGGATACCAAGATGTTTGTACAATTTTGGCTTCTAATAATAAGTTCGTAATGTTCAAAGACCTGCAATATTTCTGGTGTATCACTCTGAGGGATGTGATATTTGTGAAGAAATACCTTCAGTATCATATCTACAACTTGCGTACTACAACATGCAAGCTGATGCGCCGCTTTGGAGGGCCCCAACACCCCACACGGTGAGCTCTTGTCGTTGTGTCCTAAGTGCTTGCATCCCTAGTGGTGTTGCAGTTGTTTGTGCATGTTTTGAGCTCGGTGGACATGGAGATGGAGATGGACTAGATTTTGTGTTTTGCAAATTAGATCTAAGGTTCTCTATGCAGATTGCCAGGACTTGATTGTAACTATGTTTATCGTTGGGTTCGGTTTGTAAAATGTAACTCCACGGACTTTTTTTTGAAACGAGACTTCCATTTCCATTTATAGAGAACAAGTTTTGGGCAAATGCCTAGGACAAGCCCTAGGGTAAACACCTTTGTGTTGCTTCTTCTTTGATCTTCTTTATAACGATGGCCACCGGAGATGAATGATGTCGGAAGATCCTTGCATTTCGCTCATTCTAAATTTCCCACAAGATTAGCATTATCAAAGAAGCCATTGTGTTCCTTTCCTTTTTTCAATTGCCATCTTTGTCGACAACTCATGAATGGAAGATTGGTTCCCCAAAGAGTTGGAGAGATGTTTTGAGCACCACACCAAGCAAGAATTTATTTCCAAATTCTTATGGTAGACTACACTTCTATAGGAGATACGCCGCCGATTCTTGAACTTTTTCGATAAACATAATATATTAATATCGCGAATATATCAATTGCACCCAGCCACTGCAACAACAAGATACCAAAGACATCAAGGATGCACACAACCAAGAACAAAGTAAATAAATAAAGTAGAAAACAAAGACCCGTTGCACGCAGAGATATTGAGGGTTGTGGAGGTTAGGCTTCCAAATTGCAATTTGTACGCCGAGAAAGCGGAATATTTTCTATCCTTCATGGATTTCCAAGTGATTGTATCTTGCACATATTTCTCGTGTAGGAGATGGATGTCGGAGAGCAACCCCAAAGAGCCACAAATTGTTGAATGTGTTCCATGTCCACACCTTGTGAGATATCAACTTGGTTGATCCAAGAGTTAGCATCAAGAGCTATCCTATCCGTCCAAATGCACCTTCCCAGTCCCTCAGGCCCGTTCCCCGTTCAAAAAGAAAGAAAGAAAAAGTTTGCTTGATGGTAGTGTGATGTGCCTAGTTGTTTACATGATTGATCGCATGACAAGGGAATAACAGTCCTGGGCATAGCTAGCTGTTACCGCGTACGCGCAGTGACATTTCAAGCTAAGTTCTGTGCAGTCTCCCAAACATAACTTTTATTTTTTCATACTCTGACTCTGTTATCGTTAACCAGACGATACCGCCAGCTAGCCAGGAAGGCAGACAAAGCACAACATATTCTATCAACAGTAGCTATACCAGTACCTAGATTTATCAGGTTTGGTCGGTAGCATACACTACGGGAACCAGCCTAGGGGCCGACGGCCGGCGGCCGTCGGCACAGCATCACCTGCCGTCGGCCCACGTCTATGCCGACGGCCGCCGTCGGCACACCGCCGTCGGCACAATATCGCCTCGGCACAGACTGGCTCGCCGTCGGCCCAGCCTTTGCCGTCGGCACAGACTCCAGCCCGACGGTCAAACGACGCCGTCGGCACAGTAGCCGTCGGCGCAGTCAACGTGGGGCCCGCGGAGCGTCTAACGGCCGTTAGGTCAGAAAGGTACTGTGCCGACGGCCAAGCCGTCGGCCCAGACACTGCCATCGGATGACCAGCGGCCGCCACGCGTCCACGCCCCTGCTGCTGTGCCGACGGCCAAGCCGTCGGCCCAGATCCTTCGGCCCAGGCCTGGCACGTCCAGGGGGCTGTGCCGACGGCTATGCCGTCGGCACAGACCATGCCATTTGGTTTCCCGCTGCATTTCCTGGCCCAGCACAGCACGCACAGCATATATAGCAGTAATATACATTCAAATGCATCACAAATGTTGCACAGCACATAATCATCATCAAATGTAGCAACAACATCATCGTGATACAAATATGTGGCATGTAGCACACACGATCATCATACATCGTCAACACATGGCACTTACGATCAACGCACACCCGCTTGACACCTAGCTAAGGGGGACCCAAGATCAGGGGAACCAACCAAGTTCCGTACTCGTCCATTCATGCGTCCGGCTTTTGTCGAGGTGGACCGAGGTAGAACCATGGCCTGAACCATCGCCAGCAGGTGAAAACCCTGAAGCACCGGGAGAATGGCGGCCGGGGTGCATCGGTGTGCCCTCGCGCGACGAATCAGGAGAGGGTCGGTTCCGCGAACTTCCCGTGCCCTACATGTTTGACAAGAGTTAGCATCTTACACATGGGAAAGGAAAGCGGTGAGAAATGGTTAGGCACAGGACTTACCGGAGTCCGTGCGTAGTATGTGGCCGCGAAAGCTTCCCTCGATGGGCACACTGGAGTCGGCCCCGGCCTAGGTGGCTCCTCTTCCGGAAGTGCGACCCTCTCTCCAGTCTGGAAGAACGTCCTGAGCGCATGCAAGATAGTTTAGATGTCAAGCGCTGCAGATATAAAATAAAGGGGAGGTGGGACTTGTCATGTCTTTGAACCATAAAAGATTGGAACTTACACGACTCGTCGCCTCCTGATACTCTTCCCAAGCCGCTCTCTTGAGGTCCCACTCTGCTACAACCGTCAAATACTTCTCATAAGTGGCAGCGTAGGCGGCCTCAAAGTTAGCCTACAATTTCCAAGAAAAGGAGCCACGTCAATTTAGCCATTCAGGAATGAATGTTGGAAAGAAGATGAAAATGAGAAAACTTACATCGGTACGACGGTGTCGAGGAGGCGCGACCGGTGGGTCGCCGGCGGTGAGGGTAGACCTGATCTGCGTGAGGGTCCTCTGCGGCTTGATCACCCCACTAAGAAGCTTCGTACGGCCATGCTCCGCGCCGCGCCCCGCCACCATAATCGCCGTCAAGTCGGTCTCCTGCTCAATATGATCATCCACCTCCGGATGAAGACCCTTGAACGCCGAGCAGTACTTGTCCAACTCCTCTTCGGCATAGCCGAAGTACTCGGGCAGCGAGGGCTGAGGCTGGCTCAGATCAGGCTGCTTCAGCTTCATCTTCTGCCACCCTCCCACCTCGGTGAGAGGCTCCCCGAGTTCCGCCTCCTGCACGGCAAAAGAAATGGTATGTGTATCAAGTAGTAATATGAGGGGAAGTAAATGCAAGTTGTTCCATGTATATATGTACCTTGTGCTTCCTGTAGCGCTCAGTGTTGCGGCTTCCTGCACTGTGTGTTCCTCCGGTGCCACGGTTTGCCTTGTTGCGCGCACTCTTGGCGTTGAAGTCGGCGTCTTCGCCAACCCACCTCGCTACCAAGGCCTCAAATGCGTCTTCCTTATTCTCGCACCATAGGGGCATAACCTGAAAAACCAAAACTCATTTGAAGAACACATAATGCAATCCCAACTATGCAGCAACATAGTCTCATTGAATATTTACTTACCCTCAAGTAATCTTCCTTCGTCAGCTGAGGATCGTTCCTGATATTGTCAGCTTTCTTGACCCTCATGCCCTGCTCAGCCTTGAAGTGCCCGATGCAGGTATGCTTCTGATTGTACCACTGTTGCCTTGTCAACCTCTGACAAGCCCTAGTCAGTACCGCCTTCCCGTGCTCAACCATATCATCAGGCACCTTATAATGGGTCTGCAATCATGCATAAGAATAATTGTGAGAGAGACATGAGTTAGCATAGTGTGATCATCAACTATGAAGTAAACTCGAGAAGCATGCTTTACCCAAAACTTGGTGTACACGGCGTCAGAAGCTGTCCCAAAGCCCGGGCAAGGAGCTGCCTCATAGTCCGCCCAAGTCTCGGCTAGCTTCCTCTCGCCGCCGGGGACCGGAGTGTAAAAGCCCGGCCAATACTGCCTAATAAGAGCTCCAATCAGGCTCGACGGCTGGCGAACCCCCTTGTCATATGTCCAATTGCTGCACAATAATCAAAACATTAGTATGCCAATCAGTTATGCACAATAATGAAAACATTAGTACATAGCAAAATGAATCTACATGTTCAAAATTAAACTTACTCTTTTTCGTTCGGGATGATGAGGGCTTTCGCCTCGTGGCTAGTAGGCTCCCTCCTCTCATCAGGGACTTGCGCTTCACCACGAATGCGCAACTTCTTCGGCGCCATCTCCCTCTCCGCCTCCTCGTCCTGCCCCTCCACCTCCATCTCCACCTCCATCTCCCCCTCATGACGTGTGTGAGCAGAGGGAATGTCGCCAGAAGCAGAGGGTATGTCACCAAGGAAAGGTCCACCTCCACCTCGTCCTCGTCCTCCACCTCGTCCTCCACCTCCACCTACACCTCCACCTCGTCCTCCACCTCGTCCTCCACCTCCACCACGTCCTCCACCTCCACCTACACCTCCACCTCCAACTCCACCCGTGTCATCGTCCGCGTAACGCGAGCTGGCACGCGTTGGTCTTCCACTTCTAGTGGTCCCGGTGAACTTCTGGGTCCTCATGGTCTTCAGAATGGAGTTCATGGATTCCTTGCTTCCGCTCATATTGATCAATCACCTGCATTGACAAAGAGTAAACAAGTAAGCATTCATGCCTTAATAAAATGTAGACACTAAGCAAAAAAAACATATGGCGAAGCATGTTGAAAAATAGATACTAAGCATAAGAAGCATATTGAAAAATAAATACTAAGCATAAGAAACATATTGAAAAATAGATACTAAGCATAAGAAGCATATTGAAAAATAAATGCTAAGTATAAGAAGCATATTGAAAAATAGATACTAAGCATAAAGACATAAAGGACCCTCACCTCGAATCATCACTATCATAATGAGGCGTTGGGTTCTCATAACGAGGCGTTGGGTTCTCATTTTCACTATCACTATCAGTATCATGTGAGTAATGAGGTTGGGTGGGAATGTCCGGTGGAGGCTCATCATTGAACCCATTGCCCTCATGTAACTTGGTGAGCATTTGTATGTCCTTTAGGTCCACCACTGTTTCACCATGAAGATGTGCCTCATTCTCGAGGTCCTCAAGACCAATTTCTATTTTGAAATCCCCAAAGTTCTCTTGCTCTTGATAAAAAATTCCTTCGTATGTTACAGGGTCAATGTTGTTGTAATCCTCGTCGGAGGGCATGGGTAGCTTACCATGTGGTGATACCTTGAACACGACTTCCCAGCCTTTGAGATACTCCTTTTGACATGGGTAGGGAAAATAATAAACTTGCTTGGCTTGGTGAGCCACAACAAAGACATCGGCTCCGCTATAGCAGGTTGAAGGCCTAACTTCAACTAACCCAATGGAAGGAGTGCTTCTCTGTCCAACTTGTGGGTCAAACCAGTGGCATTTGAACACAACGAGATTGAGTTGTATGTTTGTCCTATTGAATGTCAGCTCGTATACATTCTCTAACCTTCCGTAGTATTCTATGTCATCGGATCCTTTCGTGAAGACCCCAGTATTTATAGTTTTTGGGTTAGGCCGATTCTTCTGGTGATACTCTGTATGGAAGCGATACCCATTCACATCGTACTTCTCATACATTGAGATTCTACGGTTGCAACCCTGGGAAACACATCTCAGCTCATCCGTCATCTCAACGTTGGGATCACCTCCCTACAAATTCAGTTCAAATTGTTTCTTTGCATTAGTTACGGATTGCAAAAGTATTGGCTAAAAGGGACTTGTTAGAAATTACTTTTTCGTAGAACCAATCCAGGAATTTTTTCTTTCCGGGACGACTCTCTTTCAAAAGAATCTCCATCTCCGCATCAGAGGGATCCGTCGATCTCGTCCAATATTCATCCTTGTATTGGCTAAAAGGGAGAAAAAACGTATTAGACCAAAATCGAGTTACTAATTGCAAAGTAATTTGTTCACCATTTTACCTTATGAATTTGAGCACTTCTTGCATGTTCGTAACCACATGAAACATTATGCAATCTTTCTCTTCCTTTGTCAAGATGCCCTTTTTAGAGGCACCAGCCTTGCCACCGTGACATTTGAAGAGGAGGAGCTTGGGGTCATGCTTGGGCTCGTCGATATTGTACCGAGATATCGGGTTATGCATAGTGGGAACATCATCCGCATAGTACGTTGTCGTGGCGTCTGCCATCTCCCGAAGGATAGTTGCCTCAGCTATGCATGCTTCAATCTTATTTTTGTTGCCACATTTGTTTCGAATATACTTGAACTCTCTCTCAATACAAAACTGCCAACGATACTGCACCGGTCCACCCAAGAGTGCCTCGTTCGCAAGATGCACAATGAGATGTAACATCGGAGTAAAGAAACCTGGTGGAAAGATCATCTCTAACTTGCATAACAACTCCGGCACTTGATCATGCAACTTCTCAATCACCGACTCACATATCTGCTTAGCACAGACCGTGCGGAAGAAATGGCTCAACTCCGCAAGCACTCGCCAGACATGCTCGGGGAGATACCCTCGAACCATCACCGGCATCAGCCGCTCAATCCATATATGATAGTCGTGACTCTTGAGCCCGTTTACTTTTCCTGTTGTAAGATTGACTCCCTTACTCATATTCGAACAATAGCCATCTGGGAACATAACGGCGTATTTCAGCCACATCATTGCCTCCTTCTTCTGGAGACTATCAAGCACGTAGTTGGCATGCGGCTTGACCCAATTTTTTCGATTGCCCTCAGGAGGATGCATGTGTAGTCTTTGCCTGTCACACAGATTCTCAACATCGACTCTAGCCTTGACATTATCCTTTGTCTTGTCAGGAATGTTCAGGACGGTGTTAAAAACGGACTCCCCCACATTCTTTTCGGTGTGCATCATATCGATGTTATGGGGAAGTTCGAGATCCTTGTAATACTCGAGCTGCGTTAAGCCTGGCACGTGAGTCCAGTTGTGTGTCTCGCCATATCCCACATATGTTTTGCCGGGTTCTTTACTACGCTGGAGAGCACGTAGCTCACCATCAACAGTTTCACCATTGAACTTTGGTATCGTTTCTTCTTCACGCACAACTTTGCCCTTTGTGAAGTTCTTTTTGTCTCCTCTGAACCGATGCCCTCTTTTGAGGTACTTTCGATGTTTGTCAAATGCGACATATTTGCGACCCGCATTCAGCCAAATGAACTCCAGTCGGTGCCTGCACACTGGGCATGGAAACCTACCAGCTGTACAATGCCCGCAAAATAGAGCGTACTGATGACCCACAAGTATAGGGGGTGTATCGTAGTACTTTCGATAATAAAGTGTCGATGACAAAGTTTGTCTTGTTGACAAGGTCGATGAAGGATTCACTGTAAATGCTCACAGACAAGTATTCAGGGGTTTTGATATTGCAGATAAATAAAGTACAAGTAAATAAAATGCGAGAGAAATAATTGCAGCGAGTGGCCCAATCCTTTTTAGCACAAAGGACAAGCCGGTTTGTTTACTTATAATGACCAAACGTTCTTGAGGACACACGGGATTTTAGTCTAGTACTTTCGCTTCAAGTGGCTAAATAATCTTCATTGTTTTGATAAGTGTCGTGTGGGTGAACCTATGCTAATGCACCGCCCTTCCTAGGACTAATACATACTTGTGATTATACCCCTTGCAAGCATCCGCAACTACAAGAAAGTAATTAAGATAAATCTAACCACAGCCTTAAACTCTAAGATCCTGCGATCCCTCCTGCATCGATTTACTAACGGGGGCTTAGGTTTCTGTCACTCCGGCAACCCCGCAATTAGCAACCGAATACAAGATGCACTCCCCTAGGCCCATAAATGGTGAAGTGTCGTGTAGTCGACGTTCACACGACACCACTAGAAGAATGACACCACAACTTAAATATCATAACATTGAATATTACTCAACCATAATTCACTACTAGCATTTGGACTTCACCCATGTCCTCAAGAACTAAACGAACTACTCACGAGACATCATATGGAATACAATCAGAGGTGATATGATGATGAATAACAATCTGAACATAAACCTTGGTTCAATGGTTTCACTCAATAGCATCTACAACAAGTATAGAATAACACCGGGAGAGTTTCCCCTATCAAACAATCAAGATTTAACCCGAATTGCTACAGCGATGACGAGGTGCAGCGGTGGTGATGGCGGTGTAGATGGTGGAGATGATGATGATGATGATGGAGATGATGTCCCGCTCGATGACGATGGCGATGGCGTCGATTTCCCCCTCCGGGAGGGAATTTCCCCGGCCGCCGGAGAGCTCTTTCTCTCTGGTGTTCTCCGCCCCGCAGAGGCGGCTGTAACTTCGTGAGGTCCTCTCGTGGCTTAGGTTTTCGGGACGAAGGAGTACGCGAAGAAAAGGAGGCGAAAGGGGCTGTGGGGCCCCAGGACCACGGGGTGGCGCGGCCGGGCCATGGGCCGCGCCGCCTAGGGTCTGGGCCCACGATGGCTCCTCTCTGCTCCCCCTTCGGCTCCCTCCGTCATCGGAAAAATAGGAATTTACGTGAAATTCCCTTCCACAGTTGATCTTCCGAAATATTGCGTTCCGGTGCTTTTTCCAGCAGAATCCTGGCTCCGTGCTTGATCCTCCAATGATGATGAAACATGCAAAATAGATGAAATAACATAAGTATTGTGTCCCAATATGAAATATATCAATGAATAACAGCAAATTATGATACAAAATAGTGATGCAAATTGGACGTATCAACTCCCCCCAAGCTTAGACCTCGCTTGTCCCCAAGCGAAACTGAGCTCGATAAACAAGACCACATGTTTATGGAGTGAAGAGTCGATAAATAAAATACGGACAAGAAGCATCATATTCATTCACACAAGACATTCTAGTAAACAACTTCCTCATATAACTCATCTCGAAATAAGTAAAGAGAAATCACAAGTAAAGGTGCATAAGAAATCATAATTGGTGATGGCAAACTTTGTTCTTGGTCAGAGAACTACTAACGGATTGTACTTCTAAGCAAAGCTTTCATATTAGATTTTATAGCTGAGCCTTCATATTCAAGCATAACAATCTCCTCATAATCATCGATAACTTCAAAGTCATATTCATTCAGATAAAATTGGTACTAAACAAGAAAGTATAAAAGACATGATCAACTGAATCATAGCATAAATGATTGGTTCACAACAACTCAATTGCTTGCTTAAGATAGAGGGAAATAGGTTTACCGACTCAACATAAAAGTAAAATATAGGCCCTTCGCAGAGGGAAGCAGGGATTAAATCATGTGCTAGAGCTTTTCAAGTTTTGAAATCATATAAGGAGCATAAAAGTAAGATTTTGAGCGGTGTTTGTTGTTGTCAACGAATGGTAGCGGGCACTCTAACCCCCTTGCCAAACGAACCTTCAAGAGCGGCTCCCATGAGGGACGGCATCTCTACCAGCAAGGTAGATCATCCCCCTTCTCTTTTGTTTACACATGTATTTTAGTTTTATTAAAGATGACACTCCCCCCAACCTTGGCTTTCTCAATCCATGGCTAACCGAATCCTCGGGTGCCTTCCAACATTCACATACCATGGAGGAGTGTCTATTGCAAAATTAAGTTGCTTACTGATAATCAGAGCAAAACATGTGAAGAGAATTATTAATGAAAGTTATTAATTGGGGCTGGGAACCCCGTTGCCAGCTCTTATTGCAAAATTATTGGATAAGCGGATGTGCCGCTAGTCCATTGGTGAAAGTCCGCCCAACAAGATTGAAAGATAAAACACCACATACTTCCTCATGAGCTATAAAACATTGACACAAATAAGGAGTAGTAGTTTGAATAATTTAAAGGTAGCACATGAAGTATTTACTTGGAATGGCAGAAAATACCATGTAGTAGGTAGGTATGGTGGACACAAATGGCATAAGTTTGGTCTAAGGTTATGGATGTATGAGAAGCATCTCCTCTCAATACAGGTCTTTGGCTAGCAAGGTTTGATACCAAGCATAAAGGTTGAGGGAATCAAACAAATATACATATGATAGAACAATCATGCATCTTTCTCATAAGCACCAGCAATTTTAACTTTAGAATACTAAGCATAGAGATAATAGAGTAGTATATCTAAGTGTATTTCTCTCTTTTATTTAACATCAGGGTGTTGTTACTATTGACCAATGCTAAGTTTGCCAAAACCAAATAGATTTACTTGATGCTCCCAAAGTGATATCAATACTCATGTCAAGAGTAATCATATAATGGAGATTGCAAACTAAAATAAGGTGTGCAAAAAGTAAATGATAAGACTTCTCATTAATATTCCATAACGATAACTCACACCAACGGATACATAGATAACCAACTAAGAGAGATACTTCCATTGCATACTATTCTATATGATAACTTCCCTACTCATGATATGACACTACTTGATAGCAAAAGATAAAGGTGGTGATGATGTGATACCGCGGCACTCCCCCAAGCTTGGGACAAACCAAGGGGATGCCAATACCGATGATGAATTACTCCTTCGGTGATGATGGTGATGGATTCTTCTCGCGCTTCATAAGGATCTCCTTCAGCTTCAGTTTTTCAATTTTGCAATTCTGCACCAAAATTTGAAAAGACTTATTGTTATCCGAGGGTGGAGGTGACGGCCTTGTGCTGGGAATTGAGTAATATTCCAGCATTCTGCGAAGTCGCTGGTTCTCCTCCTGAAGTATCTCCACTTCCCTTCTTAGAGCACGATATTGATCACAAAACTCATCAGCAACCCGTATTGCTTCCTCCACACAAGGGAAAGAGTCGAGGTCCAGAGCAGGCGGAAGAGCTCCCTGCAAGTTATGAGAAAAAGAACGCCCAGTATTAACCGATCCCACCAAAATTGGCTTACTCCTCGTAGTTTCCCCATCCTTCAGCTTCAGATTTCATCTCTCCTGCATTGTCAGAACGATTTATATCCCAATTACTTGGCAACACTACCTTGGGGGTCCTTTCAGTTTGACGATCGTAGATTAGATTGCGGTAAGGGTTGTAATTGCTCGGAGAAGATGTCCTTGGAGCCAAGTAATGACGTGGAACCGCTCCTCCGGTAGCGATTCGTGCACTCCTCTTGATGTTGGATGGATTTGATATCACGCCAATACTTGCGACGGTGGCTTGTTGGTGTTCCTGCGGAGCTTCCTCCACTTCTTCCTCATCCTCTCTTGCGTCTTCTTTCTTCAGCTCCGGGTCTTGAATATTTTCCTTCAAAGGTTCCTTGTCCTTGTTGTTGGGGACCATGGTGCTTCTAGATCAAAACAAATCTGGCAGAAAACAGCTCGAAACAAAACACGACGAGAAAACGATATTACGGACCTCCAGGGGTCCGGGGGATTATATAGCAAATATTTTTACGACAAAAGGAAGGTTCCAGGCCGAAAACGAGTGGAAACGGGACGCCGAGGTGTCACCATAGGTCGGCGCAGCCGGGTGGGGCCCGCGCCGGCCTGGTGACGGGCCCTCGCGCGTCTTTTCTCCGTTCGATTCCGTAATTTTTCATATTTCCTAAAAACAGCAGAAATAATGTTCGGAAAGGTAAACGCGGACTTTTTATTACTGTACTGTTACCTATTCAAAGTCCAGTTCTGGCGGACTGTCAATTTGTCCTTTGATGAAAGCCTCCGGTGTTTCCACTTGAATAATATCAACATCAACATTATAAGAATCACCGAGATATAATGCTTGAGTCTTTGTCCATTCACCACTTGTGTAGCATTGCCTTGGAGAGAGCTAATTTTAATTGCTCCTGAACGATACACCTCCTCAACAACATATGGTCCTTCCCACTTCGAGAGTAATTTCCCTGCAAAGAATCTGAGACGAGACCGATACAATAGGACTTTATCCCCAATATTAAATTCTCTTTTAATGATCCTTCTATCATGCCACTTCTTAACTTTTTCTTTAAAGAGTTTAGCATTTTCATAAGCTTCACTTCTCCATTCATCTAGAGAACTTAATTGCAACAACCTCTTATTACCGGCTAATTTAGGATCTTTATTTAGTTCTCTAACAGCCCAATAAGCTTTGTGCTCTAGTTCTAAAGGTAAATGACAAGCTTTTCCATAAACCATTTTATAAGGTGACATTCCCATAGGATTTTTATAAGCAGTTCTATAAGCCCATAGTGCTTCTTTCAATTTGCTAGCCCAATTCTTTCTAGATTTATTAACAGTTTTCCTAAGATAGCTTTAATCTCTCTATTTGATAATTCTACTTGACCACTAGTTTGAGGGTGATAAGCGGAAGCAATTCTATGATTAATACCATACTTAGCAAGAGTTTTTCTAAAACCTCCATGAATAAAATGAGAACCTCCATCAGTCATAATATATCTAGGTACTCCAAATCTGGGAATATAACATCTACAAGCATTTTTATAGAGGTCTCACCATCAGCACTTTGTAGGTATAGCTTCTACCCATTTAGTAACATAATCAACAGCGACAAGTATATGAGTGTTACCGTCTGAAGAAGGGAAAGGACCCATGAAGTCGAATCCCCACAATCGAATGGTTCAATAACAAGAGTATAATTCATAGGCATTTCATTGCGTCTGGAGATATTACCAACTCTTTGACATTCATCACAAGATAAAATAAATTTCCTTGCATCTTTGAAAAGTGTTGGCCAATAAAAACATGATTGTAGAACCTTTTGCGCGGTTCTATCTCCAGCGTGATGTCCTTCATAAACACTACCATGACATTTATTCAATATCTCATGTTGTTCATATTCAGGAACACATCTTCGCATAATACCATCCACTCCTTCTTTATATAAATGTGGGTCATCCCAAAAATAATGCCTCAAGTCATAAAAGAATTTCCTCCTTTGCTGAGCTGAAAAGGTTGGAGGCAAATACTTGAAACAATAAAGTTAGCATAATCATACCAAGGGCTCTCTCGCGAGCTCACCTTTATTACAGCCAATTGTTCATTTGGAAAACTATCATTAACAGGAACAGGATCATAAGCAATATTTTCCAATCTAGACAAATTATCAGCAACAGGATTATCAGCGCCTTTCCTATCTATAATATGTAAATCAAATTCTTGCAACGAAGTACCCATCTAATAAGCCTTGGCTTAGCATCTTTCTTTGTCATAAGGTATCTAATTGCAGCATGATCAGTATGAATTGTAACTTTCGAATCAACATATCTTTACTATTAAATTGCAATAGGTGACCGCCTGGTGTCACAAACAGGCCAAAAAAATCCGTCGCGGGCCTACTTGGAATTCCATAGAGGCCCACGTTCGCCCATCTGAACGAGTCTCTTTGATTTTCGTTTCTTTCCGGTGGGACACAGGGTCACGGTCAGACTTATATCCAAGAGGTATCCATTCCGGACGGTCAGACTTATATCCAAGAGGTATCGATTCCGGACAGTCAGACATGCTGCTTATGGTATACAAGAAACGAAACAGAGCTAAACTTCAAGGTAGCTCGTTCGTATGGAAACCGATCAAGCCAGATCCTAACCGGACTGGAAGTTGTTTATATGTATGGAAACTTCGAGGTTGACCGATGACAGGTAAAACAAACACGTATTTCCTGATGGGTACGTGTTCATTAGAGAGGCATACCACACTCACCTAAGCACAAAAAGAATTCTTGTTCGACGTGGAAATTTTCCAATCTTGCCCAGAAACTAGCTATGTATGGATGCAGCATGTATGTATGTAGGGCAATCACCGCCATGGTTAAGACAAAAGAAAAAAGGAAGTTGGTATGTTGACCGTGAAGCTCGAATAAAAGCCATCGATCCAGTGTGGTTATGCTTCTATATCAACGGATTACATGCTCTAGAAATTTAAACTCTCGGTCAAGTGCTTCAAGGTGGTTTTAGCATGTGCGGTTTTATTTTCAATCTCAAAATTGTCGCCGCTGGCAGCAACGACGTCCTCCGCCGGCAGCAATGCCGTCGACCTGTGGGAGCAACGCGACCCTCCTCCGGGAGCAACGGCGCCCGCCACCGGGACCAATGCGGCCCGCCGATGGGAGCAGCGGCGCCCGCCGCTTGGAGCAGCGTGGCCCTCCGATGGGAGCAGCCATGCCTGCCGCAGTTGATGGGAGTAGAGGCGCCCACCGCTTGGAGAAGCATGGCCCGCCGATGGGGGAAGAGGCGCCCGCCCCTGGGAGCAGCACGGCCCGCCGATGGGAGCAGCAGCGCCCGTCTATGGGATCACATGCGCCCGC
Source organism: Lolium multiflorum (assembly GCA_030979885.1). Taxonomy (NCBI): domain Eukaryota; kingdom Viridiplantae; phylum Streptophyta; class Magnoliopsida; order Poales; family Poaceae; genus Lolium; species Lolium multiflorum. The sequence goes on from CM061749.1 coordinate 290,042,356, forward strand.
CGATGGGAGCAACATTGGCCCCGGTTTGGCCACGGCGGAGGCGAGACGGTGAGCGTCTGGCCGGGTTGAGCTCGCCGAAAAGGAACGGGTGAAAGCACCCGCGGACTGGGGTAGAGAATTGAGGCGAGGCATGACACCGGCGGATGGGGAGTAGCGAATGGAGGTGAGGCACAACACAGGCGGACGGGGAGGAGCGAATGGCGCCGATGGGTACCTCCTGCTGCGGTGTTTTCGTTGGTGAGAGATATTTGGTGGAGAAGAAACTTGTTGGGACAAGGGAGAAGAAGAAAGAAAGTAGGAGGAGATCGGAACGAGATAGGAACGTGAGCGAGACCCACCACCCACCGAGACACGTGTCGCACGCTCGACCCGGAGGAAAGACAGCGACGCATCTTCCGGGCGAAGCAACACTGTTGAAAAGAAGCTAGGTTGTGAGTGGCCTTAGCTCATCTCGAAAATGGCTATAAGTTGTTGTCTTTTTGTCTGAGTTTTCAGACTGAAGCCTATATCAGCTTTTTTTGGTTATACATCTACAATCGATATATGTGGTTGTGTATTATGTCCCGTTCTATTTCTGGTCTCTTCATATGGTGCATTTTGGTTGCTGCAGAAATTGATGGTTTGTGTTAAACTCTAAAGGGCAACCTGTTTTTATTTTATATTATTTTTCAAGTAAATATTGACCTACTGATCGGACCTCATTGCGGCTGTTGTTGTTCGCAACAAATTGTCAATCTCTTAAAAATAATTCCGCCTTCCATAAAATTATGGCTTTCTCTTGGCGTGCCATTGACAAAAAGCTTAATTGTACTTTAACTTCTCTTTCTGAGACAAGAGGGATGAACTCAATCCTTTGGGTTCCATGTATGAAACATTTATATCATTCAAATTCAGAATGGTCAATATTTAGAATAAACAGTCTTATGGCAAGTAAAAGATAAAGTCAGTTTTTCGAGAATAAACAGTCTTATGGCAAGTAAAAGATGATGTCATATATTAGTCTAAATTTAGATGTATGTAGACATTCAAATTTAGATAAATATAAGACATCTTTAAAGGGACAGAGAGTATGTCATTTTGTCCCTTAAAAAAATATTTCTCAGTATTGAAACATGATGAGCCATAAATAAAATGTATAAAATTAAAATTAACCCGTAGCAACGCACGGGCATTCAACTAGTAGGGTCTAAACTTATCACAAGCAAAGACTACAGCTAACAATTCCTTTTCAGTTGTAGCATAATTTCTTTGAGCAGCATCAAGAGTCTTACTAGCATAATGAATAACATTTAATTTTTTATCTACCCGCTGTCCAAGAACAGCGCCTACAGCAAAATCACTAGCATCACACATAATTTCAAAAGGCAAATTCCAATCAGGAGGTTCGACTACAGGAGCAGTTGTTAAGGCTTTCTTTAGAGTTTCAAAAGCTTCCTTACAATCATCATCAAAAACAAAAGGTACATCTTTTTGAAGAAGATTAGTAAGAGGCTTTGAAATTTTAGAGAAATCTTTAATAAATCTCCTATAAAACCCAGCATGACCAAGAACACTACGAATACCTTTAACATCCCTCGGATAGGGCATCTTCTCAATTGCTTCAACTTTAGCTCTATCAACTTCAATACCTCTCTCGGAAATTTTATGTCCCAATACAATTCCTTCATTAACCATAAAGTGACATTTCTCCCAATTAAGAACAAGGTTAGTTTCTTCACATCTCTGCAAAACTTTATCGAGGTTTCGCAAGCAATTATCAAAAGAATTCCCATAGACAGAAAAATCATCCATGAACACCTCTACAATACTTTCACAAAAACCATAAAAAATAGCAGACATGCATCTTTGAAAAGTAGCAGGAGCATTACATAAACCAAAAGGCATACGCCTATAAGCATAAGTTCCATAAGGACAAGTAAACGTGGTTTTCTCTTGATCTTTAGCTTTAACAGCAATTTGTGAAAACCCGAATAACCATCAAGAAAGCAAAAATGAGTATTTTTAGATAACCTTTCTAGCATTTGATCAATAAAGGGTAAAGGGTAATGATCTTTCTTAGTAACTTTATTAACTTTTCGAAAATCAATGCACATTCTATAACCTACAACTATTCTTTGAGGAATAAGCTCATCATTATCATTAGGCACAACAGTCATTCCTCCTTTCTTAGGAACACAATGCACATGACTAACCCATCTACTATCAGCAATAGGATATATAATACCAGCTTCAAGAAGTTTTAATACCTCGTTCCTTACCACCTCCTTCATCTTCGGAATTAGACGACGTTGATGTTCAACAACAGGCTTTGCATATTCTTCCATATTAATAGCATGTTGGCAAATAGAAGGAGAAATCCCTTTCAAATCATCAAGAGTATAGCCAATAGCTCCTCGGTGTTTCTTCAATATTTCCAATAACCTTTCTTCCTCAATCTCTGAAAGCTTAGAACTAATAATAACAGGATATATTTTCTTATCATCAATATGAGCATATTTAAGATTATCGGGTAAAGGCTTTAAATCAAAAACAGGATCTTCCTTTGGTGGCGGTGTTGTACCCAAATCTTCCACCGGTAAATCATGCTTGAGAATAGGTTGGCGAAGAAAAATTTCCTCAAGCTCATCTCTTTCTTTCCTAAAAGCTTCACTTTCACTATTCTCCAAATGTTGCTGCAAAGGATTATTAGGAACAAGAACAATAGATGCACACTGCTCCATTTTAAAATCATTACTAGGCAAGTCACTTTATAAGGAGTTTTGGTAAATTTAGAAAAGTTAAATTCATAAGGTTCACCAGCAAATCTAGTCAAAATTTTCTCTTTCTTACAATCTATAATAGCTCCACAAGTATTTAGAAAAGGTCTACCAAAAATGATAGGACAATGATCACTAGCAGCAGAACCAAGTACCAAAAAGTCAGCAGGATATTTAATCTTACCACATAAAACTTCCACATCTCGAACAATACCAATTGGAGAAATAGTTTCTCTATTAGCCAGATGAATAACCACATCAATATCTTCAAGTTCACAAGAACCAATTTCGTGCATAATCTCCATGTAAAGCTCATAAGGAATAGCACTAACACTTGCACCAATATCACATAAACCATAATAGCAATGATCACCAATTCTAACAGATAGCATAGGAACACTAACTTGTTTGGATTTATTAGGATGTGAAACAATATTAGAAGCATCTTCACAGAAAATAATATGACCATCCTCCACATTTTCAGTCACAAGATCTTTAACTATTGCAACAGCAGGTTCAATTTTAATTTGTTCTTCAGGTTCTTTAGGTTTCTTTTCACTTTTATTAACCGCACTAGATATGACAGAGTACTCCTTCATTTTAGCAGGGAAAGGAGTTTTTTCAATATAAGCTTCAGGAATAACATTATCAACAGTTTCAATCACTACACATTTGTTTACGGATGAATCAACTTTATCTTTATACGGTTCATGATACTTATCAAAATTCTTCTTAGGCAGTTCATAATGAGAGGCAAAAGCTTTATAAAGATTTGCAACAACTTGGGAATCAAGACCATATGTAGCACTCATATTACGAAATTTATCAGTATCCATAAAAGCTTCAATGCATTTATAATCATAAATTATACCTGATTCTCTATCTTTGTCGTTCTCCCATCCTTCAGTATTTTCTTGGATCCGATCAAGAAGGTCCCTTTTAAACTCTTCTTTGTTGCGTGTAAATGATCCAGAACAAGAAGTATCCAGCAAGGTCTTGTCTTGAAAAGAAAGTCTTGCATAGAAATTATCAATAATAACATTACCAGGAAGCTCATGAATGGGGCATTTGAGCATTAAAGACTTCAATCTCCCCAAGCTTGGGCAATACTCTCTCCATCATGAGGCCAGAAATTATATATGCGGTTCCGATCTTTGTGAATTTCACTTGGAGGATAAAATTTGGAATAAAATAAAGGCACAATGTCCTCCCAATCAATAGAATCACCATTCTTCAGCAATTTATACCAGTGCGCCGCTTTACCAGACAGCGATATAGTGAATAGTTTCTTCCTAACTTCATTCATAGAAATACCTGCACATTTGAATAACCCGCATAATTCATGCAAAAACAATAAATGATCACCAGGATGGACAGTTCCATCCCCTTCATAGCGGTTATCCATAACACGTTCAATAATTTTCATAGGTATTTTATATGGTACTACTTCCTCACCTGGCGCTTCATCCACTACCGTTGCAGTAGTAGTAGATTTCCCAAATAGAAATTGAAGAGAAGATCTCTCCATAATGATTTATAGCAGCAGGCAGAAATAAAATCAGCACAAACAGTAAAGGTTTTCCTTACCAATTCCACTTACCAATAGCGCTTCACTCCCCGGCAACGGCGCCGGAAAATAGTCTTGATGACCCACAAGTATAGGGGGTGTATCGTAGTACTTTCGATAAATAAGAGTGTCGAACCCAACGAGGAGCAGAAGGTGTTGACAAGCAGTTTCGATGAAGGATTCACTTTAAATGCTCACAGACAAGTATTCAGGGGGTTTTGATATTGCAGATAAATAAAGTACAAGTAAATAAAATGCGAGAGAAATAATTGCAGCGAGTGGCCCAATCCTTTTTAGCACAAAGGACAAGCCGGTTTGTTTACTTATAATGACCAAACGTTCTTGAGGACACACGGGGATTTTAGTCTAGTACTTTCGCTTCAAGTGGCTAAATAATCTTCATTGTTTTGATAAGTGTCGTGTGGGTGAACCTATGCTAATGCACCGCCCTTCCTAGGACTAATACATACTTGTGATTATACCCCTTGCAAGCATCCGCAACTAGAAGAAAGTAATTAAGATAAATCTAACCACAGCCTTAAACTCTGAGATCCTGCGATCCCTCCGCATCGATTTACTAACGGGGGCTTAGGTTTCGTCACTCCGGCAACCCCGCAATTAGCAACCGAATACAAGATGCACTCCCTAGGCCCATAAATGGTGAAGTGTCGTGTAGTCGACGTTCACACGACACCACTAGAAGAATGACACCACAACTTAAATATCATAACATTGAATATTACTCAACCATAATTCACTACTAGCATTTAGACTTCACCCATGTCCTCAAGAACTAAACGAACTACTCACGAGACATCATATGGAATACAATCAGAGGTGATATGATGATGAATAACAATCTGAACATAAACCTTGGTTCAATGGTTTCACTCAATAGCATCTACAACAAGTATAGAATAACACCGGGAGAGTTTCCCCTATCAAACAATCAAGATTTAACCCGAATTGCTACAGCGATGACGAGGTGCAGCGGTGGTGATGGCGGTGTAGATGGTGGAGATGATGATGATGATGATGGAGATGATGTCCCGCTCGATGACGATGGCGATGGCGTCGATTTCCCCCTCCGGGAGGGAATTTCCCCGGCGGATTCCTGCCCGCCGGAGAGCTCTTTTCTCTCGGTGTTCTCCGCCCCGCAGAGGCGGCTGTAACCCTTCGTGAGGTCCCTCTGTGGCTTAGGTTTTCGGGACGAAGGAGTACGCGAAGAAAAGGAGGCGAGGGGCTGTGGGGCCCCCACACCACAGGGTGGCGCGGCCAGGCCATGGGCCGCGCCGCCCTAGGGTCTGGGCCCACGGTGGCTCCTCTCCCTTCCGGCTCCCTCCGTCATCTGGAAAAATAGGAATTTACGTGAAATTCCCTTCCATTGATCTTCCGAAATATTGCGTTCGGACGGTGCTTTTTCCAGCAGAATCCTGGCTCCGGTGCTTGATCCTCCAATGATGATGAAACATGCAAAATAGATGAAATAACATAAGTATTGTGTCCCAATATGAAATATATCAATGAATAACAGCAAATTATGATACAAAATAGTGATGCAAATTGGACGTATCACGTACCCAGGTAGGTCGTGCATGGAATATTGGAACCAAACTTTCATGACAAAGTTTGTCTTCGTTGCTCGGTCGTATGTCAAGGTCCCATGGTGCCAAGAGTGGTGCAAATCATCCACAAGCGGTTGCATGAATACACTCAAATTCTTCCCCGGGTAATCAGGCCCTGGAATGATCATCGACAGGAATATGGTCTTCCTTTGCATAAGGACTCCGGGAGGGAGATTGAGCGGAATAACAAACACGGGCCAACAGCTGTACGCGGATGCTGACATACCATATGGATTGAATCCATCGGTTGCTATCGCAATTCTGACATTCCGAGCATCATTTGCCTTATCAGGGTGTTTTGCATCGAAGTTCCGCCATGCTTTACCATCAGATGGGTGCCCCATGTTTAGCCGTCCCTCCTCGTCCTTGAATCTCAACCCGTTCTTATGCCACGTCATCTGTTTGGCTGACTCCTCGGACATGTAAAGCCGTTGGATTCTTTTTATGAACGGGAGATAACGAAGAATCTTCACGGCGACTTTTGTCTGCACCTTCTCACCATTAGCTCTGGTTATCTCATGATACCTAGAGGACCCACACTTGCTACAATATTTGTCATCCGCAAACTCTTTCCAAAACAAAAGACAGTTTTTGGGACAACAATCATACTTCACATAATCCATGCTGAGCGCTTTCAACATTTTCTTTGCTGCATACATGGTTTTAGGCAGACAATGGCCTTCGGGCAACATGTTACCAACTGTTACCAGATTTTTTTCAAAGCATGCACGGGTGCTGTCGAACTGGGCCTTGTCGGCTAGTACTTGCGCGATGGCATCGAGCTGAGAAATTTTTGCACCCTCGTATAGAGGCCTCTTAGCCGCAGCCATCATATCATAGAAGGCCTTTGCGGTAGGCTCGGGTTCCTCCGGTTCTGGCGGTCCCTCCGGTTCTGGCGGTTCCTCCTGTTCTGGCGATTCTGGCATGTAGGCATCGTGGAGATCATCTAGCAAGTATCTAATCCCATCGTCCTCATTGCCATCGATTCGCTGCCTCATCACCTCACCTCTGTCACGTTCGTACTGAGCAAAGTCGACACACGTGACGTAATCAGGCATATACCCATTCAACCAAAGATGTTTAGTCATATCATCCTTTCCGTGACGATGACGCCTCTTGCAACGAGCGCAAGGGCAACTTGGACGAACGCCTGACTTTGAACCACGCGCTAACTCCTTCACTAATAAATTGGTCTTCCATACCCACTCTTCTGTCATTTCAGTCGAACTAGCACGGCCACTGTACATCCACCCATTATCAGCCATCCTCTGCTTTATTGGGAGACAAACAACAAATAGTACCATGAAATTAAATGCATCATATTTTTATTTATTTTACCGGGCGAAACACATGCATCAACCTACATCTCTACTAGGTGGGCTCCTAGCAGCCGCCGGATCCGTAGTTGGCTACGTTCTCCATGCTCTACCCCGGTCCAAGTCAGAATTTCGGCAGCACCTCCCCGCTGCTCTCCCGATACACGTCTCGGCAAAAAACCGAGAGGATGTGCATCCGGAGAACAACGGGGAGGCGCCGCCGAAATCCTGACTCGGACCGGAGTAGAACATGGAAAACGTAGACAACTACGCATCCGCCGACTGTCCCGTAAATGCCGCAAGCGTTACGGTTGAAAATATGCCGACCACTAATGCATATTTATCCGCGTAACGCTCGCGGACGGGAAGTGACACCTAGGTTACGCAACTTTACTTGAAAAATGAATCTAGTGATGTAAAAATATGGAGGAGGTGGAGTTTTAGCTCACCCTCGGCGATGTCGGCGACCGTCTCGAATCGCGTCAAGCAGCAGGGACCCGGGGTCGTCACGCCATCGGCCTAGTTTAGACAACAACAAATTCAAATTGTTAAAATCATATTTCTATTTCTATTTGCTATTTTCCATTTCTATTTCTATTTTCTATTTTCCATTTCTATTTTCCATTTCTATTTCTATTTGCTATTTTCCATTTCTATTTCTATTTTCTATTTTCCATTTTCTATTTCTATTTGCTATTTTCCATTTCTATTTCTATTTTCTATTTTCCATTTCTATTTTCCATTTCTATTTCTATTTCCTATTTTCCATTTCTATTTCTATTTTCTATTTTCCATTTCCATTTCTATTTCTATTTTCCATTTCTATTTTCCATTTCTATTTTCCATTTCCATTTCTATTTCTATTTCCTATTTTCATTTTTGTTTCTATTTGCTATTTTTTTTCAGATTGCAACAAGTTATTAGTAAAATGCAAAAAAAAATTACCTATGGGAGGCAGGATCCGGGAGGCGCGGCGGCAGGGGTGGAGCAGGAGGCACGGGCGCGAGGGGCCGGAGGGAGGCGCGCGCGCGAGGCGGAGCAGGGGAGGCACGGGCGCGGCAGGGGCGGAGCAAGGGAGGCGGAGGCGGCGCGCGGGGTTGGAGGAGGCGACGGCGGTGACGGTGAGGAGGAGGGGGCGGCGACGGTGAGGAGGAGGGACGGCGGGGTTGGGGGAGGGCAGTGGCGGCGCGCGGGGTTTCTGGGAGGGCAGTGGCGGTGCGGTGAGGAAGAGGGAGCTGAGGGTGGCGGCTGAGGGCGTGCGTGCGTGCTCGGTCGGTCGGCCCGACTAGGGCGTCGGCACACTTTTTCTTTTTTTTTTTTTTTTTTATTTCTATTTCTATTTTTATTTTTCTTTCTATTTTTATTTTTCTTTTTCTTTTTTCCTTTTTATTTCTTTATTTACTTTTGCAGTGGTTGCTAGGAGCTGAGCGCGCGGGGTGGAGGAGCTGAGGGTGGCGACACATAAAATGACGCCACGCGGTTATTTCTATTTATATTTTTCTATTTTTATTTTCAAGATAATTGCCGTATCCCAGTTCCGTCTTTTGCAGTGGTTGCTAGGACACATAAAATGACGCCACGCGGCTCCGCGCGATTTTATGACTTCGTTTACTTCGCCAACTGTGCAAAACGGGGCCGCCGGGACATGCGGTATGGCCGTACGGGCGCGCGGTTGCACCCGTCCGCCAACGCGCGAAACGGAAAACATTTAGCACATAAAATGACGCGTCATAGACCTAAAAACATTTTTCCCTCCATTTATTGAGCGAAGGAAAGTGTCGTCCTAGTTCAAATCCGGTCGTTTCCGGCGGATTCGGCGGGACACGCAGAAGCGGGAGGGATTCCCAGATGGCTACCGCGCGCATATGGCATGTGATAGGTGGTGCTTAGGAGGTATCCTACCGCTGCGCGGAGGTCCCGCGCAATACTGAAATGCGCACCATGTAGCGCTTCACAAAAAAGCCCTTCCACCCGAAAATGGAAAAACCGTCGCCCGTGGTTCGGATTGGAAATCCGCGACCGGGCCTTGCTTCCCATCCTAGGGCCCACGCACGTGCCAAATATGGCCTCGTTCCGACAAACTATGTGGTGAAACGGGCCGTTTCCTACTCATTTCCCCTAAAAGCCATAGAACTCCGGACGTGATAGCCCTGTTCGTGAAGGGTTTTTCAAGATAATTGCCGTATCCCAGTTCCGTCTTTTGCAGTGGTTGCTAGGACACATAAAATGATGCCACGCGGCTCCGCGCGATTTTATGACTTCGTTTACTTCGCCAACTGTGCAAAACGGGGCCGCCGGGACATGCGGTATGGCCGTACCGGGCGCGCGCGTTGCACCCGTAACGCGGAAATCATTTAGCACATAAAATGACGTCATAGACCTAAAAACATTTTTCCCTCCATTTATTGAGCGAAGGAAAGTGTCGCCCCAGTTCAAATCCGGTCGGTTTCCAGCGGATTCGGCGGGACACCGCAGGAAGCGGGAGGGATTCCCAGATGGCTACCGCGCGCATATGGCATGTGATAGGTGGTGCGTAGGAGGTATCCTACCGCTGCGCGGAGGTCCCGCGCAATACTGAAATGCGCACCATGTAGCTGCTTCACAAAAAAAGCCCTTCCGGCACCCCGAAAATGGAAAAACCGTCGCCCGTGGTTCGGATTGGAAATCCGCAACCGGGGCCTTGCTTCCCATCCTAGGGCCCACGCACGTGCCAAATATGGCCTCGTTCCGACAAACTATGTAGTGAAACGGGCCGTTTCCTACTCATTTCCCCTAAAAGCCATAGAACTCCGGACGTGATAGCCCTGTTCGTGAAGGGTTTTTCAAGATAATTGCCGTATCCCAGTCCGTCTTTTGCAGTGGTTGCTAGGACACATAAAATGACGCCACGCGGCTCCGCGATTTTATGACTTCGTTTACTTCGCCAACTGTGCAAAACGGGGCCGCCGGGACATGCGGTATGGCCGTACCGGGCCCGCGGTTGCACCCGTCCGCCAACGCGCGAAACGGAAAACATTTAGCACATAAAATGACGCGTCATAGACCTAAAAACATTTTTCCCTCCATTTATTGAGCGAAGGAAAGTGTCGCCCCAGTTCAAATCCGGTCAGTTTCAGCGGATTCGGCGGGACACCGCAGGAAGCGGGAGGGATTCCCAGATGGCTACCGCGCGCATATGGCATGTGATAGGTGGTGCGTAGGAGGTATCCTACCGCTGCGCGGAGGTCCCGCGCAATACTGAAATGCGCACCATGTAGCTGCTTCACAAAAAAAGCCCTTCCGCACCCCGAAAATGGAAAAACCATCGCCCGTGGTTCGGATTGGAAATCCGCGACCGGGCCTTGCTTCCCATCCTAGGGCCCACGCACGTGCCAAATATGGCCTCGTTCCGACAAACTATGTGGTGAAACGGGCCGTTTCCTACTCATTTCCCCTAAAAGCCATAGAACTCCGGACGTGATAGCCCTGTTCGTGAAGGGTTTTTCAAGATAATTGCCGTATCCCAGTTCCGTCTTTTGCAGTGGTTGCTAGGACACATAAAATGACGCCACGTGGCGCGCGATTTTATGACTTCGTTTACTTCGCCAACTGTGCAAAACGGGGCGGGGACATGCGGTATGGCCGTACCGGGCGCGCGGTTGCACCCGCCAACGCGCGAAACGGAAAACATTTAGCACATAAAATGACGCGTCATAGACCTAAAAACATTTTTCCCTCCATTTATTGAGCGAAAAAGTGTCACCCCAGTTCAAATCCGGTCTGTTTCTAGCGGATTCGGCGGGACACCGAGAAGCGGGAGGGATTCCATGGCTACCGCGCGCATATGGCATGTGATAGTTGGTGCGTAGGAGGTATCCTACCGCTGCGCGGAGGTCCCGCGCAATACTAAAATGCGCACCATGTAGCTGCTTCACAAAAAAAGCCCTTCCGGCACCGAAAATGGAAAAACCGTCGCCGTGGTTCGGATTGGAAATCCGCGACCGGGGCCTTGCTTCCCATCCTAGGGCCCACGCACGTGCAAAATATGGCCTCGTTCCGACAAACTATGTGGTGAAACGGGCCGTTTCCTACTCAGATCTACCCCATATAGCTTTCTCCGTGTGACGGTGTAACAATGGATTTTTTTATTTGCTTTGGTTTGTTTAGGACATATGTACATGGGAAACCATAGGTTGGGCTTACTTTACCATAAAATAGGCTCCATTTTAGCCGTACCAGGAGTTTGCACATACAGATCCTTGATTTTCACCAAGTGCTGGCCCATGTCTGCGAAAATAATCGTCAACGCCGGGTACATGCAAGGTTAGCCAAACCCTACATCACACTTGTGCACATATGCTAGGGACATATGCAAGTTTTTAAGCGTTTCCGACGTTCCGCTGATCTGTATCTTCGGAAACCCTAGGGCGGGGACCCCGCAGATCTACCCCCTATAGCTTTCTCCGTGTGACGGTGTAACAATGGATTTTTTATTTGCTTTGGTTTGTTTAGAACATATGTACATGGGAAACCATAGGTTGGGCTTACTTTACCATAAAATAGGCTCCATTTTAGCCGTACCAGGAGTTTGCACATACAGATCCTTGATTTTCACCAAGTGCTGGCCCATGTCTGCGAAAATAATCGTCAACGCCGGGTACATGCAAGGTTAGCCAAACCCTACATCACACTTGTGCACATATGCTAGGGACATATGCAAGTTTTTAAGCGGTTCCGACGCTCCGCTGATCTGTATCTTCGGAAACCCTAGGGCGGGGACCCCGCAGATCTACCCCTATAGCTTTCTCCGTGTGACGGTGTAACAATGGATTTTTTTATTTGCTTTGGTTTGTTTAGGACATATGTACATGGGAAACCATAGGTTGGGCTTACTTTACCATAAAATAGGCTCCATTTTAGCCGTACCAGGAGTTTGCACATACAGATCCTTGATTTTCACCAAGTGCTGGCCCATGTCTGCGAAAATAATCGTCAACGCCGGGTACATGCAAGGTTAGCCAAACCCTACATCACACTTGTGCACATATGCTAGGGACATATGCAAGTTTTTAAGCGGTTCCGACGCTCCGCTGATCTGTATCTTCGGAAACCCTAGGGCGGGGACCCCGCAGATCTACCCCTATAGCTTTCTCCGTGTGACGGTGTAACAATGGATTTTTTTATTTGCTTTGGTTTGTTTAGGACATATGTACATGGGAAACCATAGGTTGGGCTTACTTTACCATAAAATAGGCTCCATTTTAGCCGTACCAGGAGTTTGCACATACAGATCCTTGATTTTCACCAAGTGCTGGCCCATGTCTGCGAAAATCGTCAACGCCGGGTACATGCAAGGTTAGCCAAACCCTACATCACACTTGTGCACATATGCTAGGGACATATGCAAGTTTTTAAGCGTTTCCGACGTTCCGCTGATCTGTATCTTCGGAAACCCTAGGGCGGGGACCCCGCAGATCTACCCCTATAGCTTTCTCCGTGTGACGGTGTAACAATGGATTTTTTATTTGCTTTGGTTTGTTTAGAACATATGTACATGGGAAACCATAGGTTGGGCTTACTTTACCATAAAATAGGCTCCATTTTAGCCGTACCAGGAGTTTGCACATACAGATCCTTGATTTTCACCAAGTGCTGGCCCATGTCTGCGAAAATAATCGTCAACGCCGGGTACATGCAAGGTTAGCCAAACCCTACATCACACTTGTGCACATATGCTAGGGACATATGCAAGTTTTTAAGCGTTTCCGACGTTCCGCTGATCTGTATCTTCGGAAACCCTAGGGCGGGGACCCCGCAGATCTACCCCCTATAGCTTTCTCCGTGTGACGGTGTAACAATGGATTTTTTTATTTGCTTTGGTTTGTTTAGAACATATGTACATGGGAAACCATAGGTTGGGCTTACTTTACCATAAAATAGGCTCCATTTTAGCCGTACCAGGAGTTTGCACATACAGATCCTGGATTTTCACCAAGTGCTGGCCCATGTCTGCGAAAATAATCGTCAACGCCGGGTACATGCAAGGTTAGCCAAACCCTACATCACACTTGTGCACATATGCTAGGGACATATGCAAGTTTTTAAGCGTTTCCGACGTTCCGCTGATCTGTATCTTCGGAAACCCTAGGGCGGGGACCCCGCAGATCTACCCCCTATAGCTTTCTCCGTGTGACGGTGTAACAATGGATTTTTTATTTGCTTTGGTTTGTTTAGAACATATGTACATGGGAAACCATAGGTTGGGCTTACTTTACCATAAAATAGGCTCCATTTTAGCCGTACCAGGAGTTTGCACATACAGATCCTTGATTTTCACCAAGTGCTGGCCCATGTCTGCGAAAATAATCGTCAACGCCGGGTACATGCAAGGTTAGCCAAACCCTACATCACACTTGTGCACATATGCTAGGGACATATGCAAGTTTTTAAGCGTTTCCGACGTTCCGCTGATCTGTATCTTCGGAAACCCTAGGGCGGGGACCCCGCAGATCTACCCCTATAGCTTTCTCCGTGTGACGGTGTAACAATGGATTTTTTTATTTGCTTTGGTTTGTTTAGAACATATGTACATGGGAAACCATAGGTTGGGCTTACTTTACCATAAAATAGGCTCCATTTTAGCCGTACCAGGAGTTTGCACATACAGATCCTGGATTTTCACCAAGTGCTGGCCCATGTCTGCGAAAATAATCGTCAACGCCGGGTACATGCAAGGTTAGCCAAACCCTACATCACACTTGTGCACATATGCTAGGGACATATGCAAGTTTTTAAGCGTTTCCGACGTTCCGCTGATCTGTATCTTCGGAAACCCTAGGGCGGGGACCCCGCAGATCTACCCCCTATAGCTTTCTCCGTGTGACGGTGTAACAATGGATTTTTTTATTTGCTTTGGTTTGTTTAGGACATATGTACATGGGAAACCATAGGTTGGGCTTACTTTACCATAAAATAGGCTCCATTTTAGCCGTACCAGGAGTTTTTCCACATTCAGATCCTGGATTTTACCCCTACAGTCTATAATCTGCCTGAGTTTTGGGACCATTCCCACCTTCCGATGCTCGATTTCTGACGACACACAATAATGATACACTTAAGAACTTGAGACCCACACACGTTACAAAGCACTTAAATAACTAGACCCACACACAAACCAAAGCACTTAAAGAACTAGACCACACACAAACCAAAGCACTTAAAGAACTACACCCACACACGAAGCAAAGCACTTAAAAACTACACTACTAACACACAAACCAAAACACTTAAAAAACTAAACCCACACACGAACAAAGCACTTAACACTGGGTCGACACATGACCCGTTAGACACACGGACTCTGTCACGCCCCGAAACCGGGCCTGGACGAGACAGCCGCCGCGCGCCTATAAACCGAGAGGCTTATACTCGCGCAAGGCTAAAAATGCAGGCATAAACCAGCACAGTGGATCTCGAGAAGCTCAACTACGACATTTTCACAATATTTCTTTACAATTACACAAGAATTACAACTAGATTCTCTAATCGCTTCCCACCCGCTGGTTCAGCCTAATCTCCGGTCGACGCCATCTTCCGCTGCGCAACTCTGATAAAAACATTGGGGAGCTGGAGTGAGTACGACAAGTCATACTCAACAAACCGATTATACACAATCATATAAATTGTAAAACGGAAATGCTTTTCTGAAAACAAAAGATGATTAAAGTATTAGGCATATTAAAAACGCATGGTGCCACACATGAAAGTAAGTTTCCCTACCCGGGAATCACAGGGGTGAAATTCACACTTTTACACTCTGCAGAGGGGTACTCCGACATCGACAGTCTTGACTAGGTTGCGCTAGTCAAGCAGTGTTCTTATACCCGCTAAGACCCGGACACTCTGACCTACTGATGCCGGTCGCTCCTACGGATCCATCACCGACACGTTCCCGAACAGAGGCCGTCCCCAACGGAGAACACAGACAGTCCCATACCTGAACTGTGACCGGTACAATATGTTTACCTTCGTAGCACCAAGTTTGCTCTTATAAAAACATGTATCTCTCATGTTGATCACTTTCTATCGATATTCGCGCTAATGCCCGATTCGTACCGGTGGCTCCAGCGGATCCATCACCGCGTAACGACACCGGCGAATTAGCCCACGAATATCTCCGATACCATCTACCAACTACTATATCATGTATTTAACAACAATATGTATTCTACAAAAATACATAAAGGGTATAAAGCAGCTTGCCTCATATAAAAACATCAGCCTTGGAAATAATAATCTAGATCAGTACTATTCGCTCAAGACGATAAACCCCAGCAATATAAACTGATACTAGCGAAGATACTACTCGGCTCTCATCTTCATTTCGGCAGCATCTCTCTCTGTATTTCAAACTCCTCCAAAATATGCATCTATACTCGCAGCAGCCTCTCCCTCACTATCTTCTTACTAGCTAGCTCTCTATTTCTATCTGCTCAAAGTGGTGTGCGTTGAGGCAGAGTGCAGGAACGCATTTATTTATAGGCAGCATACGTCGGTTGACTCGCTAAAAATCTCACCGCTCCAGCTAACTAAAATATCAAGCCGCTCACGTGTCGAAGGAGCACATGCTGCCTGCCATGCACAGTTCCACGTAGGACTGCCGACTAGACTTTGCCGACATGCCTCAACTCTCATCTGGTACTAATACACGTTGCCTTTTTTCTAATCAAACATCTCACGTTAGCTAATCACGCATGCATGGTTAGATAAATCTGTACATGCTCGTATTGGTACTAGCTAGTTCACTTGTACAAATAATTCCGGTTCTAATTTAAATCTTGTATGGAAACTATAACCTTTAATTTTAAACACTAGATATCTGCCAAACAAGATAATTAGCAGAAAATTATCATTAAACTGAAAATAATTAATTGCTTAAAAAATTGGGTTAGCACATCCTCCCCATCTTATAAGAATTTCGTCCCGAAATTAAAAAAAAAAATATTACTTATAAATTTACTCTAAAACTAACATGCATGATTATTAGTCACTTACGAATTAATGCATGCAATCAACAATTAAGCTTGCAAAAGTAAAAGCATCGGTAGAAAATATAAGCAATCTTTTTGGACAAACATGCAACGAAGGAAACAGAACCTATGTTCACAACAGCTAGCAATGGTTCAAAATTTGAGTTTTCAAACGATGCTAATCTCAAAACTAGTTGGTCAAGACAAATTAGAAATCAAACAACAAGTAGCTAAATTTGATTACTTGCACAAACAAGAAAAATTATCGAGGTCAAGCTTAAGATCTACCCTTTTCCCCGTGTATCCTAACCTAGAGCTCTGATACCACTTTAACTGTCACGCCCCGAAACCGGGCCTGGACGAGACAGCCGCCGCGCGCCTATAAACCGAGAGGCTTATACTCGCGCAAGGCTAAAAATGCAGGCATAAACCAACACAGTGGATCTCGAGAAGCTCAACTACGACATTTTCACAATATTTCTTTACAATTACACAAGAATTACAACTAGATTCTCTAATCGCTTCCCACCCGCTGGTTCAGCCTAATCTCCGGTCGACGAAGTCTTCTGCTGCGCAACTCTGATAAAAACATTGGGGAGCTGGGGTGAGTACGACAAGTCATACTCAACAAACCGATTATACACAATCATATAAATTGTAAAACGGAAATGCTTTTCTGAAAACAAAAGATGATTAAAGTATTAGGCATATTAAAAACGCATGGTGCCACACATGAAAGTAAGTTTCCCTACCCGGGAATCACAGGGGTGAAATTCACACTTTTACACTCTGCAGAGGGGTACTCCGACATCGACAGTCTTGACTAGGTTGCGCTAGTCAAGCAGTGTTCTTATACCCGCTAAGACCCGGACACTCTGACCTACTGATGCCGGTCGCTCCTACGGATCCATCACCGACACGTTCCCGAACAGAGGCCGTCCCCAGCGGAGAACACAGACAGTCCCATACCTGAACTGTGACCGGTACAATATGTTTACCTTCGTAGCACCAAGTTTGCTCTTATAAAAACATGTATCTCTCATGTTGATCACTTTCTATCGATATTCGCGCTAATGCCCGATTCGTACCGGTGGCTCCAGCGGATCCATCACCGCGTAACGACACCGGCGAATTAGCCCACGAATATCTCCGATACCATCTACCAACTACTATATCATGTATTTAACAACAATATGTATTCTACAAAAATACATAAAGGGTATAAAGCAGCTTGCCTCATATAAAAACATCAGCCTTGGAAATAATAATCTAGATCAGTACTATTCGCTCAAGACGATAAACCCCAGCAATATAAACTGATACTAGCGAAGATACTACTCGGCTCTCATCTTCATTTCGGCAGCATCTCTCTCTGTATTTCAAACTCCTCCAAAATATGCATCTATACTCGCAGCAGCCTCTCCCTCACTATCTTCTTACTAGCTAGCTCTCTATTTCTATCTGCTCAAAGTGGTGTGCGTTGAGGCAGAGTGCAGGAACGCATTTATTTATAGGCAGCATACGTCGGTTGACTCGCTAAAAATCTCACCGCTCCAGCTAACTAAAATATCAAGCCGCTCACGTGTCGAAGGAGCACATGCTGCCTGCCATGCACAGTTCCACGTAGGACTGCCGACTAGACTTTGCCGACATGCCTCAACTCTCATCTGGTACTAATACACGTTGCCTTTTTTCTAATCAAACATCTCACGTTAGCTAATCACGCATGCATGGTTAGATAAATCTGTACATGCTCGTATTGGTACTAGCTAGTTCACTTGTACAAATAATTCCGGTTCTAATTTAAATCTTGTATGGAAACTATAACCTTTAATTTTAAACACTAGATATCTGCCAAACAAGATAATTAGCAGAAAATTATCATTAAACTGAAAATAATTAATTGCTTAAAAAATTGGGTTAGCACAGACTCGACACACACACATACTAATCAGTTCTCGAAATCTTCGTCCTCGCTAGGGGTGTCCTCTGAAGCGGTACTTGAGAGGTACTGGAACCACCGTTCATCATTTTCCCCCATGTTGACGCCTCTCCTTTGGCATACTCCGCGTCATATTCGGCCCTCCTCTGCCGCTTTCCCGCCCTCCTCTCTCTCCTGTACGCCTGCTTCTCCTTCCAGAATGCGCGCGTGGCCGCGACGTCTCGGGATGGTCTCTGCGCCACTGTGCCATGAACTGCTCGTCCGCCTCGGTGGTATCAATCCGCCGCTGGCCATCTCTGAACCGCTGCGCTTCACCCTCTGAGCGAAGTAGCGGCTCAGTAGAGAGACTCTCGGCTTCCGTCAGAGACCTGACCTCCGGGAAGTTCAATTCGTGGCGCGACCGGCCAAACCTCCAAGCCGCAACGTCGTATGCGCGGGCAGCAGCCTCCTTCGTGTAGAAGGTGCCGAGCCACACACGCACACCACCGGCGGAGATTTCGGACGCGAAATGGCCCGCAGCCCGCTGGCGAACGCCGATGAAGCCCGTGTTGCTACGGCGACGAGGAGCCATCTCGACGGCAGCTGAGCTCAGAGGATTCTGTGGTGTTTTTTGGATGAGAGAGTTGATGAGGAGAGAAATGTTGCTGGTGATGTTAGTGTGGAGAAGACATGGCTATATATAGGACGACGAGGGCTGAAACGGCGGGAATAATTGGCGGGAGAGAATGGGCGCGAGAAGAATGGCGGGAGGGAAGGAGCGGGGAAAAATGGCGGGAATGTTGGAGGAAAAATTGGCGGGAAGCTGTGCCGACGGCCTGGCCGTCGGCCCACAGGAAGCTGTGCCGACGGCCTGGCCGTCGGCACAGTCACGCCGTTTGCCACCTGCTGACGCCGTTGTCGGTGGCTGTCGGTGGCCCTACCATCTGCCCATGTGCCGACGGTAGGTTCCGTGCCGTCGGCACAGCCTAGGCGTGCCGACGGCTGAGTGTGCCGACGGCGGCCTTCGGCCAGGAGGTTCTGTGCCGACGGCCAAGCTGTGCCGACGGCCACTTTCCTGGGCTGACGGCGTGGCGTTATGTGCCGACGGCGGCCGTCGGCACAGATTCTGGCTGTCGGCCCCGCGGCGGGTTCCCGTAGTGACAGGGCGCCACGCGGTATAGCATCGTTTTGCTTGTGTTTCCTGCTCCTGGAGATCACCCCGAAAGAACGGCTACCGACTTCGAAATCTTGGATTGGCGCGTAGGACGTCTAACGGACAGCTAGCTACAGTTCATACTGCTTACGTAGTGCAGTTTCGTGCTAGACTTCAAGTTCGATTTGTGTCCGTGCGTTTGGTCGACTGACACATTGAAAACCAAGCATGGAACACACGATAACATACTTAAACATTTCGCGGCGGCGTGGTGCGGCGGCGTGGTGCGGCTTGCGACGTCACGATGCAGCATGAGACTAGCTACGGTACACAATCTTGAACTTTCGTTTTTAAAACTAGTGTATCGATCATCCGTTTTTTTTTCTCACTCTCTGCTTTACGTATTGGATCTTGAGTATATTAAGCATTCTCCTGTATTTTTATAAGAATTGTGTGATTATTTCTTAGATAATGTTATTAAATTTTAGTTGCAACTAATGTTGCAATTGATAACTAATATAAATCATGAAGCAAATCTTATAGTTCGGATAATTTTTTGTTGTTGTGTCCCCACTTATAACTTAGATGTTTCAGTTGCAACTTTACTTGCAAAACTCAGTTGCAATCCAACTTGTAACTTATCTGCATGAATTACGAAATAATTAATCGGTGTAGAATTAAACAAGCACGAACTTAGTTCTCAGCTATTTGAGAACTAGCAAATCCCTTCGTTATAGAAAATTTGATATATATGCACCCTGCTTCCCTTACACAATTGCTCATGTTGCTGATCTAATCATCTGTGAAATAGACCCTATATATAAAATAATGAGTGCATGACAGCCAAGGAAAGCTACATTATTTTCGTCAGAAAAAAGTGAGAAAGCTTCATCGCTTTTCCTTTCCGCTGATAGGGAAGAAGTCAAAGCACAAGTCTAGCTCCTCTATGAAAGCCGATCGAGTATAACAGTGGTTAAAGCATGTTGCAGTGTGGATCAAGTCGCTAATTAGCTGCTAGCAACAACCAACAGGCACCAACCATGACATTGTTGCTTCACTATCGGCGCTATTAGCAACAGCTGAGTCGAGCAAAGATTAGACACTTTACAGTCAAGGATAAGGTTAGGAGAGGAATTCGGCGAGATTTGCCCAGAAACGGACCGGGTTAATGCAACGGGGAGCAGAATCGCCGGCGGCGTCAAAACTCAACGGAGCTGGCTGAACGGGAACGACCAAGTACACGCCGCCGCACGTGCGCCATTTTGTCCCCTGCCACGCTGTAACGGGCCACGATGACTCATCGGTCAATGCTTCCACGTAATTCAGTTAGCCCGAACTGTAAAGATCCGAATCATCGAGAGCTACAGTCTCGTGGCTATATGCCCCACTGGGTGTCTGGGTCCCAGTGTACGTAGCCGCCGGTGATCAATCATCCACGCCGGCGGTGACTGCGAATCCACGCCGCCGCTGCGTGGGAAGGTTCATTAATTCGGGTTAAATGCGTTTAATTTGCACCTGCGTGTGAACTTCGGCTTTCACTGTCTGTGCTCGTGCGGTTTAACACCTACCCTTACATGGATTTAGATCTGTTGACCCCATGCGATCCGCGCGCGGTGCCTGTCGGCTGCCGACGTCGACGGTGCTCGGAAGATATCGGCACCGTGCTGACGAGGCAGGGCAGTGGATTTGATCACTCTGGACTAGTTTTTTCAACTCCCACTATCAGTCATGTTAGAGTTAGGCAAAATATCTTATGTAGCCTGACAGGGTAGATGATGCAACAAAGTGTCTGAGTAAGCTATGAATATAGGAAAGGCGAGTGCTTCCATAGACCCCCAACGCGAACGGTTATCTCGAGCAGAACACAAGGACGACCCAGATTACTCCGCGGCGAGGGGCAGGATCGTCTTTTCAAATTCGATTCGGGTATAGAAATGCCCGCTCCAAAACCCGCAGGACCCGTTAGCCGAGGGGGTACGCGTATCACCGCGAGAATACGTACGCGCCCGTACCTCTTCCGCGTACACGTACGCCCGTACCTCTTCCGCGTACACTACCGTCCGTTTCTCTTCCGCGTACACACGGGTCCACACAAGGGTCCACGCCCACGCGCACAGTCCAAAAGAGTCGCCTATTTTAACCCCACTCGGCCTCATCCCCTCCCCACCATCCCCATTTCTGGCAAAAAGCAGAGGAGAGCAAACCCTAACCCTAGTTCGACCAAAGCCTCTCTTTCCACTCCCATTTCTTAGTCCAAGCACAGATCCGGCCATGGACATGAACTTGGCCGCGGCTGCTGCTGGTTTGGACGGCGGAGAGGGAGCGGTTGCGGCTGCGGGGGCGGCTGCCGGAGCGGGAGCCGGAGCGGCAGCGGGAGCGGCAGCGGGAGCGGATGCGGGAGCGGCTGCGGGAGCGGTTGCGGGAGCGGGAGCGGCTGCGCCTGCTGGTGCGGTGGTGGATGGCGGAGCGGGACCGGCTGGTGCTGATCTGGGCGGCGGCGCTGATGCGGTGGCTGCTGCGGTGGCTGCTGCGGAGAGGGAGGCGGCGTACAAGGAAATCGACGCCTTGTACGAAGCCTGCCAGTACGTCCAGCCCTGCGAGGTAAAGCTCTGTCTCCCCTCTCAGATCTGGTAACCGCTGCTATGTCGATGTATTAGATGCGAGTGGATGCTATGTCGATCTGGTAACCGCTGCTGTGTCCGCGAGTTCGTCGAGCCCTGCGAGGTAGATCTACTCCCTCCGTCCACAAATAAGCGGATGCGCGTGGTTTTGAAGAGACCTTGATCTTTTTGTAAAAAAAAACCCTCATTCGTTCAATCATTTACCTCTCCGGAGATTGCAGAAGCTTTGGCTGTTCGACAATCTCTGCTGATAACTAGACATAGGGGTTTTTCAAATGCGTGTTCGTCACTGATTGCTTGTCCTTGATCCAGCGACTAAACTCCACTGTGCATGATCGGTCTCAGGTGGGAATGTTGGTAATGGGCATCAACCTAATGCTGCAGACTATTCTGTTGCATCTTTTAGCATGTTAAACGCTCCAATTATGAATTAATCGGCACACATTTTAGCTAGATCCTGTAATCTAGCGTCTTTAGGTTTTATTTCCAATTATATGCTCCGACTTGCATCCGGAAGACCCTTTCTATTGATATGAGTTATTAATCAATAAAGTGCCGTATTCTGTCAAAAAATTTGCTCATTAATCAAGAAGATGCTTTAATTTAGGTGCTTATAAATGTTGTGCATGCTAGTAACCAATAAACAACATTAAGAAACCACATAACAAATAAGGCTACTTATTCTGGGCTTCAGTGAAGAACTATTTGTTCCAAAACACATAACAAATAAGGCATGCTTTCATTCAATTTGCTAATTAATCACATCCTATATCACATAACAAACAAGCTGCTGATTGGTTAAAGCGGTTCAAAAGTGAAAGGTTTCTTTTTCGAACAATGTTTTGTAGAAATTGTCACGGCATGAAATGTATGTATAAATGAACTTTGGGAAAACAAAATTTACAAACAACGAATCATGGGGAAAAATTGGAATCTATGGGCAGAGCCAATTCGGTGCTGTGACCCTGATCCTGCAAAGCTAATAAGGAACACACATTTGTCTGTAGTACTATGATGGGAATTTTTACCTACCTCTCATATTATTGTTAGCTACCTCTCATTATTGGCGACCAATTGTAATAGTTCTATGTTCCACATGAAGTATGTTCCAGGTGAGGCATATCCAATGTCTCATCGGTTCTAATTTTCTTGTACGATTATTCCTCATGTGTTGTCTGTTTTGTTCAATAAAATGAATACTGTCCTTGTATTGGTTTACTGTCCTTCCATGTATATATGAAGCACATGACTAACTAATTTTATTTGCAGTACAACACAGATGATGACGTCGACGAGGACAACTTTGAGTCCTACGTGCAGAGGCAGGTCAAGGGTTTCGAGACTCGGATTCTGAAGACAGTGCGTAGGGGAAGGCATGCTTGCCCCTTCTGTCCCTGCAAGGTGAAGGACGGCTTGCTGAATTCCCTTGAGATGCATGCTATGGACACTCGCCACAGCGCCCCCGAGTGGCAGGGCAAGGCAGACCACGAGGCACTTGCAAGGTTTCTGCTGGGTCCGCGCCTTCCCCGTTCCGGCAGGATCCTCAAGAGGCGTCGCAACATGTGAACCTACCATGCATGCCTCAGCCCGATGCCTCGCCGCCGTATATATGTTATGTCCCTTTGAGCTTATGTCTGTCTGGTTGTAATGGATAACTAAGAACTTTTAGGTTTAATGTGTGTATGTAGAACCTTAAGTTCTACTTATGGAATGTCTTAGTAGTAAGAACTTATTATATCTCCAGTGTTATGCATGAATGCCTTGTTTACATAAATGCTAGTTTTAACTGTTACGCATGAATGCCTTGTTTACATAAATGCTAATTAACTGTTATGCATTAATGCCTTGTTTAGATAAATGCTAGTTATAACTGTTATGCATGAATGCCTTGTTTGTTATTCTTTTATCTAGATAAATGCTAGTTATAACTGTTATGCATGAATGCCTTGTTTGGTATTCTCATGCATAGATTGTTTTTCACATAGACTGCTCAGTCTCCGTAGCCAATCTTGTTCAATCCCTCGATAACAAAGTCATTGCCACGTAGAGATGTTAGCTAAAATCAACAAGTTTTATTAACATAGAAGCTACGGGTAAGAAAGCAGTAAAAAATAGTCACATATTGGTAGAATTGTGAACCCTTAACAAATAGTCACATATAAGCTTGAGGTAAAAAATAGTCACATATTTGTGTACTTGTGATTATTTCGACGTTGACTAAATAGACCATATCCCATTCTGTGTTAAGTCTCCTAGGGTTCTCACATGAAATAACCATGCACTCAGTTGGACTCACCCTGGCAACCCCATCCACATCCACATCCATCCACTTGATTTGGCATCCCCATCCACTTGATTTGCCCCAAAAGTGCATGGTTTTGGCCTAAAACCCTATATTTGGGGTGTCTGGGTGCAACTCACCATGGTCTACCCCATATTATTCATGTAGATGCAAAGGGTAGGAGTGTGGGGCATGCAATGGTGCATCCATGTGCCAAATGTGGCCTCACCCTGCCATCCCCAGCCACTTGATTTGCCCCAAAAATGCATGTTTTGGCCTAAAACCCTATACTTGGGGTGTTTGGGTGTAACTCACCATGGTCTATACCCCAGATTATTCATGTAGATTTCAACATTGTTTTGGCATTCTTATTTCAATTTCCACAAAGTAATACATAATTGGGAACGTGGTTTACACGAAGACATAATTAGGAACATGGTTTTCCCCAAACTAATACATAGTTTGAACCATGGTTGACACAAACAAAAAATATTGCAAAAAAACTAAACCTAACTAGGCCGTGCATCGAAGGTTTCATGTGTTCGCTGCCAAGAAAGAACACTCGAGGGCACACCTAGTCACCGAAACTGGAAAATCCAGCTGGTGACGGTGCCCCTGTTGGTTCTTGCGAGGAAGAACAGACAGAAACCTCGATGCACGTATTCGCTGCGAAGAAACAACACTCTTCATCAGTCGTCCTCCTCGTCGGTGCTGTCGCCGTGGTTGTCGTGCTTGTCCCGGCGGCAGCGCGTCTCGTCGAAGACCTTGACGCTCATGTCCCTGTCGCCAAAATAGGAGAACAGGAGGATGAAGCCGGCTTCGAGGCTGTGGCGGCGCGCGAACTTCTCCCAGCCGATGTGGAGGTACATCTTGCCGCGCGCGTCGTAGATCACATCGACGATCCACCGGTAGAAGCCGGACGAAGCCTCCCGCAGATGCATCGTGCCCGGGCGGTTGTCGCCGGCGACGTAGACGGCGAAGGAGTCAGGCAGCCTCTGGATGCCGCGTGGGTCGCCCTTGAGGACGAGGAGGAACTCGAACAGCACGGGCCCCTCAACGTCCATCTCCGGCGATGAAGCCGACGGTGTGGCAGGCGACGGCGAGCGTGCAGCTCTGCCGCGGCCACGACCACGACCGCGAGCTCGGCCTCCGCCTCTCCCACCCATGGCGTCGACTCTTGTTGAGATGGTGGCGGCTAGGGTTGGGCTAGGGTTTGTGTGTGAGAGGGACGATGACAGGCGGCCCTTTTTATAGGCCGGAGTGAGCCGCGGGAGCGGTGGCGCTCATTAACGCCGGCACGCAGTGCTAGGCGCGATAGTTGGATAATATTCCGAACATTTAATAAGCCTGTTTGTACTAAGCCCATTAACGTGGAGCACGGACGCGGGGAAGGAACACTCATGGCCCATCCAGCAGGGTTCTCTAGTTTTCTTTTGTTTTCTTTTTCAACTCGAATTTAACTGAAATTTAATTGCTTATTTTCACAGAAATTCAAAAATTGAAAAAACCTTCACACTTCGTCTTAGAATGGATACGAGAGTGTGTGCAAAAATTTCTGGAGCGTTTCTCGAAGGTCGAAAAATCCACATTCTTACAAACGGAATCGTTTGGGTTACATCAAACCACTTTTTCTAAGCTAGTCGATTTTTCGACCTTCGTAAAAAAGTCCAGTTTTTTTACCCAATATGTCACACGTTTTTGTGAACATAATCCGTTGGTTAAAACTTTTTTTGAATTTTTTGAATTTAACCAGGTTTGCTGCAGATTTATTGAAATCAAAACTAAAAAACTTATCAGTTAGGCCGAAAGACATGTAACGCGGTTTGTACTAAGCCCATTAACGTGGAGCATGGACGCGGGTAAGGAACACTCATGGCCCATCCATCAGGGTTCTCTAGTTTTCTTCTGTTTTCTTTTGAACTCGAATTTAACTGAAATTTAATAGTTTATTTTCACGGAAATTCAAAAATTGAAAAAACCTTCACACTTCGTCTTAGAATGGATACGAGAGTGTGTGCAAAAATTTCTGGAGCGTTTCTCGAAGGTCGAAAAATCCACATTCTTACAAACGGAGTCGTTTGGGTTACATCAAACCACTTTTTCTAAGCTAGTCGATTTTTCGACCTTCGTAAAAAAGTCCAGTTTTTTTTACCCAATATGTCACACGTTTTTGTGAACATAATCCGTTGGTTAAAACTTTTTTTGAATTTTTTGAATTTAACCAGGTTTGCTGCAGATTTATTGAAATCAAAACTAAAAAACTTATCAGTTAGGCCGAAAGACATGTAACGCGGTTTGTACTAAGCCCATTAACGTGGAGCATGGACGCGGGTAAGGAACACTCATGGCCCATCCATCAGGGTTCTCTAGTTTTCTTCTGTTTTCTTTTGAACTCGAATTTAACTGAAATTTAATAGTTTATTTTCACGGAAATTCAAAAATTGAAAAAACCTTCACACTTCGTCTTACAATGGATACGAGAGTGTGTGCAAAAATTTCTGGAGCGTTTCTCGAAGGTCGAAAAATCCACATTCTTAGAAACGGAGTCGTTTGGGTTACATCAAACCACTTTTTCTAAGCTAGTCAATTTTTCGACCTACGAAATAAAATCCAGTTTTTTTACCCAATATCTCACACGTTTTTGTGAATATAATCCGTTGGTTAAAACTTTTTTTGAATTTTTTGAATTTAACCAGATAATGTGCTGCAGACTTAAAAAAAATTAAAAAACTTTCAGTTAGGCCGTCAGACAGGGCCAATGCACGCGGGGAACACTTCGGGCTGGTAATAGGCCGATTTGTACTAGGCCCAATAACGTGCGACGTTGTGGATATTGGTCGCGGGAGGGAACTCATGGGCCATGGCTTTATCTGTCAACTTTTTTCGCCTGAATTTAACAGAAATTTAAAAGTTTATTATTACAAAAATTCAAATAAATAAAAAAATTCGCAAACGAATAACTTTTACCTAATTTTTTTTCTCTTTTTCATTTAAACACAGATGTGAACATTACACAAACGATTACATAGTTTAAAACAAGATTAGAACATTGCAAAATGAGAAAACCTAACTAGTGTTGTCCTCGGGTGTTGCCTGTGTTCGCTGCCAAGAAAGAACACTCCCAGGCACCCAGGCTGGAAACGTACACTAGTGGTTTTATTGGCTTGTGCCCATTTTCGCTGCAAAGAAAGAACACTCGAAAGTCTCTAACTGTCGGCGCTCGAGCTTGACTCACTGATGTGGTAGTGTCTGCGGCAGGATGTGCCGTCGAACACCTTGACGACCATGTCGCCATTCCCCTCGTACAAGAAGGTGAGCAGGCAGCCTGGCTCGAGATCGAGGTAGCGGGCGAACTTGTCCCAGCCGGTGTGCAGGTACATCTTGCCCTGCCCGTCGAACAATACCTCGACACGCCATCGACAAAAGTTGCAGCAGGCCTCCCGTAGCTGCAACTCGGCCGGCTCGACGCCATCGACGAACTCGGCGAACTTGTCCGGAAGCCGCTTGATGCCGAGAGGGTCATCGTCGATGCGTAGGATGAATTCGAAGGACGTCGCCTCCTCCGAAGACGACGACGGCGCTGGCGACGGCGAGCGGCTGGGTGATGCTGCTCCAGTTTGCCGTCCACGGCCACGGCGACCGCGACCGCGCCCGCGGCCTCGATGGCCTCGCCCGCCTCGCCGGCCACCAGAACCAGCCATGGATTCCCTCGCGGGCTTGTGGGTAGCTATGCTGCGCTACGGTGCATGTTGTGCGGCGGCTAGGGTTTGTGCGCGCAGGAGATGATGTAGCCGAGCGAGCGCCCCTATATAAAGCCGCAGGCAACCGTGTGGTGGGCGGCGGCCGCTTGGCACGCGTGGCGTCCCCAATAACTTCATTGGCAGAGGTGGGCGGCGGACGCTGGGCACGCGTGGCGTCCCCAATAACTTCATTGGCAGAGGTGGGCGGCGGCCGCTCGAGAGCCGAGGAATCGCCATTAACGTGGCGGTCGAAGCGACTACAGGCGGGCCCTACAATACCTAGCTCTACCCCGTTGGATGGACGCCATCTATAGGGAGGAGACGTGGTTTGGACCGTTGGGTTGCGTCGGTGCACGGTTTTGTCCGTCGCAAACTTCGCCATGCATGCGCCGCACCATGCAGGCTAGCTCCCGTCGCAGACTTTTCCATGCATGCGCCGCACCACGTCAGATGTGCATGCATATGCGAGCGCTCAGCGAGGCAGACGACGCAGCCAAGCTATTTATACCTAGCTCTACCCCGTTGGATGGACGCCATCTATAGGGAGGAGACGTGGTTTGGACCGTTGGGTTGCGTCGGTGCACGGTTTTGTCCGTCGCAAACTTCGCCATGCATGCGCCGCACCATGCAGGCTAGCTCCCGTCGCAGACTTTTCCATGCATGCGCCGCACCACGTCAGATGTGCATGCATATGCGAGCGCTCAGCGAGGCAGACGACGCAGCCAAGCTATTTACGGTCGCCGATTCAGAGCAATAAAGGAAGACTGATTCAGACGCACCGCATTGACACGGATACACAAGCGCAACCCATTACGCGGACAGGGACACAGCGCGTCGTTGATCGATCTGGCCTATTTATACCCCCGTCTCTTCCTCTCCACTCGCCGCGACACACAGTCCATATAGTATTCTCCACTTGAAGCAAATCCCCACCCAACACCTTGCAACGCACCGGTAAGATGCAGTTCAACGCACCGGTCTTCCGTCGGCCTCCTACCGTGCCCGAGCGGCGCTACCCGGCGGGCGTCGTCGTGGAGAACACACTCCGCGTGTGGGCCATCTCCAGGTGGAGGGGACCGGTCGAGCTCGCCCGCGCGTTCCTCACCGCCGGCTTTGCCCACCTCCCTTCGGACGCGCCGGTGATGTTTCGCCTCGACGAGGCCCGTGACCACACGCGCGCCTTTCTCTTGATCCTCACAGTCACCTTCACCAACCGCTACGACGCGTACGAGCTCCTCGGCAAAGTGTTTTGGTGCGGCTGCGAGTTCATAGCATTCACTACGTTCAACGTCTACACAAACTTTGAGTGCCACTTCCCCACACACAACATGATGCACACCCTTCCCTACAACTTCGACGACGACGAGGAGGAGGAGGAGTGAAGTTGACGATGGGGGTGAAGCTGCCGGGGCTAGTTGTTGAGGATGGTCATGTTTTAGTTTTCATTAGTTTTAACATGTGTTTGTTATGTTTCCCACTATTTCCTATGTCATGTCGTGTGCTACTCGTTTGAATGTGCGAAAGGTTGAATTACTTTTCTATGTCATGTCGTGTGCTACTCGTTTGAATGTGCGAAAGGTTGAAAGTACATGAATAAACAAAGTACTTATCTCACTGTGCCACAAATAACCACAACCCCAAATAAGTTTACCCCCCAAAGTAAAAAAGTTCTACAGGTCTATGAGACCTTCTTCCGGACACAAATCCACCCTTGCATTACAAATAGTGGAAATAATATTTGATACTAAATGTTTTTCACGCACGAGCTTTCGCCGCGATATCTAGGACAGCCTTCTTCGTGTTCTCGAGCAGGTTTGATTGTGCCATTATAATTTCGGCAGCAGTCCTATTCCTGTTCTTGTTTATCGTTTCCTGCAACAATTATTATGTAGTTTAGAATTGCGGGAGATAAACATGTTTGTAACAAATATACTACAGATCAGAGGTAACCTGCGAAAATTCGGCCGTCAGTTCATCTCCATCCCAGTGCTCCATACATGCTAACAGGAAGAGTCCACATGAGTTCCTGCATATAGATCAGAGGAAAACTATCAGCAATAGGCATCAATAGTAATGGCATAAGATTAACGGTGTACTCACGTATCTCTTTGCTTTGGTATTGGATAGCTTTTAATTTCCCATTTCGAAACGTCTGGATACTTCTTGCTCATAAACTCATTGTTCGCAAACTCGATGTCCTTATAGATTTCTTCTCTCTGTGAAGCATAAAATTTAAGTACAGTGCACTGAGTACCAAGGTGGTCTTACATTCCGTGATCAAAAGTCATACCAGTATTTCCACAAATCGCTTGCTCTGATCAAGGCTCCATAACGAGTCTAGCACCTGAAATTCCTCCTTGTCACTATGCATGACGACGGTGACCCAGTGGCAACCGGAGATGTTAACCGAGAAATAAGCCTACCAAAAATACAGAGTTAGTAATTAATGCATTAATAGTTAATTTTGAAACCTCTCAGTTAATAATGTACAAGACATCATTACCTTGTTTGTGGCAAAATATTCCAGCTCGCATTTTGCGTAGCAACCTGACATCTCTGTAATATCCTTCGTGTCAAGTTTCTTACTTTTTTTCCAGTTCTTCCTATTAGGTTTACGTTCGACCATAGAATTTGCCCTCCATGCAGGGCAAATTATTCTATCCTTCAATTTTAATCTAAGATCACCCAAGTAACACTCAATGACCTGCATATAATTCAAACAGTTGATCACTCTGGAGCACATATGTATTCAAGCGTAGGAGAAATAAAAGAATGACATCGGTTGTTGGACTTACAGCACCGCACAGCCATCCACTGTCAAGGATAGGTTTAATAAAATCAGCACTCGCCCTAGCCCCGTCTGCATTCTCGTACACAGTCTTACCAGATCGGCCCTTTTTTGTACTTTTCATTGTTATCCGAATATACTCGACAGCTGCGTCAATTATCTCCGGTGTCAGCTGATTTGATCCATCCGTGGCATATTCGTTGTTGAACAAAGCTTCAGGACCTATAGACAACCATAGTTAATTATGTGAACATGAATACTTGATATAGTGCAAAATATTTCACAAAATATACCTTTTCTGACTGCACGTCGAATCCGTTTAGGACATTTGGAGGTCATCACAATGCTTGGGGAACTTAATTTGCGAGGAGGTTTGCGTCTGCGCTTCCCACAGACATCATCCTTTTCCTCCTCTTTTTTCCCATATACATCATCCTTTCTCTCCTCTTTTTTCGCACATACATCATCCTTTCTCTCCTCCTTCTTCCCACTTTGTATCGCTTTGCGGCAGATCGTGTTCAAGCTTTCAAATTCTTCTGAAGCATCTGGAAGAGTTAAATCAATAGGTCCCGAGCAGGATGATTCAGGAGTAGCCTTGTCGTCGATGATTATGGGCACTTCAGGAGTATCTCCGTGCTTAGGCGCCGGGGTCGTGTACCCAGCACTAGCAGTCTTCTTCTTGTCGGTGGGTGTCACGAAGTTCGAATCCTCCACCGGCTCACTCTTCTTACTTGCATCTTCCAATTCATCGTCATGTTGATCCTTAACGGAATTCAACCATGATGCACTGCCGTCTGACTTGGTAACGTCTATGTCCATGAAATCTTTAGGCGGAAGGCCGCCATGGCTAGGTGTGGAGGCCACTCCTTCCTTTTTGGCTTCCTCCTCCTGATCTTCGTCATCAGACATGTCAGCCTTGCCTGCTCTGTATGCAACTCCCTTCGAGTTAAGCATTTTTAGGAGTTTCTGCAAAACAAAATTCAGAAGGTAATTAATGACACGTTGTGTAGACATGCATTTCAGCAGATAGAAGCATACAAAAAATAGTCCATGTCACCTGAGCAGATGCGTCTGCACATTTCTCCATATTTTTTTCTATTGTTGTGTCTATGTGTTTGGTCAGTTTAGTCAGAACCTGCTCAAACATGACCTCCATTATTGAATCATCCACTGGACCTGCCGTGTTCATGCTAGAAGCTGCAGCTTTAGCTCTTTTACTTTGCTTCCTCTTTGATTTTGGAACAACGTCAGGTGTGTGGATCACCTCCCTTCTGTGCTTAGCAGATATGTCGTCGTCAATCTAGAAGGCATGCACATGAAATGATGATGTAAGTCCACATGAAATGATGAACATAATAGTACATGAGTAAGAGAAAACTTACCAAGCCTACTCCTCGTCCATCATTGTAATCCACGTTGTCTCTCTTTTTCGCTTCTTCTTCTGTCCAGTTCCTCATCAACGGCCTTGATGACGTTAATGGTGAACCAATTGGGCGCACTTTTTCATAGTAAATATACTGCAAATGTTGGCACAACAGTTATACACCTTTATAAATTGCTGGATTTTTTTAAGACAATGGACGTGGTGAGGAGAAATATACCTGCAGCAGGGCTAGGTTGCCGCATGGCCATCGCACCTTCTCATATTCACCTCCCAGTTTCTTTATATTGGTAATCAAAAAATCACGTGTGAAACGATTGAAGTTTAATTTTTTCAACCGCGACACGTACTTAACGATTGCCCAATACTCCAACGGAACTGTTTCCGTGGACGTTGGTGCAAGAACTGTACCAAGGGCCACAAGAGCAGCTCTGCGAAGGAAGTCATCGTCGGCTAATCCGCTCTTGATGGCGTCCGAGATCAATCCATCAATGCTGAGACTGCCGGTTAACTTGTTCAGAAAATGAGGTGGAATCTGATTTTCTGCAAATCTCCCATCCTCAAAAAGGATGGTGTCAATATCAAGCCCATCTGCAGATTTGTCCTTTAAACCAAAAATCTCCTCCACATCGACTCCTTTTATACTAATCGAGGGTTGATCTAATTGCAAGTTGAACTTCTCTGACTCTGGGTCAAATGCCTTAAACATGAGCCTAAGTATAGACGATCGTGGACTTATAGTCTTCATGTGAATCAAGCTTTCTAAATCTGCCTCGGCGAGTTTACATAGCTGAGCTGGTGTCATTCTTGTGACAAACCCCACCCAACGACCCACATCGCACACACCAATGTTCAACGTACTGTTCATAAAAACGAGTAGATAAATGTCAAAATTTGTGTGCAAGCATAATGCCATGCAACATAATTTTTAAAGTCATATGTATGTTACATATGAAAGGGATCTTTTCTTAGATGATTTGCGTTCAACAAAAAATTTGCACTAACAAGTGTTAAGATCTAAAATTCAAAGAACAATTGACATGGATTACTGCCTATGATCTCACCATAACCACAAAAGCTATGAGGGCATCATACGTAAGAAACATCCCAAACAAAGAACACGTACTGCATACAAGCAATAAGGCAATACCTCGATGTGTGCATGTCTTCTGAGCAGCTAGAGGAGGCTTCCTCGCCGATAAGGGATGGGGAGGGAGGCGGCGGTAGTCAGATCTCACGGCTGGCGGCGGCGTTGGGCGAGAGTGCTCGCGCCTAAAAAATGTGGAATATGAGCTTACCCTGCCAATCTTCGTGATTATCGTGCGTAAGTTATGGTAGTTTCCTTCATCGCACGAAGGACGTGGGGTAATTGCGCGCTCGGTGCGTTGACCATTAACGGATGGGCCATTAGGTTGGATTGCTTAGCCTTTTCTGAACTAATTATGTGCGGCCCAAGCCCACAAGATCAGGACGCTTTATTAGGAACGAACAAAGTAGAAACCCTACAGTTCCCCTTCAACGCCTCCATCTACGACTTCCTCCATCTTAGAACGTCGTGCCGCCGGCAAAGTCATGTCTTCCTCGAGCTCGGCCACTATAATCCGCCACCCAAGTTATGGTCCCCTCCCAATGATCAAGTGCACGAGCTGCCGGTGGCGCGTCGTGGAGAGGAAAACAGCCTCCACAACGTCCAACGCCGGCGATTTCGTCAGGTGCAATAATCACAATGTAAGATGTTTTTAATGTTGTTCAATACCCGTCTATTGTCAACAGGATTTATGCCAAAATTATACGTATCTTTAATGTTCGTTATTTCTAGCCGGTTAGAGGAGGATGCAACTTCTGGTATTGGATTGAAAAGTACGCAGATCTACTCGTGAAGAAGGGTATTGTTCCAGCAAACTCACCTATGCTGATTCCCCTAGAAGGAGAAGTGGTTGAAGAAAACGGAGGAGATGGAGAACTACAGAAGCAAGTAGCACTAAACAAGGACATGAAGCACCTGAAGAAAACAATAGTAATAAAGCTGAACGAAATTGTGTCAATGCTTCAGATTATAGCGATACTTTTGGGTATTGTAATTGTACTCTTGGGTTTTAAGAACTAATAAAGGCTTTAGAAGTTGTGTACTCTTAGCAAGATATATTGCTACAAATTTTCTACTATGTTGTTTGTTTTTTTACTTAGTTTGTGGATCACATGATTAACCATGCATGTTTTCTGCGATTAACTGGCCAACACACTTCATCATTACTTAACAGGACCATGCATGTTTAAAAAAACACATCCACAACCACGACAGGGACACGATAGCTGCCTTACAAGACTTAGATAATAAAACACACATAAAAACTAGATAAACCCGAGTGACAACGCCGTCATATCATCCTCCTTGCCTCCTCCTTGGAAGGCTCACTCGTCGTCCTCCGGCATGATGTAGGGGAGGCAGTGCATGTTGCCCGCTGTGGGGAAGATGGCGTAGAAGTTGGTGAAGATGTTGTAGTTGGTGAATGCGATGAACTCGCACCCGCACCAAAACACCCGCCCGAGCAGATGGTGAGCGTCCAACCTGTTTGCGAAAGTTACGAAGAGGCCGATGACGTGTCCGGAGTTGCCGTCGTAGTACTTCTCAAGCTCGAACATGCTTGGCGAGCCAGGAGGGAGGTGGCGGTAGCCGGAAGAGAGGAAGAATGAAGCTAGCTCCGTTGGGCCCCTCCACCTCGATATGGCCCACACGCGCAGCTGGTTCTCGCAGACGACTCCGGCAGGGTACTGTCTCTCCGGCATGGTTGCGGGGCGGCGGAACGTAGGGCCGTTGAACTGCATTGTGGCGATCCCCTTGAGATGTGGCGTGTCTTGGATTTGGAGACGGTGAGATGGGAAGGGAGCTGGCTTGGATGAGTGTGAGACAGAGTGAGCACAATGGTGGCGTTAAATAGGCGTGGATGGGTGAGGTGCGGGGGCTTGTGAGCTGCTTTCGTGTTAACCACTAACTGCACACTGAAACGCAGGACGACATCCGAAGCGGCGCACGGTTTTAAGTGTGTCAATTAATTCGGCGCGTGGATATAGAACTGCGCGTGTGAACCCAAACCTTTTTCAGCGTGACGGAAAAATCGGACCAACCGACACGCCCGCGTGGAGCTGTTACCACTGCCATGCGACACATCTGCACGCCGCGTTTCAGCGTTTCTGCAGCAGCGCATGCATGGCAGGCCTAGACGGGCTCGTTCGACGATGGCTAGACAGGCCTACACGCGCGAGCCAGCCCATCGGGTATTTCACCGTCTCCTGCCAAACCGCGAGACGCTGAAAGAAAAAAAAACGCCAGCCAATCACGTCGCCAAATCGTCGCTTTCGCGGATAGCCCGCGGATTCCTTCTAGAAGACCGATCCAACGGATGCAATTCAGCACCGTATCGTTAGATGGACGGTCGAAGTTTTTCAGACCTCTCTCATGTTTTAGCAGAGGACTGTGCTAATCAACTAAATGTTTTGTTTTGGTTAAAAAAAAACTAATCACCATGGTCTACCCCATATTATTCATGTAGATTCCAAGGGTAGGAGTGTGGGGCATGCAATGGTGCACCCATGTGCCAAGTGTGGCCTCACACCATCCCCACCCACTTGGTTTGCCCCAAAAGTGCATGTTATGGCCTAAAATCTGGGTTAACCCTGTATTTGGGGTGTCTGGATGCAACTCACCATGGTCTACTCCATATAATTCATGTAGATTCCAAGGGTATAAGTGTGGGGCATGCAATGGTGCACCCATGTGCCAAGTGTGGCCTCACCCTGGCATCCCCACCCACCTGGTTTGCCCCAAAAGTGCATGATTTGGCCTAAAACCCTATATTTGGGGTGTCTGTGTGCAACTCACCATGGTCTACCCCATATAATTCATGTAGATTCCAAGGGTATCAGTGTGGGGCATGCAATGGTTCACCCATGTGCCAAGTGTGGCCTCACCCTGGCATCCCCACCCACCTGGTTTGCCCCAAAAGTGCATGTTTTGGCCTAAAACCCTATATTTGGGGTGTGTGGGTGCAACTCACCATGGTCTACCCCATATTATTCATGTACATTCCAAGGGTAGCAGTGTGGGCCATGCAATGGTGCACCCATGTGCCAAGTGTGGCCTCACCCTGGCATCCCCACCCACCTGGTTTGCCCCAAAAGTGCATGATTTGGCCTAAAACCCTATATTTGGGGTGTCTGGGTGCAACTCACCATGGTCTACCCCATATTATTCATGTAGATTACAAGGGTAGCAGTGTGGGGCATGCAATGGTGCACCCATGTGCCAAGTGTGGCCTCACACTGGCATCCCCACCCACCTGATTTGCCCCAAAAGTGCATGATTTGGCCTAAAACCCTGTATTTGGGGTGTCTAGGTGCAACTCACCATGGTCTACCCCATATTATTCATGTAGATTCCAAGGGTAGCAGTGTGGGGCATGCAATGGTGCACCCATGTGCCAAGTGTGGCCTCACCCTGGCATCCCCACCCACCTGATTTGCCCCAAAAGTGCATGTTTAGGCCTAAAACCCTATATTTGGGGTGTCTGTGTGCAACTCACCATGGTCTACCCCATATAATTCATGTAGATTCCAAGGGTATCAGTGTGGGGCATGCAATGGTTCACCCATGTGCCAAGTGTGGCCTCACCCTGGCATCCCCACCCACCTGATTTGCCCCAAAAGTGCATGTTTTGGCCTAAAACCCTGGGGTGTCTGGGTGCAACTCACCATGGTCTACCCCATATTATTCATGTAGATTCCAAGGGTAGCAGTGTGGGGCATGCAATGGTGCACCCATGTGCCAAGTGTGGCCTCACCCTGGCATCCCCACCCACCTGGTTTGCCCCAAAAGTGCATGATTTGGCCTAAAACCCTATATTTGGGGTGTCTGGGTGCAACTCACCATGGTCTACCCCATATTATTCATGTAGATTCCAAGGGTAGGAGTGTGGGTCATGCAATGGTGCACCCATGTGCCAAGTTTGGCCTCACCCTGGCATCCCCACCCACCTGGTTTGCCCCAAAAGTGCATGATTTGGCCTAAAACCCTATATTTGGGGTGTCTGGGTGCAACTCACCATGGTCTACCCCATATTATTCATGTAGATTACAAGGGTAGCAGTGTGGGGCATGCAATGGTGCACCCATGTGCCAAGTGTGGCCTCACCCTGGCATCCCCACCTACCTGGTTTGCCCTAAAAGTGCATGTTTAGGCCTAAAACCCTATATTTGGGGTGTCTGGTGCAACTCACCATGGTCTACCCCATATTATTCATGTAGATTCCAAGGGTATCAGTGTGGGGCATGCAATGGTTCACCCATGTGCCAAGTGTGGCCTCACCCTGGCATCCCCACCCACCTGGTTTGCCCCAAAAGTGCATGTTTTGGCCTAAAACCCTATATTTGGGGTGTGTGGGTGCAACTCACCATGGTCTACCCCATATTATTCATGTACATTCCAAGGGTAGAAGTGTGGGCCATGCAATGGTGCACCCATGTGCCAAGTGTGGCCTCACCCTGGCATCCCCACCCACCTGATTTGCCCCAAAAGTGCATGTTTAGGCCTAAAACCCTGTATTTGGGGTGTCTGGGTGCAACTCACCATGGTCTACCCCATATTATTCATGTAGATTCCAAGGGTAGCAGTGTGGGGCATGCAATGGTGCACCCATGTGCCAAGTGTGGCCTCACCCTGGCATCCCCACCCACCTGATTTGCCCCAAAAGTGCATGTTTAGGCCTAAAACCCTGTATTTGGGGTGTCTGGGTGCAACTCACCATGGTCTACCCCATATTATTCATGTAGATTACAAGGGTAGCAGTGTGGGGCATGCAATGGTGCACCCATGTGCCAAGTGTGGCCTCACACTGGCATCCCCACCCACCTGATTTGCCCCAAAAGTGCATGATTTGGCCTAAAACCCTGTATTTGGGGTGTCTGGGCAAACTCACCATGGTCTACCCTATATTATTCATGTAGATTCCAAGGGTAGGAGTGTGGGGCATGCAATGGTGCACCCATGTGCCAAGTGTGGCCTCACCCTGGCATCCCCACCCACCTGATTTGCCCCAAAAGTGCATGTTTAGGCCTAAAACCCTATATTTGGGGTGTCTGTGTGCAACTCACCATGGTCTACCCCATATAATTCATGTAGATTCCAAGGGTATCAGTGTGGGGCATGCAATGGTTCACCCATGTGCCAAGTGTGGCCTCACCCTGGCATCCCCACCCACCTGGTTTGCCCCAAAAGTGCATGTTTTGGCCTAAAACCCTATATTTGGGGTGTGTGGGTGCAACTCACCATGGTCTACCCCATATTATTCATGTACATTCCAAGGGTAGCAGTGTGGGCCATGCAATGGTGCACCCATGTGCCAAGTGTGGCCTCACACTGGCATCCCCACCCACCTGATTTGCCCCAAAAGTGCATGATTTGGCCTAAAACCCTGTATTTGGGGTGTCTAGGTGCAACTCACCATGGTCTACCCCATATTATTCATGTAGATTCCAAGGGTAGCAGTGTGGGGCATGCAATGGTGCACCCATGTGCCAAGTGTGGCCTCACCCTGGCATCCCCACCCACCTGGTTTGCCCCAAAAGTGCATGATTTGGCCTAAAACCCTATATTTGGGGTGTCTTGGTGCAACTCACCATGATCTACCCCATATTATTCATGTAGATTCCAAGGGTAGCAGTGTGGGGCATGCAATGGTGCACCCATGTGCCAAGTGTGGCCTCACCCTGGCATCCCCACCTACCTGGTTTGCCCTAAAAGTGCATGTTTAGGCCTAAAACCCTATATTTGGGGTGTCTGTGTGCAACTCACCATGGTCTACCCCATATTATTCATGTAGATTCCAAGGGTAGCAGTGTGGGGCATGCAATGGTGCACCCATGTGCCAAGTGTGGCCTCACCCTGGCATCCCCACCCACCTGATTTGCCCCAAAAGTGCATGATTTGGCCTAAAACCCTGTATTTGGGGTGTCTAGGTGCAACTCACCATGGTCTACCCCATATTATTCATGTAGATTCCAAGTGTAGCAGTGTGGGGCATGCAATGGTGCACCCATGTGCCAAGTGTGGCCTCACACTGGCATCCCCACCCACCTGGTTTGCCCCAAAAGTGCATGATTTGGCCTAAAACCCTATATTTGGGGTGTATGGGTGCAACTCAACATGGTCTACCCCATATTATTCATGTACATTACAAGGGTAGCAGTGTGGGGCATGCAATGGTGCACCCATGTGCCAAGTGTGGCCTCACCCTGGCATCCCCACCCACCTGGTTTGCCCCAAAAGTGCATGATTTGGCCTAAAACCCTATATTTGGGGTGTCTGGGTGCAACTCACCATGGTCTACCCCATATTATTCATGTAGATTCCAAGGGTAGCAGTGTGGGGCATGCAATGGTGCACCCATGTGCCAAGTGTGGCCTCACACTGGCATCCCCACCCACCTGGTTTGCCCCAAAAGTGCATGATTTGGCCTAAACCCTATATTTGGGGTGTCTGGGTGCAACTCACCATGGTCTACCCCATATTATTCATGTAGATTCCAAGGGTAGGAGTGTGGGGCATGCAATGGTGCACCCATGTGCCAAGTTTGGCCTCACCCTGGCATCCCCACCCACCTGGTTTGCCCCAAAAGTGCATGTTTTGGCCTAAAACCCTATATTTGGGGTGTCTAGGTGCAACTCACCATGGTCTACCCCATATTATTCATGTAGATTACAAGGGTAGCAGTGTGGGGCATGCAATGGTGCACCCATGTGCCAAGTGTGGCCTCACACTGGCATCCCCACCCACCTGATTTGCCCCAAAAGTGCATGATTTGGCCTAAAACCCTGTATTTGGGGTGTCTAGGTGCAACTCACCATGGTCTACCCCATATTATTCATGTAGATTCCAAGGGTAGCAGTGTGGGGCATGCAATGGTGCACCCATGTGCCAAGTGTGGCCTCACCCTGGCATCCCCACCCACCTGGTTTGCCCCAAAAGTGCATGTTTAGGCCTAAAACCCTATATTTGGGGTGTCTTGGTGCAACTCACCATGGTCTACCCCATATAATTCATGTAGATTACAAGGGTAGGAGTGTGGGGCATGCAATGGTGCACCCATGTGCCAAGTGTGGCCTCACCCTGGCATCCCTACCCACCTGATTTGCCCCAAAAGTGCATGTTTAGGCCTAAAACCCTGTATTTGGGGTGTGTGGGTGCAACTCACCATGGTCTACCCCATATTATTCATGTAGATTCCAAGGGTAGGAGTGTGGGGCATGCAATGGTTCACCCATGTGCCAAGTGTGGCCTCACCCTGGCATCCCCACCCACCTGGTTTGCCCCAAAAGTGCATGATTTGGCCTAAAACCCTAGATTTGGGGTGTATGGGTGCAACTCACCATGGTCTACCCCATATTATTCATGTAGATTCCAAGGGTAGCAGTGTGGGGCATGCAATGGTGCACCCATGTGCCAAGTGTGGCCTCACCCTGGCATCCCCACCCACCTGGTTTGCCCCAAAAGTGCATGTTTAGGCCTAAAACCCTGTATTTGGGGTGTGTGGGTGCAACTCACCATGGTCTACCCCATATTATTCATGTACATTCCAAGGGTAGAAGTGTGGGCCATGCAATGGTGCACCCATGTGCCAAGTGTGGCCTCACCCTGGCATCCCCACCCACCTGGTTTGCCCCAAAAGTGCATGATTTGGCCTAAAACCCTATATTTGGGGTGTCTTGGTGCAACTCACCATGATCTACCCCATATTATTCATGTAGATTCCAAGGGTAGTAGTGTGGGGCATGCAATGGTGCACCCATGTGCCAAGTGTGGCCTCACCCTGGCATCCCCACCTACCTGGTTTGCCCTAAAAGTGCATGTTTAGGCCTAAAACCCTATATTTGGGGTGTCTGTGTGCAACTCACCATGGTCTACCCCATATTATTCATGTAGATTCCAAGGGTAGCAGTGTGGGGCATGCAATGGTGCACCCATGTGCCAAGTGTGGCCTCACCCTGGCATCCCCACCCACCTGATTTGCCCCAAAAGTGCATGATTTGGCCTAAAACCCTGTATTTGGGGTGTCTAGGTGCAACTCACCATGGTCTACCCCATATTATTCATGTAGATTCCAAGTGTAGCAGTGTGGGGCATGCAATGGTGCACCCATGTGCCAAGTGTGGCCTCACACTGGCATCCCCACCCACCTGGTTTGCCCCAAAAGTGCATGATTTGGCCTAAAACCCTATATTTGGGGTGTATGGGTGCAACTCAACATGGTCTACCCCATATTATTCATGTACATTACAAGGGTAGCAGTGTGGGGCATGCAATGGTGCACCCATGTGCCAAGTGTGGCCTCACACTGGCATCCCCACCCACCTGGTTTGCCCCAAAAGTGCATGATTTGGCCTAAAACCCTGTATTTGGGGTGTCTGGGTGCAACTCACCATGGTCTACCCCATATTATTCATGTAGATTCCAAGGGTAGCAGTGTGGGGCATGCAATGGTGCACCCATGTGCCAAGTGTGGCCTCACCCTGGCATCCCCACCTGGTTTGCCCCAAAAGTGCATGATTTGGCCTAAAACCCTATATTTGGGGTGTCTGGGTGCAACTCACCATGGTCTACCCCATATTATTCATGTAGATTCCAAGGGTAGGAGTGTGGGGCATGCAATGGTGCACCCATGTGCCAAGTTTGGCCTCACCCTGGCATCCCCACCCACCTGGTTTGCCCCAAAAGTGCATGTTTTGGCCTAAAACCCTATATTTGGGGTGTCTAGGTGCAACTCACCATGGTCTACCCCATATTATTCATGTAGATTACAAGGGTAGCAGTGTGGGGCATGCAATGGTGCACCCATGTGCCAAGTGTGGCCTCACACTGGCATCCCCACCCACCTGATTTGCCCCAAAAGTGCATGATTTGGCCTAAAACCCTATATTTGGGGTGTCTAGGTGCAACTCACCATGGTCTACCCCATATTATTCATGTAGATTCCAAGGGTAGCAGTGTGGGGCATGCAATGGTGCACCCATGTGCCAAGTGTGGCCTCACCCTGGCATCCCCACCCACCTGGTTTGCCCCAAAAGTGCATGATTTGGCCTAAAACCCTATATTTGGGGTGTCTTGGTGCAACTCACCATGGTCTACCCCATATAATTCATGTAGATTACAAGGGTAGGAGTGTGGGGCATGCAATGGTGCACCCATGTGCCAAGTGTGGCCTCACCCTGGCATCCCCACCCACCTGGTTTGCCCCAAAAGTGCATGTTTTGGCCTAAAACCCTATATTTGGGGTGTCTAGGTGCAACTCACCATGGTCTACCCCATATTATTCATGTAGATTACAAGGGTAGGAGTGTGGGGCATGCAATGGTTCACCCATGTGCCAAGTGTGGCCTCACCCTGGCATCCCCACCCACCTGGTTTGCCCCAAAAGTGCATGATTTGGCCTAAAACCCTAGATTTGGGGTGTATGGGTGCAACTCACCATGGTCTACCCCATATTATTCATGTAGATTCCAAGGGTAGCAGTGTGGGGCATGCAATGGTGCACCCATGTGCCAAGTGTGGCCTCACACTGGCATCCCCACCTGGTTTGCCCCAAAAGTGCATGTTTAGGCCTAAAACCCTGTATTTGGGGTGTGTGGGTGCAACTCACCATGGTCTACCCCATATTATTCATGTAGATTCCAAGGGTAGGAGTGTGGGGCATGCAATGGTTCACCCATGTGCCAAGTGTGGCCTCACCCTGGCATCCCCACCCACCTGGTTTGCCCCAAAAGTGCATGATTTGGCCTAAAACCCTGTATTTGGGGTGTCTGGGTGCAACTCACCATGGTCTACCCTATATTATTCATGTAGATTCCAAGGGTAGG
Source organism: Lolium multiflorum (assembly GCA_030979885.1). NCBI lineage: Eukaryota > Viridiplantae > Streptophyta > Magnoliopsida > Poales > Poaceae > Lolium > Lolium multiflorum. Next base: position 290,085,418 of record CM061749.1, read on the forward strand.
AGTGTGGGGCATGCAATGGTGCACCCATGTGCCAAGTGTGGCCTCACCCTGGCATCCCCACCCACCTGGTTTGCCCCAAAAGTGCATGTTTAGGCCTAAAACCCTGTATTTGGGGTGTGTGGGTGCAACTCACCATGGTCTACCCCATATTATTCATGTAGATTCCAAGGGTAGGAGTGTGGGGCATGCAATGGTTCACCCATGTGCCAAGTGTGGCCTCACCCTGGCATCCCCACCCACCTGGTTTGCCCCAAAAGTGCATGATTTGGCCTAAAACCCTGTATTTTGGGTGTATGGGTGCAACTCACCATGGTCTACCCCATATTTTTCATGTAGATTCCAAGGGTAGGAGTGTGGGGCATGCAATGGTGCACCCATGTGCCAAGTGTGGCCTCACCCTGGCATCCCCACCCACCTGGTTTTCCCCAAAAGTGCATGTTTTGGCCTAAAACCCTATATTTGGGGTGTATGGGTGCAACTCACCATGGTCTACCCCATATTATTCATGTAGATTCCAAGGGTAGCAGTGTGGGGCATGCAATGGTGAACCAATGTGCCAAGTGTGGCCTCACCCTGGCATCCCCACCCACCTGGTTTGCCCCAAAAGTGCATGTTTTGGCCTAAAACCCTATATTTGGGGTGTCTGGGTGCAACTCACCATGGTCTACCCCATATTATTCATGTAGATTCCAAGGGTAGCAGTGTGGGGCATGCAATGGTGCACCCATGTGCCAAGTGTGGCCTCACCCTGGCATCCCCACCCACCTGGTTTGCCCCAAAAGTGCATGTTTTGGCCTAAAACCCTATATTTGGGGTGTATGGGTGCAACTCACCATGGTCTACCCCATATTATTCATGTAGATTCCAAGGGTAGCAGTGTGGGCCATGCAATGGTGCACCCATGTGCCAAGTGTGGCCTCACCCTGGCATCCCCACCCACCTGATTTGCCCCAAAAGTGCATGATTTGGCCTAAAACCCTATTTGGGGTGTCTAGGTGCAACTCACCATGGTCTACCCCATATTATTCATGTAGATTCCAAGGGTAGCAGTGTGGGGCATGCAATGGTTCACCCATGTGCCAAGTGTGGCCTCACACTGGCATCCCCACCCACCTGGTTTGCCCCAAAAGTGCATGATTTGGCCTAAAACCCTATATTTGGGGTGTATGGGTGCAACTCAACATGGTCTACCCCATATTATTCATGTACATTACAAGGGTAGCAGTGTGGGGCATGCAATGGTGCACCCATGTGCCAAGTGTGGCCTCACACTGGCATCCCCACCCACCTGGTTTGCCCCAAAAGTGCATGATTTGGCCTAAAACCCTGTATTTGGGGTGTCTGGGTGCAACTCACCATGGTCTACCCCATATTATTCATGTAGATTCCAAGGGTAGCAGTGTGGGGCATGCAATGGTGCACCCATGTGCCAAGTGTGGCCTCACACTGGCATCCCCACCCACCTGGTTTGCCCCAAAAGTGCATGATTTGGCCTAAAACCCTATATTTGGGGTGTCTGGGTGCAACTCACCATGGTCTACCCCATATTATTCATGTAGATTCCAAGGGTAGGAGTGTGGGGCATGCAATGGTGCACCCATGTGCCAAGTTTGGCCTCACCCTGGCATCCCCACCCACCTGGTTTGCCCCAAAAGTGCATGTTTTGGCCTAAAACCCTATATTTGGGGTGTCTAGGTGCAACTCACCATGGTCTACCCCATATTATTCATGTAGATTACAAGGGTAGCAGTGTGGGGCATGCAATGGTGCACCCATGTGCCAAGTGTGGCCTCACACTGGCATCCCCACCCACCTGATTTGCCCCAAAAGTGCATGATTTGGCCTAAAACCCTGTATTTGGGGTGTCTAGTGCAACTCACCATGGTCTACCCCATATTATTCATGTAGATTCCAAGGGTAGCAGTGTGGGGCATCCAATGGTGCACCCATGTGCCAAGTGTGGCCTCACCCTGGCATCCCCACCCACCTGGTTTGCCCCAAAAGTGCATGTTTAGGCCTAAAACCCTATATTTGGGGTGTCTTGGTGCAACTCACCATGGTCTACCCCATATAATTCATGTAGATTACAAGGGTAGGAGTGTGGGGCATGCAATGGTGCACCCATGTGCCAAGTGTGGCCTCACCCTGGCATCCCTACCCACCTGATTTGCCCCAAAAGTGCATGTTTAGGCCTAAAACCCTGTATTTGGGGTGTGTGGGTGCAACTCACCATGGTCTACCCCATATTATTCATGTAGATTCCAAGGGTAGGAGTGTGGGGCATGCAATGGTTCACCCATGTGCCAAGTGTGGCCTCACCCTGGCATCCCCACCCACCTGGTTTGCCCCAAAAGTGCATGATTTGGCCTAAAACCCTAGATTTGGGGTGTATGGGTGCAACTCACCATGGTCTACCCCATATTATTCATGTAGATTCCAAGGGTAGCAGTGTGGGGCATGCAATGGTGCACCCATGTGCCAAGTGTGGCCTCACCCTGGCATCCCCACCCACCTGGTTTGCCCCAAAAGTGCATGTTTAGGCCTAAAACCCTGTATTTGGGGTGTGTGGGTGCAACTCACCATGGTCTACCCCATATTATTCATGTAGATTCCAAGGGTAGGAGTGTGGGGCATGCAATGGTTCACCCATGTGCCAAGTGTGGCCTCACCCTGGCATCCCCACCCACCTGGTTTGCCCCAAAAGTGCATGATTTGGCCTAAAACCCTATATTTGGGGTGTCTGGGTGCAACTCACCATGGTCTACCCTATATTATTCATGTAGATTCCAAGGGTAGGAGTGTGGGGCATGCAATGGTGCACCCATGTGCCAAGTGTGGCCTCACACTGGCATCCCCACCCACCTGGTTTGCCCCAAAAGTGCATGTTTAGGCCTAAAACCCTGTATTTGGGGTGTGTGGGTGCAACTCACCATGGTCTACCCCATATTATTCATGTAGATTCCAAGGGTAGGAGTGTGGGGCATGCAATGGTTCACCCATGTGCCAAGTGTGGCCTCACCCTGGCATCCCCACCCACCTGGTTTGCCCCAAAAGTGCATGATTTGGCCTAAAACCCTGTATTTTGGGTGTATGGGTGCAACTCACCATGGTCTACCCCATATTATTCATATAGATTCCAAGGGTAGGAGTGTGGGGCATGCAATGGTGCACCCATGTGCCAAGTGTGGCCTCACCCTGGCATCCCCACCCACCTGGTTTTCCCCAAAAGTGCATGTTTTGGCCTAAAACCCTATATTTGGGGTGTATGGGTGCAACTCACCATGGTCTACCCCATATTATTCATGTAGATTCCAAGGGTAGCAGTGTGGGGCATGCAATGGTGAACCAATGTGCCAAGTGTGGCCTCACCCTGGCATCCCCACCCACCTGGTTTGCCCCAAAAGTGCATGTTTTGGCCTAAAACCCTATATTTGGGGTGTTTGGGTGCAACTCACCATGGTCTACCCCATATTATTCATGTAGATTCCAAGGGTAGTGTGGGGCATGCAATGGTGCACCCATGTGCCAAGTGTGGCCTCACCCTGGCATCCCCACCCACCTGGTTTGCCCCAAAAGTGCATGTTTTGGCCTAAAACCCTATATTTGGGGTGTATGGGTGCAACTCACCATGGTCTACCCCATATTATTCATGTAGATTCCAAGGGTAGCAGTGTGGGCCATGCAATGGTGCACCCATGTGCCAAGTGTGGCCTCACACTGGCATCCCCACCCACCTGGTTTGCCCCAAAAGTGCATGATTTGGCCCAAAACCCTATATTTGGGGTGTCTGGGTGCAACTCACCATGGTCTACCCCATATTATTCATGTAGATACCAAGGGTAGGAGTGTGGGGCATGCAATGGTGCACCCATGTGCCAAGTGTGGCCTCACACTGGCATCCCCACCCACTTGATTTGCCCCAAAAGTGCATGTTTTGGCCTAAAACCCTATATTTGGGGTGTCTGGGTGCAACTCACCATGGTCTACCCCATATTATTCATGTAAGAGGCGGCAGTGGCGGCTGGGTTGGGAGAGAGAGTGAGACAGGGGATAAAGTTGCTTTTGGTATAGGACATTTTGGGGTGGGTGGGGCAAAATGGCACCCACTGACGTGTGGGGCCATCTAGCAGTAGATACCACTGGGTTGGGCCATTTCCGGTAATTTTATGTGGATTAGGGGCCAGCAGGTAAAATGGAACCCTCATTCTCTGTTTTTACTAATTTTAATAAATCAGAAATTCACAGACGAAAAACCCTCCTCCGCCTCTCCACTTCTTGACGGTTCCACTCCTCCTCCCACTCATTTCTCTCCGCTTCTTGCCGGTTACACCCCACTAGACGAAAAACCCTCCTCCTCCGCTTCTGCCTCCTCCGCGCCATGGACGCTTCTTCTTCCTCTTCCTCTGTTCCGCAACCGCTTCCGCCTCCTCCGCCGTCAGCCATGCAGGCCTTTACTCAGATCAGGACCTTCACCGTCCATGGCGGCAAGGAGATCGATGTTGTCTACACAAACGAGGAGGAGACGATGAGCAAGTACCTGAAGATGTACGCGCAGTGGTATGCGGAAGAAGAAGAGAACAAATTTGTAGGATTGGATCTCGAGTACACTCGGGAGGACCCCAACCACGAAGAAGACAACTACCTCGCCGTCGTTCAACTGTCCATGAGGAACCACGTCCTCGTCTGCCACTATTCCTGGTTTGTAGACCTTAATCTTGCTCTGATTTACTTAATCTTGCTCTGATTTTAGTTAATCGCTAGTGCATGAACCAAGTCACCCTCGAGTGCTCTGTTTTAGTTAATCTTGATCTGTTTTAGTTAATCTCGAGTGCTCTGTTTTGGGCTAGGTGCAACAAATTAAACTACAAACCGTGCTAGCTGCAAAACTAGTTTTGTTTCTGTGTTTTGTGTAACAAAAGCCACAAAGCATGGTGTCCTGATCTTGCAGATTGAATCTATCCATATGCTCATCTAGCATGTACTGGATTTCATTATACCAAATTAATTATCACAAAGCAAATTTCCGGAGTCCTGATCTTGCATTTGATAGACTTTTGTTAGTTTCAAAATTAATGATGCAAAATGATATTTCAATGACTAAAAAATTGCACTTACACATTTCATAAAAGTGTTGGTCATGCATTCTTTTAGTATCAAATGGATTATGACTAGATAATTTTCAGACTCTTGATCATGCACTTACTAAACTTATGTCAATTTTATTCAAGTTATGAGATTGCATAGACTAAACATTCGTATTCCCAAATTTTATTCAAGTGTTGATCTCGCAAGTACTAAATTTTTGCATCAAATTGAATCTATCCATATGCTCATCTAGCATGTACTGGATTTCATTATACTAAATTAATTATCACAAGCAAATTTCCGGAGTCTTGATCTTGCATTTAATAGACTTTTGTTAGTTTCAAAATTATATGATGCAAAATGAAATTTCAATGACTAAACAATTGCACTTACACATTTCATAAAAGTGTTGTTCATGCATTCTATTAGGGCTAGATAATTTTCAGACTGTTGATCATGAACTTACTAAACTTATGTAGTTTCAAATTTTATATTCAAGCTATGAGATTGCATATAGACTAGCTTCGTAGTCCCAAATTTTATTCAAGTGTTGATCTCGCAAGTAATAAATTTTTGCTTTCAGGACCAAATGAATTATGACTAGATAATTTTCAGACTGTTGATCATGAACTTACTAAACTTATGTAGTTTCAAATTTTATATTCAAGCTATGAGATTGCATATAGACTAGCTTCGTAGTCCCAAATTTTATTCAAGTGTTGATCTCGCAAGTAATAAATTTTTGCTTTCAGGACCAACGGGGAATGTCCGGCGCTGCGCTCATTCCTTCAAAATCAAGGAATTGTGTTCTGCACCGTTGACAAGAGAGCAGATTTTATAAAGTTATATTACGAGAAGATTATAATTCCTAGGGAGAACTGGATCGATATCCAGGAATTTGTCAACGTCAAAGGTCTCAACGAGAGAGGAAAATTAATGAGGGATGGAATGGCTAGTCTTGCAACTAGCATCATCGACGAGTCGTACAGCCAGATGAAGGACAAATTCCCTCCAGAGAGGCACAATTACTGGGAAGAGCGGCCGTTGTCTGATTTAAACCTGGAGTATGCAGCTAAAGATGCTTACGTGAGCTACCAGCTCTACGTTAAGATATGGTTCTTCCTGCGTTACCTTGTGTTTTGCCCCGGTTGCAAGAAGGAAGACACGCTGAGGGGACATTTGTGTGCCAAATGCAATAAAGCAGAGATCGAAGTTGAACGTGCACAGAAAAATGCTGCAGCTGAAATAGCAAGGTTAAATGCTGAACTTGCAAGCGTGCAGGCTGAACTAGCAAGATTGAAGGCACCAGCTTCCAGCGACAACACCCAGCAGACAAGTCCCCCTCATGGCAAGCGGAGGAAGATGAATGATGAGCAGTGGCTGGAGAGTAGTGATGCGCCGAAGAGTAGTGATTATTGGCAGAACCTGAGGAAGTCGTGGACTGGTGATGAGCAGAAGAGTGATGATCCGTGGACGACGGAGATGAGTGATCAGCAGAGCCCGAAGAGTGATAATCCGTGGCTGACGAAGCCAGGCAATTACTGACGACTTCTCCAAAGATCCATGCCTAGTTAATTATTTGTACGTATTTGCTTGTCAAGAAACTTTGCTTCTATCATCTGTTTGTTTATGATGAAGCATCTATTGTGCTCCTTTCCGGATTTTTTGGCTCGGCTTCCCGCATGCGTCGTGGAAGGCCAATGACAACCACACAATTTACTGCTCCACTTCCGATGTTTAAGGCGACATAAATAATATCGAAGGGTAGTTTTGGGAGAAAACGTATACACCGCATCGTGCGCCTTATGCTATGACGAAATTTTGGAAAAATATTTACGCCTTATCCTTTGAGATCGACGGAGGAAGTAACTGTTGTTAATGTGTTTAATTTCTTTATGCAGTACTTTTCGAAGGGATTCACCATGAGCCACGTTATCCCTTAATGGGTTTAGGGATTTAAGGAGGAGAGATTAGTTAGGGGCAATATTGGAAAATAAAAATGGAGCATTTAAATGAGTACTTGCACAGAACAGTAAACATGACCGAACGAACCCAAATTTGGGGAGCGGTTGCACCAAACAGTAAACATCAAAGAGACACACAAAATAAAGTTAAAAACAAGCAACTAGAACGAACCCTAATCTACTGGCCGTCGGTTGGGCCAAATGACGAAACATCAGAGAAACACCCAATTTGCCAGGCCGTCGGTTGGGGCGCTCGATTGGCCTGACTCGTCTTCGTCCTTCCCGTTTGACGCCTGCCTCAGTGCCCGCCTCTCCGCCCTAGCTTCGCGCATCTGCCGGTGGAGCATGGCCGCTGGCGTTGGTGGAGCTTGCCGGCGACGCTGCCCCCTCAGAGACGCAAGCCTCGCTTGCTCGTCCTCCGGCATCATGTAGGGGAGGCAGTGCATGTTGCCCGGGGTGGGGAAGATGGCGTGGAAGTTGGTGAAGATGTTGTAGTTGGTGAATGCGATGAACTCGCACCCGCACCAAAACACCTGCCCGAGCAGATGGTGAGCGTCGAACCTGTTGGCGAAAGTTACGAAGAGGCCGATGACGTAGTTGGGGTTGCCGTCGTAGTACTTCTCAAGCTCGAACATGCGTGGCGAGCCCGGAGGGAGGTGGCGGTAGCCGGAAGAGAGGAAGAATGAAGCTAGCTCCATTGGGCCCCTCCTCCTCGATATGGCCCACACGCGCAGCTGGTTCTCGCAGACGACTCCGGCCGGGTACTGTCTCTCCGGCATGGTTGCGGGGCGGCGGAACGTAGGGCCGTTGAACTGCATTGTGGCGATCCCCTTGAGATGTGGCGTGTCTTGGATTTGGAGACGGTGAGATGGGAAGGGAGATGGCTTGGATGAGTGTGAGACAGAGTGAGCACAATGGTGGCGTTAAATATGCGTGGATGGGTGAGGTGCGGGGGCTTGTGAGCTGCTTTCGCGTTAACCACTAACTGCACATTGAAACGCAGGACGGCATCCGAAGCGGCGCACGGTTTTAAGTGTGTCAATTAATTCGGCGCGTGGATATAGAACTGCGCGTGTGAACCCAAACCTTTTTCAGCGTGACGGAAAAATCGAACCGACCGACACGCCCGCGTGGAGCTGTTACCACTGCCATGCGACACATCTGCACGCCTCGTTTCAGCGTTTCAGCGTTTCTGGAGCAGCGCATGCATGGCAGGCCTAGACGGGCTCGTTCGACGATGGCTAGACAGGCCTACACGCGCGAGCCAGCCCATCGGGTATTTCACCGTCTCCTGTCAAACCGCGAGACGCTGAAAGGAAAAACAAACGCCAGCCAATCACGTCGCCAAATCGTCGCTTTCGCGGATAGCCCGCGGATTCCTTCTAGAAGACCGATCCAACGGATGCAATTCAGCACCGTATCGTTAGATGGACGGTCGAAGTTTTTCAGACCTCTCTCATGTTTTAGCAGAGGACTGTGCTAATCAACTAAATGTTTTGTTTTGGTTAAAAAAAAACTAATCACCATGGTCTACCCCATATTCATGTAGATTCCAAGGGTAGGAGTGTGGGGCATGCAATGTTGCACCCATGCCTCACTGTGGCATCCCCACCCATTTGCCCCAAAAGTGCATGTTTTGGCCTAAAACCCTATATTTGGGGTGTCTGGGTGCAACTCACCATGGTCTACCCCATATTATTCATGTAGATTACAAGGGTAGCAGTGTGGGGCATGCAATGGTGCACCCATCTGCCAAGTGTGGCCTCCTGGCATCCCCACCCACCTGGTTTGCCCCAAAAGTGCGTGTTTTGGCCTAAAACCCTATATTTAGGGTGTATGTGTGCAACTCACCATGGTCTACCCCATTTTATTCATGTAGATTCCAAGGGTAGGAGTGTGGGGCATGCAATGGTGCACCCATGTGCCAAGTGTGGCCTCACACTGGCATCCCCACCCACTTGATTTGCCCCAAAAGTGCATGTTTTGGCCTAAAACCCTATATTTGGGGTGTCTGGGTGCAACTCACCATGGTCTACCCCAAATTATTCATGTAGATTCCAAGGGTAGGAGTGTGGGGCATGCAATGGTGCACCCATGTGCCAAGTTTGGCCTCACCCTGGCATCCCCACCCACCTGGTTTGCCCCAAAAGTGCATGTTTAGGCCTAAAACCCTGTATTTGGGGTGTCTTGGTGCAACTCACCATGGTCTACCCCATATTATTCATGTATATTACAATAGGATCAGTGTGGGGCATGCAATGGTGCACCCATGTGCCAAGTGTGGCCTCACACTGGCATCCCCACCTGGTTTGCCCCAAAAGTGCGTGTTTTGGCCTAAAACCCTATATTTAGGGTGTATGTGTGCAACTCACCATGGTCTACCCCATATTATTCATGTAGATTCCAAGGGTAGGAGTGTGGGGCATGCAATGGTGCACCCATGTGCCAAGTGTGGCCTCACACTGGCATCCCCACCCACTTGATTTGCCCCAAAAGTGCATGTTTTGGCCTAAAACCCTATATTTGGGGTGTCTGGGTGCAACTCACCATGGTCTACCCCATATTATTCATGTAGATTCCAAGGGTAGGAGTGTGGGGCATGCAATGGTGCACCCATGTGCCAAGTTTGGCCTCACCCTGGCATCCCCACCCACCTGGTTTGCCCCAAAAGTGCATGTTTAGGCCTAAAACCCTGTATTTGGGGTGTCTTGGTGCAACTCACCATGGTCTACCCCATATTATTCATGTAGATTACAATAGGATCAGTGTGGTGCATGCAATGGTGCACCCATGTGCCAAGTGTGGCCTCACACTGGCATCCCCACCCACCTGGTTTGCCCCAAAAGTGCATGATTTGGCCTAAAACCCTATATTTGGGGTGTATGGGTGCAACTCAACATGGTCTACCCCATATTATTCATGTACATTACAAGGGTAGCAGTGTGGGGCATGCAATGGTTCACCCATGTGCCAAGTGTGGCCTCACCCTGGCATCCCCACCCACCTGATTTGCCCCAAAAGTGCATGTTTAGGCCTAAAACCCTGTATTTGGGGTGTCTGGGTGCAACTCACCATGGTCTACCCCATATTATTCATGTAGATTCCAAGGGTAGCAGTGTGGGGCATGCAATGGTGCACCCATGTGCCAAGTGTGGCCTCACCCTGGCATCCCCACCCACCTGGTTTGCCCCAAAAGTGCATGATTTGGCCTAAAACCCTATATTTTGGGTGTCTGGGTGCAACTCACCATGGTCTACCCCATATTATTCATGTAGATTCCAAGGGTAGGAGTGTGGGTCATGCAATGGTGCACCCATGTGCCAAGTTTGGCCTCACCCTGGCATCCCCACCCACCTGGTTTGCCCCAAAAGTGCATGATTTGGCCTAAAACCCTATATTTGGGGTGTCTGGGTGCAACTCACCATGGTCTACCCCATATTATTCATGTAGATTACAAGGGTAGGAGTGTGGGGCATGCAATGGTGCACCCATGTGCCAAGTTTGGCCTCACCCTGGCATCCCCACCCACCTGATTTGCCCCAAAAGTGCATGTTTAGGCCTAAAACCCTATATTTGGGGTGTCTGTGTGCAACTCACCATGGTCTACCCCATATAATTCATGTAGATTCCAAGGGTATCAGTGTGGGGCATGCAATGGTTCACCCATGTGCCAAGTGTGGCCTCACCCTGGCATCCCCACCCACCTGGTTTGCCCCAAAAGTGCATGTTTTGGCCTAAAACCCTATATTTGGGGTGTGTGGGTGCAACTCACCATGGTCTACCCCATATTATTCATGTACATTCCAAGGGTAGCAGTGTGGGCCATGCAATGGTGCACCCATGTGCCAAGTGTGGCCTCACCCTGGCATCCCCACCCACCTGGTTTGCCCCAAAAGTGCATGATTTGGCCTAAAACCCTATATTTGGGGTGTCTAGGTGCAACTCACCATGGTCTACCCCATATTATTCATGTAGATTACAAGGGTAGCAGTGTGGGGCATGCAATGGTGCACCCATGTGCCAAGTGTGGCCTCACACTGGCATCCCCACCCACCTGATTTGCCCCAAAAGTGCATGATTTGGCCTAAAACCCTGTATTTGGGGTGTCTAGGTGCAACTCACCATGGTCTACCCCATATTATTCATGTAGATTCCAAGGGTAGCAGTGTGGGGCATGCAATGGTGCACCCATGTGCCAAGTGTGGCCTCACCCTGGCATCCCCACCCACCTGGTTTGCCCCAAAAGTGCATGTTTTGGCCTAAAACCCTATATTTGGGGTGTCTAGGTGCAACTCACCATGGTCTACCCCATATTATTCATGTAGATTACAAGGGTAGCAGTGTGGGGCATGCAATGGTGCACCCATGTGCCAAGTGTGGCCTCACACTGGCATCCCCACCCACCTGATTTGCCCCAAAAGTGCATGATTTGGCCTAAAACCCTGTATTTGGGGTGTCTGGGTGCAACTCACCATGGTCTACCCCATATTATTCATGTAGATTCCAAGGGTAGGAGTGTGGGGCATGCAATGGTGCACCCATGTGCCAAGTGTGGCCTCACCCTGGCATCCCCACCCACCTGGTTTGCCCCAAAAGTGCATGATTTGGCCTAAAACCCTGTATTTTGGGTGTATGGGTGCAACTCACCATGGTCTACCCCATATTATTCATGTAGATTCCAAGGGTAGGAGTGTGGGGCATGCAATGGTGCACCCATGTGCCAAGTGTGGCCTCACCCTGGCATCCCCACCCACCTGGTTTGCCCCAAAAGTGCATGTTTTGGCCTAAAACCCTATATTTGGGGTGTGTGGGTGCAACTCACCATGGTCTACCCCATTTATGTAGATTCCAAGGGTAGCAGTGTGGGGCATGCAATGGTGAACCAATGTGCCAAGTGTGGCCTCACCCTGGCATCCCCACCCACCTGGTTTGCCCCAAAAGTGGATGTTTTGGCCTAAAACCCTATATTTGGGGTGTCTGGGTGCAACTCACCATGGTCTACCCCATATAATTCATGTAGATTCCAAGGGTAGGAGTGTGGGGCATGCAATGGTGCACCCATGTTCCAAGTGTGGCCTCACCCTGGCATCCCCACCCACCTGGTTTGCCCCAAAAGTGCATGTTTTGGCCTAAAACCCTATATTTGGGGTGTCTTGGTGCAACTCACCATGGTCTACCCCATATAATTCATGTAGATTACAAGGGTAGGAGTGTGGGGCATGCAATGGTGCACCCATGTGCCAAGTGTGGCCTCACCCTGGCATCCCTACCCACCTGGTTTGCCCCAAAAGTGCATGTTTAGGCCTAAAACCCTGTATTTGGGGTGTGTGGGTGCAACTCACCATGGTCTACCCCATATTATTCATGTAGATTCCAAGGGTAGGAGTGTGGGGCATGCAATGGTTCACCCATGTGCCAAGTGTGGCCTCACCCTGGCATCCCCACCCACCTGGTTTGCCCCAAAAGTGCATGTTTTGGCCTAAAACCCTATATTTGGGGTGTATGGGTGCAACTCACCATGGTCTACCCCATATTATTCAAGTAGATTCCAAGGGTAGCAGTGTGGGGCATGCAATGGTGAACCAATGTGCCAAGTGTGGCCTCACCCATCCCCACCCACCTGGTTTGCCCCAAAAGTGCATGTTTTGGCCTAAAACCCTATATTTGGGGTGTCTGGGTGCAACTCACCATGGTCTACCCCATATAATTCATGTAGATTCCAAGGGTAGGAGTGTGGGGCATGCAATGGTGCACCCATGTTCCAAGTGTGGCCTCACCCTGGCATCCCCACCTGGTTTGCCCCAAAAGTGCATGTTTTGGCCTAAAACCCTATATTTGGGGTGTCTTGGTGCAACTCACCATGGTCTACCCCATATAATTCATGTAGATTACAAGGGTAGGAGTGTGGGCCATGCAATGGTTCACCCATGTGCCAAGTGTGGCCTCACCCTGGCATCCCCACCCACCTGGTTTGCCCCAAAAGTGCATGTTTTGGCCTAAAACCCTATATTTGGGGTGTGTGGGTGCAACTCACCATGGTCTACCCCACATTATTCATGTAGATTCCAAGGGTAGCAGTGTGGGGCATGCAATGGTGCACCCATGTGCCAAGTGTGGCCTCACACTGGCATCCCCACCCACCTGGTTTGCCCCAAAAGTGCATGATTTGGCCTAAAACCCTATATTTGGGGTGTGTGGGTGCAACTCACCATGGTCTACCCCATATTATTCATGTACATTCCAAGGGTAGGAGTGTGGGGCATGCAATGGTGCACCCATGTGCCAAGTGTGGCCTCACCCTGGCATCCCCACCCACCTTTGCCCCAAAAGTGCATGTTTTGGCCTAAAACCCTATATTTGGGGTGTCTAGGTGCAACTCACCATGGTCTACCCCATATTATTCATGTAGATTACAAGGGTAGCAGTGTGGGGTATGCAATGGTGCACCCATGTGCCAAGTGTGGCCTCACCCTGGCATCCCCACCCACCTGATTTTCCCCAAAAGTGCATGTTTAGGCCTAAAACCCTGTTTGGGGTGTCTGGGTGCAACTCACCATGGTCTACCCCATATTATTCATGTAGATTCCAAGGGTAGCAGTGTGGGCCATGCAATGGTTCACCCATGTGCCAAGTGTGGCCTCACCCTGGCATCCCCACCCACCTGGTTTGCCCCAAAAGTGCATGATTTGGCCTAAAACCCTATATTTGGGGTGTCTGTGTGCAACTCACCATGGTCTACCCCATATAATTCATGTAGATTCCAAGGGTATCAGTGTGGGGCATGCAATGGTTCACCCATGTGCCAAGTGTGGCCTCACCCTGGCATCCCCACCCACCTGGTTTGCCCCAAAAGTGCTTGTTTTGGCCTAAAACCCTATATTTGGGGTGTGTGGGTGCAACTCACCATGGTCTACCCCATATTATTCATGTACATTCCAAGGGTAGCAGTGTGGGTCATGCAATGGTGCACCCATGTGCCAAGTGTGGCCTCATCCCCACCCACCTGATTTGCCCCAAAAGTGCATGATTTGGCCTAAAACCCTGTATTTGGGGTGTCTAGGTGCAACGCACCATGGTCTACCCCATATTATTCATGTAGATTCCAAGGGTAGCAGTGTGGGGCATGCAATTGTGCACCCATGTGTCAAGTGTGGCCTCACCCTGGCATCCCCAACCACCTGGTTTGCCTCAAAAGTGCATGATTTGGCCTAAAACCCTATATTTGGGGTGTCTTGGTGCAACTCACCATGGTCTACCCCATATTATTCATGTAGATTCCAAGGGTAGCAGTGTGGGGCATGCAATGGTGCACCCATGTGCCAAGTGTGGCCTCACCCTGGCATCCCCACCTACCTGGTTTGCCCTAAAAGTGCATGTTTAGGCCTAAAACCCTATATTTGGGGGTGTCTGTGTGCAACTCACCATGGTCTATGATACGTCCATAACGTATCTACTTTCCCGAACACTTTTGCTATTGTTTTGCCTCTAATTTGTGTATTTTGGATACAACTAACACGGACTAACGCTGTTTTCAGCAGAATTGCTCTGGTGTCTCGTTTTTGTGCAGAAATCCAACTTTCGGGAAAATCCTCGGAATTTCTTCAGATGGCCCTATTTTACCAGAATACGACGGAGCCGAAGGGCGAGGTGGAGGCCCGAGGCCCCACACCACATGGCGGCGCGGCCCGGGGGGGCCGCGCGGCCATGTGGTGTGGCCCCTCGGCCGCCTCCCGCCTTCGGACTACTTATTCGCCTCGACCTAAAAACGCACGGAGAGAAGTCGACATCGCCAGAAACCCTCCAGGCCGCCACATCGCGAAACTCCGTCGCGGGGCCAGAAGTCTCCGTTCTGGCACTCCGCGAGGGAATTGGAGGAGATCTTCACCGCATCACCAACGCCTCTCCATCAACCAGCAATGTTTCCCCCATCCATGTGTGAGTAATTCCCCCGCTGTAGGCTGAAGGGGATGGTAGGGATTGGATGAGATTGGTCATGTAATAGTCATAAGATTGTTAGGGCATAGTGCCTAGTATCCGTAGATGTCACTTTTATGATATTGTTGCAACTTGTTATGCTTAATGCTTGTCACTAGGGCCCGAGTGCCATGATCTCAGATCTGAACATGTTATCGATTCATGAAGATATTCGTTGTTTATGATCTTACCTATAAGTTGTATACACATGTCGCTGTCCGGAACCAATGGCCCCGAAGTGAATCGGGACAACCGGAGGGGATGGTAGTGATGTGAGGATCACATGTGTTCACTGAGTGTTAATGCTTTGCTCCGGTACTCTATTAAAAGGAGTACCTTAATATCCAGTAGTTTCCCTAGAGGCTGCCACCGGCTGGTAGGACAGAAGATGTTGTGCAAGTTTCTCATTGCGAGCACGTACGACTATATATGGAACACATGCCTATTGATTGATTAGTACTTGGATACCGTTTTATTATTATCTGCAAATGCCCATGCTTTGATTGTTACATGAGTTTCTCTCATCCATGCAACGCCCGTTAAATCCGTCCCTGTGCCTACAGTATTTTAATCTGCTGTTTACTATAATCACTACTGCTGTCTTTATTTCACCGCTGCTATTTCACTATTTCCACTGCCATAAAACTGTTACTCTTGATAAACTCTTGCGAGCAAGTCTGTTTCCAGGTGCAGCTGAATTGACAACTCAGCTGTTAAGGCTTTCAAGTATTCTTTGTC
This sequence comes from Lolium multiflorum, assembly GCA_030979885.1. Taxonomy (NCBI): domain Eukaryota; kingdom Viridiplantae; phylum Streptophyta; class Magnoliopsida; order Poales; family Poaceae; genus Lolium; species Lolium multiflorum. Next base: position 290,101,179 of record CM061749.1, read on the forward strand.
TCCCTTGTGTCGAATCAATAAATTGGGTAATACTTCCCTCGAAGACTGTTGCGATCCCCTATACTTGTGGGTTATCAAGACTATTTTCTGGCGCCGTTGCCGGGGAGCATAGCTTTATTTGGAAGTTCACTTGGATTGATATTGTTCGCTGCAAATTCTCCATTATGGGTAAACCTCGCGATACTAAGATCGCCATATTACCATCCACTACAAGAAAAGGTACAACTCTGAGTACCTCTGCTGCTCTTGATTCACCCTCTGTGATTGATAAACTTGTTTCACCGCCACATGCTTCGCGTGCTGGTACTTCTGCTGAATCTGAAAATTCTCATAATATTGATAATGTTTCTGCTGTGCTTGATGATAGTGGTTCATTGGGATCTTTTCTAGATGCTACAATTGCTAAGTCTAGACAAATTGAAAATACTGAAACTCCTAATGTTGCTACACCTGTTAATTCACCTGAGTCTGTTGAATATTCTAGTGATGATCTTGATGAGGATTATGTAGAGCTTAATGATGATTTTATTGAAAAATGCAATGCTACTACTGATGCAAGAAAAATTAAAAAGTTGCTTGCAGAACATGCTGTTAGATATAAACTGTCTCCTGATCCTAAATTTGCCACATCTCCTATAAACATTAGGGATAAAGATTATGATTTTTCTCTTGATCTATCTCATATAGCTATTGTTGAGAAAACACCCTTTTGTGGTACTGAAAAAGAAAGTGCTGTTGAACACATGACTGAGTTATCTACTCTTAGTGGCTTGTTTTCCGATGATATTAAGATGCGTACTTATTTTGTCGCTAAAATTTTTCCTTTCTCATTAAAGGATGATGCTAAAACTTGGTATAATAATTTGTCTCCTGGTTCTATTAAAAGTCCAAAAGAATTGCTTGATGTTTTCTTCCGTAAATACTTTCCTGCTAGTGCTCAACATGCTGCTTTGCAGAGAATTTATAATTTTGACCAGGAAGATGGAGAGAAATTGCCTGAGGCTTGGGCTAGATTTTGCTCTCTTATTAGAGCTCAGCCTGACCATGATTTGGAAAAGCATGATTTACTTGATATATTTTATAGTGGACTAACTATTGAGTCTAGGGCATACCTGGATAGTTGTGCTGGTTGTGTTTTCAGGAAAAGAACTCCAGACGACGCTGAAGAATTATTGGCTAAAATAGGCCGGAATTATGATGATTGGTCTACACCTGAACCAACCCCGACACGATAGTGAAGAAGAGGGGTATGATTAAATTGAATGATGAAGATATGAGGAAGCCAAGAAGTCTCTTAAAGAGGTATTAAACCTGAAGATGTGAAGAATTTACCTCCTATAGAAGATATATGTGAGACAATTCCCCCTTCATCCATGATTGAGGTACACTCGCTTCAACACTTTACTAGGGAAGATATTCCGTATTCAAAATCTCCTGCTCAATGTTTAGATGAATTTGATAATTATATTGTTAAGCAAGAAAATTTTAATATGAGAGTAGAGAATCATTTAATGGAAAATTCCCGAGCTATTAGTGAATTGCATGGTATTGTGGAGAGAACCTCCAATGATGTTAAGATACTTGTTAAACATTTTCAAATGGTTCAAACTCAAATTGATCAACTTACTAAAGTGCAAAATGACTTGTTGGGAAATAATTCTAAAGAAAAACATGCTTGTGAAGTAACAACTAGAGGTGGTGTTTCTACCCAGGATCCTCTATATCCTGAAGGGCATCCCAAAAGAATTGAACAAGATTCTCAACTAATTAAAACTAGTGCTCCATCTAAGAAAAAGAAAAAGAAACATAAGAATGTTGTAGAATCCTCTGAACCTGTTAGTGATCCTAATAGTATTTCTATTTCCGATGCTGAAACTGAAAGTGGTAATGAACATGAGGAAGATAATGATAAGAATGATACTCCTGATAAAGAAGAAATCGAAAAAGAACCTGAAAAGCCTGCTAAAAATAAAAAGTACACTAAAGAAGACTTTATTACTGAGAAGCATGGTAATGAAAGAGAACCTTGGGTTCAAAAGCAAATGCCTTTTCCTGCTAAGAAACTAAAATCAAAGGAGGAGGAACATTATAATAAATTTTGTGATTGGATGAAACCTTTATTTTGCAAATCCCTTTGACTGATGCTATTAAATTGCCTCCTTATTCAAAGTATATGAAAGATATTGTTACTAACAAAAGGAAAATCCCCAATGAGGAAATTTCTACTATGCTTGCTAATTACTCCTTCAATGGTAAGATTCCAAAGAAGTTGGGCGACCCAGGTATACCGACTATTCCTTGTTCCATCAAGAATAATTATGTTAGAACTGCTCTATGTGATTTGGGAGCAGGTGTGAGTGTGATGCCTTTTTCTCTTTATAAGAGACTTGATTTAGATAAATTGATACCAACTGATATATCTTTGCAAATGGCTGATAAATGTACTGCTATTCTGTTGGTTTATGTGAAAATGTTCTGTTCAAGTTACTCAGCATTGCTTGATATTAACTGATTTTGTTGTGTTGGAAATGCGAAGATGATAATATGTCCATTATTCTTGGAAGACCCTTTCTTAATACTGCAGGGGCTGTTATTGATTGCAATAAAGGCATGGTTACTTTCAATGTTGATGATAAGGAACACACTGTCTATTTTCCCAAGAGGATTGATAAAGTATGTGGAGTCAATACAATTTTTAATGTGAAAACTATCAAAGTGGGATCCATTGATTGTCCTATATATGAGCCTAAAGAAGAATATCAAACTCTTGTGATTGGATCCATATCAATTCAATATAAGGTAACATGATTGATTTGAGGTTTATTTCTTCTTATGTCATATAAAATTTATTTGATAGCAAGACTTGATCAACCTTGTTAACAAGTATATTTTATTGCATAAAAGAGCTAAACAACACTTCTTTCTTTCTTTCTCCCTTCACCTATTTTACTTGCTGTAGCACTTTTGTTTTGCAATATGCTTTAGTCATTTAAGATTTTAGAAATCATTTTCCTGCGCAGTAATCATTAATTTAATACCCAGAAATGTGCATTTTTCGAAGTTCTCTAAAAATTACAAAAATTACACCGTTGGTCCTATTTTTCGACGAGGCACCTGGGAGCACCAGAGGATGACCTGTGGGGCACCAGGGGGTGCCACACCATAGGCCGGCGCGGCCAGCAAGGGGGCCGCGCCACCATGTGGTGTGGGCCACCCCTTGCCCCACTACACCATCTCTTCCTCCCAGCACCTTCTCTCTCCCGAAAAAACTCGTACCAAGTTTCTCTCACTCGTGTTTCTGCTCAAGAACTCGCGATTTTTCGATCTCCTTGCTCAGCCCAGATTTCTGTCGAAATTTGGCACATTTACTCCTTGGTATGTGACTCCTTTGATTGTCCAATTAGAATTTCATTTGGTTGAGTATATCTTGAATATTTTGCTGCTGTAGATAACATGTTTAGTGAGCTTGCATGCTTGTTCTAAGTGGTAGAAATTAGTTTTGATGCATGTTTAGCACTCTAGCAAGTTCCTATAGTAGTTCCCTTCAATTACACACCTTGAAATCAAATTTTATAATGATTGTTGAAAATTTCAGAAAATGGAAGAAGGTGTGCCCCAATTGAACCAAGAAGAATTGGAAGTCCAGCAAGTTTCAAGAGTCAATCGTGAGGAGGGAGTATACCCCTCTTACTACCCATGCGTGGACTTTATGAGAAGTGCGGGGATTTTACAAGATGTGCAAACTCTAATCTCTCGTGCAGGGCTGAGTGGTTTTGTTGAAGGAGAGCCAAGACAATATGTAAAATTAACTATGTCTTTTGTGCAGGACTTCAAGTTCAATTGGTCGCGGTCCGACCCCATGGTCCAGTATAAAATTTACAATAAAGCTGTCAACTTGCCATTTGGTGTTTTTTGTGCAGCAATTGGAGTACCGCAATGGGGATCCTGCGAGAAGATCAGGGGAACACCGCGGGAGCTCTCAGATCTTTATACAAGGATTTGTAATGGGAGGAGCCTCTCCAATGATGATGGTAAGATTAGTAGCATTCAACATCCAGCCATCCGCTACTTTGCCTATTTCATTACAAAGTGCGTCCTTGCAAGAAGGACCGGAGGTAAATTATCTGTCCCAGACTTGGCTTTCTTAGCTGCTGCTTTGCAAGAGGATAGGACTTATAATTTGGGTGCTTTAATAGCTTGTAGACTTGCTACTAACCGTGAGAAAGGAGGAATTTGTGGAGGTCTTATCGCCTCTCGCTTATTAGCTATGCATGGTGTAGAACCTCACCATTTAGATATTCCGCTTTCTATAGAGAAGCTTGATGTGGTTTCCATGATTAGACATGAGTTTATTTCAGATGCATCTAACTTGAACAACCTGCATTATAGGATAACTTTATATAAGAAAAAATGGAGTATAACTAAGAAAATTGAAAAACTAGTACGATTGCCTGCACCTGCTTTGTTTAACCTTGATGCCAGGGACGGGTGGTCGATCACAGAAAATGAGCTAAATGCATACATAGAAAGAGAAAGCCGTCGTGCGAGGGAAGATGTGGAGGAGACCGAGGAGCATCCCGACTCTTCATCCGATGCAGCAAGCTCCTCATATCAACATCATGGTCACGTGGAGCCTCCACGATATTCTTCTGCACAGGGGCCTTATTACCACTCCATGTATGATCCACCGGCGTGGAACCCCGACCCTCGTTGGGAATGAACTCCACTTAGGCCAAAAGCCTGGGGGGAGGTATACCGGCATCACTCATTCTTTGCATATTATGATTGCTGGATACTTGTACATACTTGCTTAGTCTCTTAGAGTGGTTTTCTAATGAAAGGAGATGATATTTGGGGAAGTGCTGTCCAAAAACAGATTCTGTGCTGTTACCAAAAAATTCGTACGCACAGCCAGAACGTTATTTTGAGTTGCCAATTTTTGAGCATGTGCCCCAGGTTGTTATCTAACTTTCATTAGTTGAACACTTTTTGGTCTGAGCAATGGAAGATTTTTGTTAAATTCGATTTCTGTACTGCTGTCAGGATTTGGCAGATTTCTGTCATCCTGCTTTTCTGTGTTTCTGTTAGTTTGCATTCTTTTGTTTTCACTTTGTTTCTTTCCTAAAACACAAAAAGACCAAAAATATTTCTGTTGTTTCTCTTCACCATTTATTTATTTGGTACCTTGCTCTTAGTTTGCTTTATTTGCTATCGTTAGTTTGCTATGAGAAAACCCAAAAAGATTTTGCTTTGTTTGCTTGTTTTCTTTCGTTCTTATTTCTAATTCGAAAACACCAAAAATATTTGCTGTTCTTCTTTGGTTTGTAAAGTTCATCATGAGTTCAATGGTCTTCGGTGGCTGGAGCGTGGTTTTCATTTTATATTATCCAAGCTACACAAGTGAAAAGGCAATAATGACGATCTACGACAATCTGATTGTGGTGAGAGGCTGGTATGAACTCTATTTGCTTTCATTTTTGTACATATACTCATCCATATGAGCATGCTTAGTTGGTTCATGTGAGGTATATGTTATTTGAGAAAGTCTAGTAGCTCATGATCTCTCATGTTTGGTTCCGATTTATTAATATGAGTAGCATGTCATGGATGTTTGCTTGCATTGTTTTATTCATAAGTAAGTATGGCATTGTGGTATCCTCCTCTGAATAACTCATTTATATCGACTTGGCACATGCTCACGCATGCATATGACTGAACAAAAGGCCAATTAAGCCTCGATGATTTATAATTGCTTCAGAGTTCTTGTATCACTTTTATGCCTCCGTTAATTTATTTTGCCGCAAGCATGATTATGACAGTTACTGCTCTCTTGATTTGTCGCTCCCTAGTCTTTTGCTAGCCTTCACTTGTACTGAGCGGTGGCGCCGCTCGTGCTTCCAAACACCTGAAAACCAAGTTGTTCCAAAAGTGTCCACCATAAATACCTATGCATGGCATTTCAAACCATTCCAAGTAAATTCTCATGCGCTACCTTTAAAACCTTCAAAATGCTTCTCAATTTGTGTTAATGTTTCATAGCTCATGAGGAAGTATGTGGTGTTTAGCTTTCGACCTTGTCATTTACTTTTGACGGACTCTCATATGGACTAGTGGCACATCCGCTTATCCAATAATTTTGCAAAAAGAGCTGGCAATGGGATTCCCAGTCCCGAATTAATTAACTTAAATAGACACTCCTCCATGGTTTGTGATTGTTGGACGGCACCCGAAGGATTCGGTTAGCCATGGCTTGTGTAAGCAAAGGTTGGGGGAGTGTCATCATCATAATAAAACTTAAATAAAAGGCACTCCTTCATGGTATGTGATTGTTGGCAGGCACCCGAGGATTCGGTTAGCCATGGTTTGTGAAAGAAAGGTTGGAAGGAGTGCCAACCAAAAATAATAAATGGGAGCCGCTCTTGTGAGTCCGGTTGATGAGGGAGTTAGTGTACCCATTACCATTCGTTGACAACAACAAACACCTCTCAAAACAATTTTACTCCTGTTTTACAAATAAAAAGCTCTAGCGCATGTTAATCCCTGCTTCCCTCTGCGAAGGGTCAATCTTTTACTTTTATGTTGTGTCTCCATTCTTTCTTCGAGCACTATCTTGAGAGCACAACTGTCATTCTTAATATAATATGCTTGTCTCAAAATATGATTGATTGTGGTATAACTTTGATGCTTTTATCTTTGACAAATCACTACTTCTAGTCTTTCTATGAACTCAAGAGGTGCCTCGGCATTTATGTTTTGCCGATCAAATACAGGCAAGCGAGATACCACTTTACCATATTCTCTTATGAACATTGCAATCTTGCTTACATACATGATTCATGATGCTTATTATTAATTGTTGGTACCTCTCCATGATTGACATAGCTGTTGGATGATCTTATTTGCATGTATCTCATTATGAACTGCTTAAGTATTAGCCATAGCATGAGAATATATACATCATATGAGCAAATGTGTTCGTGAAAGTTCTTTTATCGCTCAGTTGTTAACTGAATTGCTTGAGGACAAGCAATAAGCTAAGCTTGGGGGAGTTGATACGTCCAAAACGTATCTACTTTCCCGAACACTTTGCTATTGTTTTGCCTCTAATTTGTGTATTTTGGATACAACTAACACGGACTAACGCTGTTTTCAGCAGAATTGCTCTGGTGTCTCGTTTTTGTGCAGAAATCCAACTTTCGGGAAAATCCTCGGAATTTCTTCAGATGGCCCTATTTTACCAGAATACGACGGAGCCAGAAGGGCGAAGGAGGTGGAGGCCCGAGGGCCCCACACCACATGGCGGCGCGGCCCGGGGGCCCGCGCGGCCATGTGGTGTGGCCCCCTCGGCCGGCCTCCGACGCCCCCTTCGGACTACTTATTCGCCTCGACCTAAAAACGCACGGAGAGAAGTCGACATCGCCGAAACCCTCCGAAAGCCGCCACATCGCGAAACTCCGTCGCGGGAGCCAGAAGTCTCCGTTCGGCACTCCGCCGGGACGGGGAATTGGAGGAGATCTTCACCGCCATCACCGCCAACGCCTCTCCATCAACCAGCAATGTTTCCCCCATCCATGTGTGAGTAATTCCCCCGCTGTAGGCTGAAGGGGATGGTAGGGATTGGATGAGATTGGTCATGTAATAGTCATAAGATTGTTAGGGCATAGTGCCTAGTATCCGTAGATGTCACTTTTATGATATTGTTGCAACTTGTTATGCTTAATGCTTGTCACTAGGGCCCGAGTGCCATGATCTCAGATCTGAACATGTTATCGATTCATGAAGATATTCGTTGTTTATGATCTTACCTATAAGTTGTATACACATGTCGCTGTCCGGAACCAATGGCCCCGACAGAAATCGGGACAACCGGAGGGGATGGTAGTGATGTGAGGATCACATGTGTTCACGGAGTGTTAATGCTTTGCTCCGGTACTCTATTAAAAGGAGTACCTTAATATCCAGTAGTTTCCCTAGAGGCCCGGCTGCCACCGGCTGGTAGGACAGAAGATGTTGTGCAAGTTTCTCATTGCGAGCACGTACGACTATATATGGAACACATGCCTATTGATTGATTAGTACTTGGATACCGTTTTATTATTATCTGCAAATGCCCATGCTTTGATTGTTACATGAGTTTCTCTCATCCATGCAACGCCCGTTAAATCCGTCCCGTGCCTACAGTATTTTAATCCTGCTGTTTACTATAATCACTACTGCTGTCTTTATTTCACACCTGCTTTATTTCACTATTTCCTGCCATAAAGCTGTGATAAACTCTTGCGAGCAAGTCTGTTTCCAGGTGCAGCTGAATTGACAACTCCGCTGTTAAGGCTTTCAAGTATTCTTTGTCTCCCCTTGTGTCGAATCAATAAATTGGGTAATACTTCCCTCGAAGACTGATCCCCTATACTTGTGGGTTATCGGTCTACCCCATATTATTCATGTAGATTCCAAGGGTAGCAGTGTGGGGCATGGGTGCACCCATGTGCCAAGTGTGGCCTCACCCTGGCATCCCCACCCACCTGGTTTGCCCCAAAAGTGCATGTTTAGTCCTAAAACCCTATATTTGGGGTGTGTGGGTGCAACTCACCATGGTATACCCCAGATTATTCATGTAGATGACAAGGGTAGAAGTGTGGGGCATGCGATGGTGCACCCAAAAAGTGCATGTTTTAGGCCTAAAACCCTATATTTTCCCTCTTAAATATAAGAAAAGAAAAAATATTAAACAAAGCCTACCTTACCTGGACGATGATCCGGCCCACGAATTGATTTTCCGGCACGAAACGATCAAGCCCACCGACCCAACCTATTAGTTAACAACTTTAATTGTGTAGGGCGTAATTTGCGGCAGCACGTACTACCCATCACGGGTAACCCACACCCCCACGAACTATATCATCGTCGTCTCTTCACACCGTTTCATCTCAGCGACGTCTGGGCGGCCGGCCAAGCAACATCTTTCACGTGTTCATCTGAGAGTAGTAGTGTTGATCATCGACGGCACCCCTTTGCCATGGATCAGGTATGTCAAGACTTTCACCTGTCGTAATATTATTTGACTTGTCCTCGAGATAGATCGCAAATAAGGTATGGGAGGCCGCCATGGGAATCGACCAGATTCAGTAGATCCAAAATCTCATTGGCTAGAGCGCTTCATACTTATTAGTTTATACTTAACAGATTCTAGTTCTCCGAAAACCCCTTTCGGGTAGATCATAAACAGAAGTATAATGTTCTTAGGCCGCCATGTTCTTATTGTGTAATCTACCGCGTACAATAAACTTGGTTAGATCATCCAGGGCAGATTAACGTTTGTGTAAATAATCGATTGTCCCCTTCTTATTTTATCGCAATGATTTGCACTAATCGCCACGAGTTAGGTCTCTATATCCGGGACGCTTGAGTATTCCACACAAGAACTCATCTGTTGTATGTGTTATACACTTTGCTAGGTGGCACAACGTGTTAGCCCACGGCGTTGCGGTGCTGCTGTGAGGAAGAACAAAAAGCATATCGTAAGAGGTATACAAATTTACGACACTATTGTTTTCCAGGGAAATTGTAATATTATGGTTTATGTATATAATTTTGTATGCAGGTCCTAACTGTGAGGAGGGTGAGGATTTTGAAGGTTTCATCAGGTATGCCAATCGCGTAAGAATGGATGATGCACAATTTGCTACATTGAAACAGTTAGTTGACAAGCACATGCCAAGAAAGCCACCGTATGTCTGCACGATCAAAAAATCAAACGTCGTGAAGAATAAAGCAAAAATGGTAAGCGCTGGATTACACACCAAATTTTTCACAATTTCCTAACATAGCTGATTGAATTATCTAATTGATTGTAATCTTATATGCAGTACTTCTCGAGGGGCTTCACACTAAACCACATTGCTAGGCATACACAGCTACCAGCAGAAATAGAAGTTTATTCAATGAATGTTAAAATTGCAACAGTTAAGATAGTGATGAGCAAGTCACAGGTCAATGGAAAAGGAAAAGGAGGTGCCATGATAACAACAAACTGGATGGAGGTTGTGAAGAAGACTAATATGAGAGTTAAAAACGTGTTTGTGTTCTGGTTCCGTGGTAGCCGCGGTGGTGGTCTCAAGCTTCTGGTTGATATTCTTTGAAATCAACAAATGCATTACATTATTTTTACAATTAGCTTATTTGTCCAAGTTGTAAGTCATGCTTAGACATTTTGATGTTTGTTGCAAACTTTATTTGACGTTTATGTCGTACTGTTTTCAAATTATTCATGAATATCAGTAGTGGTTCAAATTTTAAGTTTGATGAAATTATATTCAATTCTACTCTAACCACTAAAAAACGCCGTGAAATAACCTTGCTCTCCGTCCCTCGCCTCTCATTCCGACTATCAAACGCCGTCGCTTAGAGAATCTGGTTGAGCTACTTTGATTACTTTGCGCATAAGGTGTGAAAATTAATTTCTATTTGCAGTAGTAGTACGACATGAGTAGTACTAATTAAGGTAACAACATGAATTAGCGTGAAATGCAAAAATGTGTACCTTGATTGTACTAAATTAAGGGGACAACATTTACCTAAAAAAAATTAAGGGGACAACATTAATAATCGATCCCCGTAATTGACTACGCCTCCAAACTATCAAATCCCAACCTTCCCCACTAATTACGGTAACGACATTATTTAGGGAAACAAACTTTGTCACGTTGATATCGACCCTCCCACGAATTAAGGTAACAAGATTATGATCGCCTTTTGCACACATCCACCTATATAATCGCCTCATCTAACCTCATATCGTCTCTCATCGAAGCCTGGACGGGAAGAGCGGCGTGTGCGAAGTTACAATGGAAGATGCTGTAAGTCATACGCAACTCATCTCGTGTTGTCTATATTTAATATCAGATCTAATCTAGTCAAGTACAAACTCGTCTCTTCCGATTGCCCGATGCCCTATTTTCTCTGACGGTGATCGATGCCCTAACCATCTTAGAACTCAAATTTGTGTTACATCTTTTCTATATTCAACTAGGTGGCATCGTTTGCTCGTGTTCGTCATGTTCGTGCTGCTCTTAAGTTGCACAAAAAGCTGAATATAAGAGGTCCGAAATTACCTCCCATTTATGTCTTCCATATGCGATTCTATTGTTGGGCCTGATGTATTAATTTAATACTTACGCAGGTCCTAGAATAAAGTGCGAGCATGAGTTCGAGGTGTTTGTTGAGTATGCAAATCGAGTAGCTATGGATGATGGAGAATTTCGTTATCTGAGAGATACAGTTGATTATCTGAGAAGTAAATCTCAGGAAACAAATCTGAAAACACCCATATATGTCTGCACCATAAAAAAATCACACGTCCAGGAGGGTAAATCAAAAATGGTAAACATTACAGTACACACAAGAGATTTCTATTTATTTTCTACACCGTAACTGTTGTTAATATGTTTGATTTCTTTTATGCAGTACTTTTCGAAGAGATTCACCATGAGCCACATTATCCCTAATGTTGAACTGCCATCAGAAGTAGAAGTCCTATTCGTAGGAAAGGCTAGCCTCAAAGTTAAGATGGTGATGGACAAGTCAAAGGTGAAAGGCAAAGCCAAAGGAGGTGCCATGATAACATCGAACTGGAAGCAACTGGTGAAACTGCACGATATGAGAGTTAGTGACATATTCATCTTCGCTTTTGGTCGAAGCGTCGTCGATGGTGAATTCAAGATGGTAGTAGATAGGCTCTGAAATATGAACACTTAGTTCATACTCCAAATATTTTGTTATGTTTTTCAAGAACCATTGTGTCATCGATTTATTATCTTCATCTTATTTTCTGTTCATGGACTTCCGTGTGTGTTGCTCCATCGTGAGTCCGTAAAGTGTTTTCGTAAGTAAAACGTCCGTATGTATACATTTACTGACCGTCCATTGGGGCAACTGACGACCCAATTTGCTGCACGGCAGCCTAGGCGACGCATTTACCGTGGCTCCTGCGCGTGGATAACCAGTGGCTCCTGCGCGTGGTTTACCGGTGGCGTCCCAACTAGATATGTCGCTTCACAACCGGCGAGCCATTAAACAGGAGGGGAACGGATTCGGTGGCATCATAATAGCGAACACGCGTGGCCTCCCAGTCAACAGGTCGTCAACAGCGAACACGCGTACAAGGCCGCAGCACCACTCACTCGATCGGTTCACCGACAGTCCATTTTATCCCATCCAGTGGAGCACATCAGGCCATCCCGCACCAAACCCTAGCTAGCCCATAACCTAAACCCGCCGCCGTCGAGCAGCCGTAGCAAGCGATGGGCCTCAACGACCACGAAGCCGGAGGGAGCAGCGCCCGCGGAGCTAAAATCCGTCGTGCGGCCCCTCGTCCTCAGAGCCTCAACCCCGACGAAGCGACGATCTTGGCCGAGGCGCGGCTGCTCGTTCCGCCGTACTGGCACCTGCCAGCTGGTTGGAGGGTGAGCGCCGCCGGGTACGCCATCCCGCCGGTGCCTGAAAAAGACGAAGATCTGCGCGGCTACATCCGCCGCCGTCGAGCTGCCCTCACGCCGTGGGATCGGGCGAACCCAGACTGGGGGGAGGACAGCGCCTTGTGGAGGCCCCGGTTCGAGATGGAGCGCCTCGACGAGCTCGCCAACCAGTACGGTATGTACGCCGGCGGGAGGTACAATCAACTAGGGCGGCAGTCCTTCTGGGCCGGCAAGGACGTGGACACCGTGCTCGCGGCGCACGGCTATGTCCCTCTTCCTCGCGGCGCGCCACGCCGCCTACCACCACCGTACGGCGAACCACGGGCACCTCCAGCTCTTCCGCCGCGCCGCCACGAAGGGATCGTCCTTCCACCTCCAGCGACAAGCGAGCCGCGGGACCAAATTTCGATTCGCGGCCCTGCACCTCATCTGCGCGTTCCCAAGCCGGAGCCGCAACCGGATCCGGAGCCCGAGCCGCAGCCGAGGTGGACTGCGTATCTCCATTACCAGTCGGAGATTCGGGCTCCCGACGACCCCGCCGACACACCGGGCCTCACCCAGGCGCTCCAGCAGTCCAAGGCCGAAGTGGAGGACGACAAATGGTGGTCCTCCGACGACGATGAGGACTTGATATTGGGAGATGTGGAACTGAGTTACCAGGCCCAGATGAGGGCTCACGATGACCCAGCCGATACACCGGGCCTCACCCAGGCGCTCCAGCAGTCCAAGGCGCTCCAGGAGTCCAAGGTCGAAGAGGAGGGCGGAAAATGGTGGTCCTCCGACGAAGAGGATTAGCCGGGTTGCATGTCTTGGAGGGACAAGCAAGATGTAGAGGCCGCCGATTTAGTGTTTTTTTCTTCCCTTCGCTGTTCAATCTTGTGTAAGAAACTTAGAAGGAATGAAAATCCCCTGTCGGCCCTATGTTTTAATGCCAGGTGTCTTAACTTTCTTGCATTTTCTAGTTTATTAGTTCAAAAGACGTAGCTTGGTTAAGATCTAGGGTAAAAAATGAGTAAAAAATATTCACATATTGGTAGACTTGTGAACCCAAAACAAATAGTTTGTAAAAAATAGACCTCTTTTTTTTGTTCAAAATGAAATATGCCCTATATATTGTTGACTAAAGGTGCATTGGTTTCACAAAGTCTCGTAGGGTTCTCACATGAAATAACCGTGTAGTCAGTTGGAATTAGTCACATGTTGGGCCTTTTGTTTCTGTTGTGCCCGGTTTTTGTTGGCCCATTTTTATAGCCCGAGGCTTTTGTGCGGAGATTGTCTGCGGTTATTGTTGAAGCGGGGACACCGAGCGGCGAGGAGCGACGGCGAACGGCGACGGCGACGGCGAGAGCGAGAGCGGAGGCGCTTCTTCTTTTGGTCGTAGCCCCGGTGGTACTTTTCTGAGCCCCTGCAGTACATCCTGCACGCCCCCCTCCACGACTTGCTGCCGCGCGCCGCCGCTGATGTAGGGTAGCTATCTATTAGGGTTAGTACCCAGAAATCTAGGACATCAGCAGGAGTTTGTAGTTCATTGTGAACATTGATTTAATTCTTTGGATTTCTGTTATTGGAATGTTTCGAATGTGTTTGATATGTTATATTATTTTTGTCAGAGATGGATGAAGAAGCAGGATGTCTTATTTGCGGCCAGCCTGACACTAACTGCTTCCGGTCCAAGCGTCGTGCATTTTCATTTGATGTAGCGATGGTGCATTTGTTTGAAGAACTAATTGTATGTATGTTTTGCATAGTACAAGCTAGATATACATTATTTCCCCGCCGTTAGTACTATTTGCATTTGTTTGTTTGATCTTTTCTAAATAAATTGTTTTTTGTTTTCAATTCTTCAGGCCGTGCCTTGCCATGCTAGGGAGATGCTACATAGTTTAGTAGATAAGTGGGTTGTTGCTGAATGCAATCATGGTTCTGTTTATCATTTCCATGTGGAGAAGACTGAAGCAAGAACTTACCTTTGTGGACCATTCTGGAGTTCTTTTGTAGACGCTTATGTTATGGATGAAAATGACATTGTGGAGTTCACATATGATGAAACTACTTCCAAGTTTGAAGTTGTTGTATTCAATGCTGACCGTGACGAAAAACCATGGGTTCAGTTACCAGGCATGTTTCTTTGTTTCTAATTATTATTGTGATATTGTTTTCACATATTTCTCATTGTTCATTCTGTTTTATTTTTTTGTTTGTTCAGATTGTTGGGAGGTTTTGGAGTGCTGCAGAGTTACTTTTGAGAAAACCATTTTCTCAAATTTGCTAGATATTAACTCCGCAGAGATGAATGCAGTTACATGGGCTATATTCAAAGAGCTAAATAAAGTGGAGGAAAACGAATTCCTCGATTTCTTTGAAGTACCTCAGTTCTTTGTGACGAGGTTGAATGAATCTTCTCTTACTCGTTTGGTTAGTAACTTTTTCACTTGTTTTTAAGTTTCATTCATAACATACTAACAGTGTTAACGTGTTCTTTGTTTATATTTTACTTTTTTGTAGCTCATTCCATTTGATGTTGCACGTGGATACTATAGGCCGAGAGAAGGTGCTGCTATTTTTTATAGCAGATCTATTAATGGACAAATGGTTGGAGCTTATACAATCTACAAGGGGCAGCATATTGAGTTTGTAGATGGATGGAATGCGTTCTGTGTAGCAGCTCATCTTGTGATAGGTTCATTAGTATGTCTGAAGATTGAGTTCAGGGATTTGTGCATCAGGCTTGAGATTGAAGATATCACATTATAAGATATGCATATGGATGAATCCTCATAGAATGAAAGGAGAAATTGTAATTCATCTTTGTACTTTCGTTGTACTATTTTTATTTCAGCAAAAAATTTCGTGCGTTTTTAGTGTCACACGTTTTTTAGGACATAATACGTTGGTTAATTCTGTTTCAACCCTAAATGCACATGTGCTGCTGATATATTCGGTTAACATTCCGGACAGGTAATAATAGGCCGGTTTGTACTAAGCCCATTAACGTGGAGCATGGACGCGGGGAAGGAATACTCATGGCCCATCCAGCAGGGTTCTCTAGTTTTCTTTTGTTATTTTCTCAACTCGAATTTAACTGAAA
Organism: Lolium multiflorum; assembly: GCA_030979885.1. NCBI lineage: Eukaryota > Viridiplantae > Streptophyta > Magnoliopsida > Poales > Poaceae > Lolium > Lolium multiflorum. The sequence continues at coordinate 290,116,740 of CM061749.1, forward strand.
TTTAATACTTTATTTTCACATAAATTCAAAAAATGAAAAAACCTTCACACTTCGTCTTAGAATGGATACGAGAGTGTGTGCAAAAATTTCTGGAGCGTTTCTCGAAGGTCGAAAAATCCACATTCTTAGAAACGGAACCGTTTGGGTTACATCAAACCACTTTTTCTAAGCTAGTCGATTTTTCGACCTTCGAAAAAAAGTCCAGTTTTTTTACCCAATATGTCACACGTTTTTGTGAACATAATCCGTTGGTTAAATTTTTTTGAATTTTTTGAATTTAACCAGGTTTGCTGCAGATTTATTGAAATCAAAACTAAAATACTTATCAGTTAGGCCGAAAGGCGGTTTGTACTAAGCCCATTAACGTGGAGCATGGACGCGGGGAAGGAACACTCATGGCCCATCCATCAGGGTTCTCTAGTTTTCTTCTGTTTTTTTTCAACTCGAATTTAACTGAAATTTAATAGTTTATTTTCACGGAAATTCAAAAATTGAAAAAACCTTCACACTTCGTCTTACAATGGATACGAGAGTGTGTGCAAAAATTTCTGGAGCGTTTCTCGAAGGTCGAAAAATCCACATTCTTAGAAACGGAGTCGTTTGGGTTACATCAAACCACTTTTTCTAAGCTAGTCGATTTTTCGACCTTGGAAAAAAATCCAGTTTTTTTACCCAATATGTCACACGTTTTTGTGAACATAATCCGTTGGTTAAAACTTTTTTTGAATTTTTTGAATTTAACCAGATGTGCTGCAGATTTATTCAAATCGAAACTAAAAAACTTATCAGTTAGGCCGAAAGACATGTAACGCGGTTTGTACTAAGCCCATTAACGTGGAGCACGGACGCGGGGAAGGAACACTCATGGCCCATCCAGCAGGGTTCTCTAGTTTTCTTTTGTTTTCTTTTTCAACTCGAATTTAACTGAAATTTAATTGCTTATTTTCACAGAAATTCAAAAATTGAAAAAACCTTCACACTTCGTCTTAGAATGGATACGAGAGTGTGTGCAAAAATTTCTGGAGCGTTTCTCGAAGGTCGAAAAATCCACATTCTTAGAAACGGAATCGTTTGGGTTACATCAAACCACTTTTTCTAAGCTAGTCGATTTTTCGACCTTCGAAAAAAATCCAGTTTTTTTACCCAATATGTCACACGTTTTTGTGAACATAATCCGTTGGTTAAAACTTTTTTTGAATTTTGCGAATTTAACCAGCTGATGTGCTGCAGATTTATTAAATAAAAATTTAAAAACTTTTCAGTTAGGCCGTCAGACATGTAACGGGCCAATGTGGGCCGCCAGACCTCTAACTGCATGTTCGCCTCCCGCCCCTATATCCGCCCAATACTGTGGCAGTTCCACCGTTCTGTCCCAACCCCGGCCGTTCGTCTACCGCATCCCAGTGCTCCCTTCCTCCCACGCTGTCCATGGCATCTGCCTCTTCCTCCGTCGTGGCCGGAGACGAGAAGTCCACGACGGAGAAGTACCGCATCCTTGCGCACGGGAGTACATATATCGACGTCGTCTACACCAATGAGGCGGCGACTGTTGATAGAATTCTTCGTATGTACGAGGGTTGGCTCGACGAGGACGAGGACAGGTTCAAGTTCGTTGGTCTGGATCTCGAGTATGACTCTAGCGGACACAAGTTGGCGGTAATGCAAATCGCCATGAGGGAGCACGTTCTTGTATTCCACTACATTAGGTACAAGGATCATTGATTTTTATGTCCCTACATTGAATCTAAAGCGTCCCTACATTTTCATTACAGTACTTGTTGAATTTATTTGTGCTGCTCTTGACAAAGGTGCAAGGATCATTGTCCGCGCCTACTGACTTTTCTCAAGGACAAGCAATACACTTTTACAAGTGTTGATAAAAGAAATGACACAAAAGTTCTTCGTGCGGCCGGTCTTCCTGTTCCAGAAGAGAGACACATCGACATCCAGGACATTTTCAAGATTAAAGGTCAACCGCAGGCTGGAATGGCTGATCTTGCAGCAAAGCTCATTGATCCCAAGTTTGCCAACATGAAGAAGGACTTCAAGTACAACCGGCTTCGGAAGGAAGGGCATTCTTTCTGGGAATGCAAGCCACTGTCCTGGATGAACCTCGAATACGCAGCTATTGACGGCTATCTCAGTTATGAGATATACAACAAGATCTACACGGTGAACGAGGGACAAGCTCACCTCCAGAGATCAGGCCACATCTGCCCCAGATGCAAAAATCAGGATGAATCTTCATCAATGAACAAGCGTCAGAAGCAAGCCTGGGAGTGATAAGAATCAACGGGGCAAGTACTAGTGTGTTTGTGCAGTCTGTAATTATAGGCGCGGCCGTAATTATATTCGTGATGTGTCCAAGACATAGTTGTGCTCTATGTTATTTGTGAACAAATTCTCCATATTGTTTTGTAAGTATCATACAGTGATCTGTGCAGTCTGTAATCATATTCGCAATGTGTGCAAGACATAAGCTGTGCTCTATGTCATTCGTGAACAAAATTGTCCTTTGTGTTGCAAGTATCAAAATTCGGCCTTTGACAATCAGACCAATGTTTGTACACCAAATAATACACAAGTGCAACAAGTAGTGTAGTTCATAATGTAGACAAGCAATTAATCATCATATGCTTGTCAGAACTTCCGGTGGTTCCTCATACTTCCGATGGTCCCTCATATCTGCATTTCATGAAATAACACACAAGTCAGTGGCACATAAAATAGTAGAAGATTAGTGCAAGCGATTTAAGTAGGGCTGAACCAGACACTCACTCCTTATGTAGCCTGCACTTCATCTTGTTGTTTCTGTTATGACCTGGTTGATTGCAAGCAGTGCACAACCTCTCCTTCTTCCGCTCGTCGTGTGCCAGTATCCTGCCATGTTTTGACGTCTGTTGATTTGTATCCTTGTCCTTATAGTACCTCTTGTTTTGTTTAGGTGCTCCTTTGGTCTCAGCCATATCAGGATCACCCACTACTGGTGCATCTCCTCTGTTTTGTGCGTCCTCATGGTAAGCCGTTGAATGACTGGTCTGGGCGCCTTTTCTCCTGTATATTATGCCTTTCATACATTGCATAAGCTCGCTGAAAGATTCTGGGTCATGCAATGCGGCATCAAAAGCTTCTGCTCCAATCATGGTAAGCTCGCTATGCTTTCTCCGCTCAGCTACCCCTTCCCATCCCCATCCGTACAAATCACTCTCACGTCTCGAGGGCAAACCATACCTTGCATTCTTCGAGAACCTTCGGAGAACACAACAGTTTGGAATTTCAGAGCACCCCACATAATGCAAAACAAACAAGATGTGCTTGCAAGGTAGCCCTTTCCGATACATCCTTCGGCAGCTGCACGTTATTGTTTCCTCTTTGCTTTCAGGTCTGTAATCCACTGAAAACAAATACTTACGGTTATTCATCCATGACACAACGAAGGTTGATACCCCACCAACACATCCAAGTTGATCTACAATCTCTAGGCCCCCAATCTTTTTCAGCTCCTCTTGAACGAGGTAGAAGTTTGCAGCAGTGAATTTATGGGCAGCAGACGTCTCTATATCCTTGTACCTGGTAACTGCAACCGGTAGTGTCTGAGAGTCTATGGCGTCGTGGCGGGCCTCTTCCTCCCGGACACGGCTACTGTTATTCTCGTAGTGCACAACCATATCCACAATTGTCAGTCCAAAGTCAAGGTGGGTGTGTAGGGTGGAGTTCAAACTCTCGCTCCTCTGGTTGCTTTTCATTCCAAGGAAATATCCATTCGCTAGATAAGCGGCTGACCACAACTTCTTCCTAGCATACATCCTCTTCATCCATTCTTTGGTTAATGCCGTCTGGTGCTTCTCGACGAATGCCCTCCATCTCTCCTCGAATACTTGTTCCGAAGTGCTGTAGTACAGCAGCGACCGGAATTCATTGTGAGCCACGGGGTCTAGGTGCTTCTTCATGTTCTTCTCAATATGCCACGTACAAACACGGTACCACACGCCTGGAAAGACTTTACCAACAGCGGCGATCATTGCAGCGTCCCCATCAGTGATGATCCCTTTAGGCTTCTGCTGATACATGGCCTTCAGGAATGTTTCTAACAACCACTTGTATGTTTTTTCCTTCTCGTCCGAGACAATGGCGCATGCAAAAACAGTAGTCTGGCGGTGATTGTTTATTCCCACAAAAGGTATGAACGGCATAGCATACCGATTTGTTTTGTACGTGCTGTCAAACACCAGCACGTCACCGAAGTCGGCATAGTCCTGCCGAGACTGAGAATCACACCAGAACAGGTGTAACAATTCTCCACCTTTACCAAGCTTGTAATCAAAAAAGAATTCAGGATCATCTCTCTTCCTCTTCTCCATAATGCCAATGGTTGTGTTGGCGTCACCCTTTGCAATCATCTTCATCTTTTCACGGCAAGACATGTTGTAAAGATCCTTTCTTACAAATCCTACCGTGCTGTATTTTCCACTGTCACTGATAAATGACCTCATAATGTTGAATAATCTCATCCCAGCAGCTGCCAGTGACATGATCCTAGATTTCTGATGATCCTTGATCTTTCTATGAGACCGAAGAAAAGCGATTTGATCAGCTGTAGCAGGCTTATGGTTATGATTGTCGTCAAATCTCAGAACAGTCCAAAAACCCTTTTTTCTGTTATACGACACACTGAAATGGGCACCACAGTTGCAGCGAGACTCAGGTCGGTGCCTATACGTTCGGTTTTCCATTTCTAAGTATTTGCTTTCACGTTGCCCAGCCCTGGAGCAAAGAAACCGCCTATACCGAATGGTGGATGTCCCTAATTCATCAAGGCGTTCCTTTTTCTTCTCGCGTCGAATGCTAAAACCATGTTCTTTGGCATACTTGTTGTAGAAGTAATAGGCAGCCTCTTCGGAAACAAAGATCATGGCCATTACAGCCTCATACTTTCGCTGTTTGTTCATTTCAGTATCAATATCATATGGATCCTTGTAATCTTCGTGCTTAGTATGGTCCAGCTGGGAACTTCCTGTCACCTAAACAAATATGACAAACATGGCGTTATTGTTACTGACATTTTGATTTGTTCTATTATGCATTGCAATGCATCAAAAGAAAATCTTACTTCGCTTTTGCATTCAGATTTTGACAGCTGTGAAACCCCCCTTCTAATGATTTTGACTGCTCAGGAACATCCTCTTTATAAGCAAAGTCTTCCAAATCAGAATCCCCGTAGTAGGTAAGCTCACTGTTTCTGATTACAACAACCTGCGCAATTTGTAGGAAAATAGCAAATTACATGTATATTCATCTTCACCTCGAAGAAGGCAAGTAAGATAAAAGAAAACATACATCACTCGTATTTTCAGAAGTGGGTTCATCATGTGTATCACTTATGCTGTCTTCATCATCGATGTCCATCTACAAAATTTGCAACAAGGAGGCAAATATCAAGGACAAAATATTACCATGCATACTGCACTGATAAAATATGAAAATGTGAGTGACTCACATTATCAGACTCAGATACAGGATCACCAAAAATGCTATCATCATCATCAGACGAAGGTACTTCATATTCATCTTCTGAAGATGAAATATCATAACCCTCCCATCTAGAGTCATCAACGTCTGTACTTGCTTTCTCATTGTCAATCCGAGAAGCCATAGAGCCGTCCATCTGTCCAAATAAAACAACATCACTGACCTAATCAACATAAAAACTCGGCTTGGAATTCATTGTGTGATGCAGATTAACAAAAAATATACCAAAAAATTGGTAAAAAATTGAAAAACAAATTAAACGCTAAGCAGAAATGCGACGATACATCCTTCAAAGTATACATGGAATAAGAAGAGAATAACAGTGTGGCACGGGGGGCTGACCTCTTCTGGGCTTCGGTGGCAATCTGGGCAGCCACGGGAAGTTAGGCTCGGCGGTGCTCTGCCTTGCAATGGAACGACCTATATGTCGATCGTGGGGAGGCGGAGCCGCGGAGGGTGGATGACTCAGACGTTCGCCGCCGTAACGTTGTCGTGCGCACCGCGGCGACGGCCAACGATCCACCGGATGCGGGAAGGATAGGAGATCGCCGAGGTAACCAGCCACGCCTGCTACGATTGCCCGGGGTACGTGAAAATGGCGGTGGTGAGGGATCGACCGGCTACACAACAAGACGGAGGGATCAAAACCCTAGGTATGAATGGCGGCCGTGGGAGGGGTGGAGTCGGGCCAAGGTTGGATGCCGGATCCTTGCCGCGATCGGCGGACAAGCAGTATTCACCGGAGCAGATCTAGATCGGAGATGGCCGGGCTGGAGGCTGCGACGAGCTGATCAAGGTACGTGAGAATGGAAAGTGACAACCGACGACGACCACCACATCGATCCATCGGACGTATACACCGACACGTACATACACCGAAACGTACATACATTGTATACCCTTTCAACGAGTACAAGGGTATACCGTATACCCCTTCAACGAGTACACGGGTATAATCGATACGGATCTTCGGGGGCTAACCTACCCGACCCGTTAGCGCCGGCGGAAGGAGCACGTGCATAATGGTACGTTTATGCAATTGTTGGCTTGGGGGTCTATGGAAGCACTCGCCTATAGGAAAACTGAGATGGCATTAGTTTTTTTCTAGTATATTCGCTAATGATGCGATATATTAATTAACCATGGAAATTACAATCGTTCAGGCATAGAGACAGAATATCATCAGGTCCTAACCCCAACCACACAGTTGTGGTTACATAGGTTTTACCTAAACTAACTAGTGTGGCTAATAGAGTTTGCTCACGCCAAATTAACTCTACCTTAAACACCACCACACCCGCACGTCGTACTACGTCCTTGTCCTCTTCCCATGGATTGCTCCTCTCATGCAGCTCGTTCAAGTGTTATAGATGCAACATCTTCAAAGGTATCCACACTCACGGAGAGAAAGCGCCACACGCCGAACTGCTAGGTCCATATGTGCATCTTCAGCGTGGGAGGAGTTGCGGGTGCAATGGAGAGTTGCGACGAATGGATCAAACCTAAACTAAGCGTCCCACCCTCCTTCGTGTAGAGCTCCCACACAGGCCTCTTCATTAGTGGCCCATTAGGACTCTAAGCCTAGTCCAGTTCAGATACTATTCCGAATTAGGATTCCATCACCTTAAGTATGTGAACCTATAGTTTCATGCATGTATAGACACTCAGCCAACAGTTAGCAGAAGTCTCTGGCAAGATGTGTCAACTCCTAAACACAATCCCTTACAAGATCTGATCACTTGAGGGGTCTATCTCCTGTAGAGATGGATAAATCTCATCTTGACTAAATGACTAGACATGCATTCTAAAATACTTTTGGACAAATCCAAAAGCTACCTTTATAACTATATGTTTCGGTATAGTGAATGATAGCTTCAAAGTAGGTCGATTCGCATCTCGAGTACATACAACAATCTCAGGTCTAAGAAAAAGAGTCACATTGAGTAAAAGGGGAATGATGAGCATTGTTGCTATCTTAGGTTCAATACAAATCCACGTTCATAACATGTGTTCACACCATTGGTTTGACATTTCCATGCATGAGGCTTGCGAAACATAGTATCAACCAATCTATGTGCTAGTCTAATGTTCATGTGTGTCCTCTCACATGAACTCTGGCTAGGGACAACTTTAAAAAAAATACAAGTAAAGAGTTTCACAAATAATTCACGTAATTTCCTATTAGTACAAGCTTCCTTTTATGGATATTCAAGAAACGTATAATAAACAATGGATACAAAGAAATATAATCATCTCTATGATTGCCTCTAGGACATATTTCCTACATGTGATTTATTTCTCTCACCTAGAAAGTTTTAGGCGATTTCTCGTTGCTGGCACACTTGATCATACTGATGGAGTAACGGCCTCTGCACTGTCCAATTCTACAATGCACAAGAGTGTCGACCATCACCGTCTGCTACAATTCGGAGCCCGGGCTTGTAGAGCCCACAATTTTAGAAAATTCAAAAATATTTATATTTTTAAAAAAAACTTGCTAGTAATATACGGATGTGTTATGCAGATCTTTAATTTAAAAAAGATAATGTTATATATTTTTGGGGTAAACAAAATAGAAAGTTGTGGCTCTAGTAAATCAAAAAAATCTTTAATTTTTTTCCACACTTCTTGTTTTTGTGTACATCACATATGGAAATAACGTGAACATTTTTGTGTACATACTTGTATTGTTTTACATTCTTCGGATTTTTTCATTTGTTAAAATCAAGTTTTTGAACATTTTAAAACGAGTTCACTAGAGCTCAAGCTACAAAAGAGGTTTTCGATTAGCTCCACAATTTACTTGATGGAAAATCTTTTGGGTATGGAGTTTCAAATTGCATGAGAAAAGGAGGTATAATTGAAAATTTACGCCAATTCTTTGAGAAATACTGATTGCAACACAGACAAGCACATTAGCACATTTAGAAGGAGTAGGCAGCTTCAAGAGCAATAAAGTCACTGCATGTGTATCGCAAACTACAGAAACATCACCTCTTACAGAAAAAACAATCCATATTAACGAAACACCTAAAAGGTAGATCTCAGGTTTAAACCCTAGAGGCTAAGGGTACAACCCTTATCATAATCATCCATCCAATGGTTGGCTCTCTCAAAGTCATGCCACTTGAACATACTCGTCTCTCTTTGTGCAAAAATATACATATGACATTCTAGTTTTTCATAACTTAACATTCACAACTAATTAGTTGAGATATATGGATATGGATTACCTCGCACAATTAATTAAACGATATTATATTTTAAACCAACATATGATCAACTATTTTTTATAAAATATAAATTTTAAAAATAGTTGCATCTTATATTTCTCGATGTAGGAAGTATTGAATACCAAAATAATTTTCATCAAGGGCTTTCTAATTACGCCATAAGATATGCATACAAAAATGTGAGAGCTTGCAATGAATAAAGGTAATTTTACCTATGGGGCCTTTTTTGGACCATTAGAAGTCACATGAATTTTTTGCAATTTGAAGAATGATTTCGTTGAGCCCAATCTTACGCACTTCTTAAATGGTAACTATTTTATGCACAGGATCCTTCAGAAGAAAGTCCGATTTTTTCTCTATGAAGGAATCAAACAATGCCTATTACTCACCTTGTGTTTCCAATTCATGTAGGATCTAACATGGCATGGAATCTAATAGAAACACCCGAGATTGACATGGCGTGGCTTGACAATTATTCCACTTAATTTTTTTTCTATATAAGCCCTTTGGTCATTCCAAAACAAAATCTGCACCGCCGATTCTATCATGAATGAGATGAAGCTTTGGGTCAAGGGGAGTGCCAGAAACTTGAGCAATGTTATTTTTGGGAGAGTAATCCGTTTTATATCTTTGTTCGCTGCCTTTGTTATGCCATGACTCTTCTTTCTAATTAATGAAATGAGGCAAGTCTTCTGGCATCCGTTTCAAGTATATATAGAATCGGCACTGTAAAATCTTATACAGTACTCATTGTTCATGCAATTGCTTTGCTAGCACACGAGGTGGCCTGCGGAATATCTATGTACCCTTTTGCGGGATATTTTTATTCTCAAGTCGGCACTGACTGCTCCCATGTATCTAAGCAATTAAGCATTGTTTGAGTGAGAACTAGGAGGAGTGTGCAGCTATCTTTCAGAAAAAAAGCAATGTAGCGCCGCTGCCGTCTAAACTAGCCCTCCATATATGCATGTCCCTGTAAGCTGTAGCGGTATATTTGCATATAGGATCGTTTAGATGCAAGTACATTTTTATTGGTGTATAGGTTGCCAAAGATAGAATCTCATTGTTCATGCACTGCTAATCATGTTATGCGCTTCGGCAGTCGTCCGTGTTTACAAAATGAGCGGTCTATAATCATGCTCTTTTGCTCACTGTGCTCTTTTTATGACGCAGCAGGTGATATATATTTTCTGGTTCCGAAGGGATATTAAGATCTGTAGTGTAGCTGCACTGACTGTGGGGGAAGGGAGGCTGTTAGATTAGCCTGATGTACTAGCCTAGCTTGTATGTGTACTACTTGTTACTGCTAACCATTCAGTTAAGTCACTCGAATTTCAGATGACAACCTAACGGGAAGTGTCTTAACAGAATCTTTGGCAACGGTAAAAAATTTCGATAAAGAAAGCTTTAGTACTTAAATTTTTTAAGCATTACACCCAGCTTCTACATAATTAAGATGCACATAGCTGTTCAAGTATCAATAGCATTTAACAAAGTACTCATAGAAGAAAAAACAAAAAAGATCACGGCTAAGCTTCATTGGCCTGAATACGCCTATTATGCAGCCACCCATATTTGGAAATAAACTACTTAATCGTATTCTTCAACCTTGTAGACACCTCCGTAAAGAGGTCGCGATCCTCCAAACGTTGAAATGGCGATCATGAACGATGCAAAGCCGTAGAGCGGTAAACAACTTGCAATAGAGAAGAATTTTTATCATTAAAAACCTTATCATTTATACATAGCCAAAGCGACCATACGCCAGCAATCGCGCCCACCCTGATAAGCGTTTTATACCTAGACTCGATCCCATTTAGCAAATTGCCAAAAATATTTGCAATACAGCTGGTTAAAAATGGGGAGAATTTCACTTCCTGGCCTCTGCACCAACTAGGATGCGCACAACCATAGGCATGAGTACTAAGATTTTTAATCTCGGTGAAATATTAAAACATAGTATAAATAGGTACCTAATTTCGCGTCCGTGAGAATTTAAACTCAAGTGTTAGGTTTGTACATCCAGTCCCCCAACCAACTGTGCTAGGCTCACTTACTAGGCAACGGCAAATACATGGAACTTGTTTTGGCATCTTCTTTTCTCATTTTTCTTGTCGAGGTTATTGCATTTATTCATCATAGCAGTACAGCATTTGTAGCAGATTGGACTCTGATTGATAGATGAGGCATGGTGTGGGTTAAATTTAATTACAGGCATACTTTTTTTGGGCACATTTTTATCCGTACACGAGAGCGCACATACTCTAGTTGAACCATGTTTAATTCAAAAAAGCAAAACAAAATAACAGAGAATTGCCAAAAAAAAAAATTGCGAATGAGAATTGCCAATTCTGCATGGTTAAATTCCATTATCATAATGTTGTGGGAGTAACAGATCGCTTCAGAACACCACCCTTGTCGCATGAACGATTTGAAATGAGCGCGACACTAGTGTTTTCCAAAGCACCTCGCTTATGCCTTCTCCCATCATTTTGGACATAAAAGGAAAGAGGCGAGACTTTGGATCGTAGCGGGAGCTAAATGCTTGGTGGATTTTACACCGGGAGAGTAGCTTTTTTTTCTTCTCTTGCTCATGTTTTCATGAGCTCCTTTTTGTAGTTTTCATTGGCCTAGGCATTTTACTGAACTATTGCTTTCTCTCCTTAATCAATGAAATGGCAAGCCTTTTTTTGCCCGTTTAAAAAAAAGTCTCGTTCAAGCTCCTGCAAAGAACTAAATGGTTTCTCAACAAAAAAAAACTTAAATGGGTGGCTATCATTCCTGCCATGATGCCTTTTTGTGTGTGTGAAAGGCCAAGAATCTCGATGATTGAGATTGTGCTGCTATATGTGCCTAAAAATGGTATAGCTCCCCAGGGCTAAAGTCTAAACGGTTTAGACTGCTCATAGTGAGAGTAATTTAGCTAGTAACATCATCACACATTTCAAGGTGTTTTGATGACATGACATAACAATAAGTGAAGGAAAAGAGAGAGATGGTAACTAGCTATGTTACCATAACATCACACACTCCAAAACAAAATGGGTCTACAAATTAATAAATGAGACTTTGCATGATATCACCCCTATGTTACTTTCCACTATGAATATAGTAACATGGACTAGTAACTTATGCATGATACCACCTTATATTAATTACTCCCCACTATGAGTAGCCTTAGACTCCCAATAAGTCAACTGGTGACAAAATAAAATACACTTTTGCTTCGGTATCCCCCTTCTTTCAAATTTTGGTGACTGAAACACATCAATGGCTAAGATCTGTTCATACCTCTTTGTAACCAGGTACGTATTAATTAAAAGTGAATAAAAAGACCTAAGTACAAGGTCTAGAGTAGCTCGTACCGTCCGTTTAAGTCTCTATTGTTCAGTAGTCAGACACGCAAACAACAGCGTACGCTGAAAACCGAAACGTTTATGGGTAAAATATTCCGTCGGCCACATTGAGTGCTGGAATTTGTGGGCATTTGGCCTTTGGCCCATGGCCCATATCTATCGAAACTACATCCCATTCCAATAATCAGTGGCAGCACTAGTGGGGGCTAAAGTTTAGTCCCACATTGCTAGTTGGGAGAGAGTTGGAGTGGTATATAAGGTGGGCTGTTCTAGTCCTAGTAAGTGAGTGAGAAGAGAGAGAGCCCTCGCGCACTCCTCCTCCGCCGCCCGCCTCGCCTCGCCACGCCACGACGCGCCGCGGGTTGTGGGAATCTCGCCGAGCCGAGCTTATCCTTTTGCTGTTTGGGAAATTAATTGTGTAATCAATTTTGAGTCATTAACGGACGCGTTACTCAGCCGTTTTGTCTTCGGGACAGTAGGCCTCCGGAACCCTGCCTCTCGTGAACCTGTACGGGTGAGGGGCAATCAGGTTTTTGGGGAGCGCTTCGGCGCGACTACTGGCAGCACGACGTCGTCTTCGGACGACGAGTTTCTCCACACCGACAACTTCTTCCCGGACCTCAGCGACTTCTTCGACAACCTCAACATGGGCGACAACGACGCTACTGTGAAGTATGTGATCTTGTTATTTCTCTTTCAGTTTCTGTTAGAGTTCCTTCTTCTAGTATATGTGGTAGATGTGATCGGTTTGTCTACTTTAGATGTGATCTGTTCATCTATCTTACTAGACTGCACGTTTAGTTTATTTGTTTACATAGTCATGATTTATCATTTACTTGTACGGATTATTTCATATGGAAATTTGCTTATATATTCAACAATCCAAAAACCTGATTTTAGGCAAATCAATTCAAGCAGCGTTGCTGCCGCTACTCGACCTCCCCTCTTTGATGGTATGCATTACAAGAGGTGGCGCACAAAGGCAGTTCTATGGTTTACAAACCTAGGCTGTTTTAGCGCCACAGATGCTAGACCTGAGGGGCCTCTCTCTGCAGAGGAGCAGGAAAAGTTTGAGAAGGTCGACGCCATGTTTAAGGCGGCCTTGTTCAGCATTCTTGGGGACAACATTGTTGACCCGTACATGGCTTTCGACCATGGTAAAGATGCGTGGGATGCGCTCGAGGCCAAATTTGGGGTCTCGGACGCTGGCACTGAATTGTATGTCATGGAGCAATACTATGACTACAGGATGACTGATGAGCGCTCCGTGGTTGAGCAGGCTCATGAGATTCAGTCTCTTGCCAAAGAACTCGAGCAGTTTAAGTGTACCTTACCGGACAAATTTGTGGCCGGTGGCATTATTGCCAAGCTTCCTCCTTTGTGGAGGAACTTTGCTACTTCTCTGAAACATAAGAGACAAGAGTTTTCCGTTTCGGATCTCATTGGCTCGCTTCATGTGGAAGAGAAGGCGAGAGCAAAGGACACACGTGCTCGCAGTTTTGAGGGAGGTTCCAGTGCCAATGTGGTACAGAAGAAGAACTTCCAATCTCACAAATCTAAGAATAAGAACAATGGAAAAGGCAAGTTTGACGAGAAGAACAAAGCCTCCAACTCAACCAACTTCAAAAGGAAGACTCCTTATAAGAAGAAAGGGAACTGCCATGTTTGTGGCGCTCCTGGACATTGGGCTCCTGATTGCCCAGAACGTCATGATCGGCGTGGGAACAACGGCAAGTCCGCAAATGTTGTTATTGGTGTTGATACTGAGATGAAGGACGTTGGGTACGGTATTTCCCCTACTGTCCTTTCAGTATGTAATTCTCCTGATTGGTGGATAGACACCGGAGCCAATACACATGTATGTTCTGATGTCTCTATGTTTTCTTCTTATCAGGTTGCAAGGACTTCCTCCGTGCTGATGGGAAACGGCTCACGTGCTTCTGTTCGTGGTGTTGGTACGGTGGATCTGAAGTTTACTTCGGGAAAGACCATCCAGCTAAAGAATGTGCAACACGTTCCCTCCATTAATAAGAATCTCGTTAGCGGATCACTGTTATGTCGAGATGGTTTTAAGTTGGTTTTTGAGTCCAATAAAGTTGTAATTTCCAAGTGTGGACAATTTGTTGGAAAGGGTTATGTATGCGGAGGCTTGTTCCGCTTATCTCTGTCAGACATATGTACTCAAATTATTAATCATGTTTGCAATGATAGTGAGTCCGATATTTGGCATTCACGACTTTGTCATATTAATTTTGGGTGCATGACGCGGCTAGCGAATATGAATATAATTCCGAAATTTGCTATTGTCAAGAAATCCAAGTGCCAAGTATGTGTGCAAGCTAAGCAACCACGTAAGTCTCACAAGACTGCGGAGGCAAGAGACTTGGCACCGCTGGAACTTATACATTCGGATCTTTGTGAAATGAATGGTGAATTGACAAAAGGAGGGAAAAGATACTTCATGACTCTAATCGATGACTCTACTCGATATTGTTATGTGTACCTCCTGAAATCTAAAGATGAAGCTCTTAATTACTTCAAAATCTTTAAAGCTGAAGCAGAAAACCAACTTGATCGAAAGATCAAGCGGCTAAGGTCTGATCGTGGTGGAGAGTATTTTTCCAACGAGTTTGATTCTTTTTGTGCGGAACATGGTATTATCCATGAGAGGACGCCTCCCTACTCACCTCAGTCAAATGGGGTGGCCGAAAGGAAGAACCGTACTCTAACTGATTTGGTTAACGCCATGTTAGATACATCGGGTTTATCCAAGGCATGGTGGGGGGAGGCGATATTGACTGCATGTCATGTCCTAAACCATGTCCCCACAAAGAACAAAACAATTACCCCGTTTGAGTAATGGGAAAGGAAAAGGTTGAAACTCTCTTACCTACGAACTTGGGGTTGTATGGCAAAAGTAAATGTGCCGATACCCAAGAAGCGCAAGCTTGGACCAAAAACCGTGGATTGTGTTCTTCTGGGATATGCATTTCATAGCATTGGCTACAGATTTTTGATAGTAAAATCTGAGGTATCCGACATGCATGTTGGTACAATTATGGAGTCAAATGATGCGACTTTCTTTGAGGACATCTTTCCTATGAAAGAAACGTCTAGCTCATCAATTCAGGAGATGCCCAGTTCATCTACTCAGGAATTATTTCCTGAACCTACCATGGCTATAGAACACTTTGATAATCCTGTGGAGGATGACAATGAAGCTCCCAAAAGGAGCAAGAGACAGAGGACTGCAAAGTCTTTTGGTCATGATTTCATTGTGTACCTCGTGGATGATACTCCCACTTCTATTTCAGAAGCCTATGCATCTCAGGATGCTGACTACTGGAAGGAAGCTGTCCGTAGCGAGATGGATTCCATCTTAGCTAATGGAACTTGGGAGGTTACTGATCGTCCTTATGGGTGCAAACCTGTAGGATGCAAGTGGGTGTTCAAGAAAAAGCTTAGGCCCGATGGTACTATTGAAAAGTACAAGGCACGACTCGTAGCCAAGGGTTATACTCAGAAAGAAGGCGAAGACTTCTTTGATACATACTCACCTGTAGCTCGACTGACCACTATTCGAGTACTACTTTCTTTGGCTGCCTCACATGGTCTTCTCGTTCATCAAATGGATGTTAAGACTGCTTTCCTAAATGGAGAGCTTGAAGAGGAAATTTATATGGAGCAGCCAGATGGATTTGTAGTAGATGGTCAAGAAGGAAAGGTGTGTAAGTTACTGAAGTCTTTGTATGGGCTTAAGCAAGCGCCTAAGCAGTGGCATGAGAAGTTTGAAAGAACTTTAACCGCTGAAGGCTTTGTTGTAAACGAAGCTGACAAGTGTGTATACTATCGCCATGGTGGGGGCGAGGGAGTTATTCTCTGTCTCTATGTCGATGACATATTGATATTTGGGACCAGCCTTACTGTGATTAAGGAGGTCAAGGAGTTCCTATCTCGTTGTTTTGAGATGAAGGACTTGGGAGTAGCTGATGTAATCTTAAACATCAAGCTGCTGAAGGATGACAATGGTGGGATTACATTGCTTCAGTCCCACTATGTGGAAAAGATCCTGAGTCGCTTCGGGTATAGCGACTGCAAATCTTCTCCAACGCCTTATGATCCTAGTGTGATAATTCGTAAGAATAAAAGAATTGCTAGAGATCAATTGCGATATTCGTAGATCATTGGCTCGCTTATGTATTTAGCCAGCGCCACGAGGCCTGACATCTCCTTTGATGTAAGTAAACTCAGCCGTTTTGTGTCTAGACCTGGAGATGTTCATTGGCATGCTCTTGAGAGAGTTTTGCGCTATTTGAAAGGCACTGCGAGTTATGGCATTCACTATACTGGGTATCCAAGGGTACTTGAGGGTTATAGTGATGCAAATTGGATATCTGATGCTGATGAGACTAAGGCCACAAGTGGTTATTTGTTTACACTTGGAGGTGGCGCTGTTTCCTGGAAGTCTTGCAAGCAGACCATCATTACGAGGTCAACTATGGAAGCAGAACTCACAGCATTAGACACAGCCACTGTTGAAGCAGAGTGGCTTCGTGAGCTCTTGATGGACTTACCTGTGGTTGAGAAACCAATACCCGCTATTCCTATGAACTGTGATAATCAAACTGTGATCGTCAAAGTAAACAGTTCTAAGGATAATATGAAGTCATCAAGGCATGTGAAGAGGAGACTGAAAACTGTCAGGAAAATGAGAAACTCCGGAGTTATAGCGTTGGATTATATCCATACGTCTAGAAACCTGGCAGACGCATCGAGGGAGATGGGTATGAGACCCACACTATGAGCTGCCCACGGTGGTAACCCACTCTATGTGATCGGAGATCCCGTGAATTAGAGCTAGGAGACAAGCTGTTGGTCAGTTGGGAGGAGAGTATATATCCCTATAGCAATTTTACCACTCCGTAAGATGCAATACTCTCCTAATCTGCATGGCAGGTTGATAATTATCTTAATATGTTCTAAGTGGCTTATTTTAGCAGAGATGTTGTCCTGCAGAACATCTTTTGAAGAACACACCTATATGAGTCCGATTGTTAAACGTCGCAATCTATGAGAGTTGGGTGCTCTCTAGTAAACTCATGAAAGGCCCTGGAGTATGACGTATAAGCTCCAAACCGCGAGGAAGCCTCGCGGCAGCCTAGTATCGGTCTAGGCTTTGTATGAAGCTAGTGCGCAGAAAACTTGTAGTTCAAGGCATAGTCCACTATCCAAGTTGCAATCTAGTGTAATATGTTGCTGCCAAAACCCACCGGAAGTTTAAGCAACACGAACAGGCTTCCACGGCAGCGGGCCGGTCCCTCAACGTCAATGCTCGGCACACGTTAGCGGTTGCAGGGCGTGCCACCTGACCTATACCTGGTCAGGAAGGTGTTGGATTGCTTCGATTAGTTCTGCATGGCACACATAAACATTAAATACGAGCCCTATCGGCTCTCAGGTTGCCCTGCGGATCGGCTCAAAGAGCCGATCGCCCCATGGTTCATGTTGGATTTTCAATGACATGGGGATCTTGATCATAACAAAGCTAAACCAATCTACGACAGTTTAGGGTTTTCACCGTATGATCGGAACATCCTACGCGTAGTTGAGCCTAATAGACACGAAAGATAATGGAAAACTAACCCTAAAAGAGGCCTAAAAACCAACATTAAGTTAATTCCCGGAACATCCCTCTTAGGACTAACAAACCACACCTAACGCACTACCGGATCGTTCAACCCGTTTGCAAGGCCTAACCATACGGATATTAAACTAATCCTTGAAGAACAAGGAGCAACTATAACAGATCGGATCTACTAAGTAACGAACAAGCAAGATGCTGCCCTTACACCTGGATAGGTGTAAGGGCAGCTAGATATTGAGGGACGGCATAGCTAAGCAGATATGCGTAAGAAAAGCATCTATGCAAGCCCCAAAACATCTACGATAAGTAGTGCTACTCGCCATCAACAACGCTTCAGCACGAGCAACACAAGGTAAACGAATAAACGTTGTGCTGCCTAGATCGCAAGATGCGATCTAGGCAGCATGATGCTTACCCGGAGAAACCCTCGAAAGAAGGGGTGGCGATGCGCCTGATTTGTGTTTGTTGTGAACGTGATTGTCCTCCTTTTCCGATAACCCTAGATACATATTTATAGTCCAAGGGACTTTCTAATTCGGGCGTGCACCTAACCGTGCACGGGTCAAACTCTATCTTTTAATCTAAACTAAGATGCGATCTACTATATTACAGATACACGGGCAATTAAGCCCAAACTCTTCGCGCAAGGCCGCTTCAAAGATGCTCCACACGTGTATCTTTCAAGCCCATCTTCACTTACGGCCCATCTCCTGATTTGGCCAAAATCCGGTGATAACACATGCCCCCCTGGTTTTGGTAATGATAATTTCAAAATCACTCTGTTTTTCCTTCGAGGGGTCATGTCGTGGCAGAGCAGAACCGTCGCAGTATTCTTCATCATGACGCCTTGCCTTCTCAACTTCTCTGCACGATTTGACAGTTTTGGCACCACATCCTCGAAAACTGCTTAAGCATTAAATCTCTGCTATATCCCCTTTTATTTAGCCACTTCTTGCAGTTCCCGTCTTCGTCCCCTTCGCATTAGCACTCCAAAAGCCCTTCTCTGCCACCATGTCTTCCTCTTCTTCCTCCACTTCTTCATCGAGCCTTTCCGTCCAATCCTCCCCCCTCCGGGAACCGACACCGGAGTGGGACCCGCAGGAGGCCCACGTGGCCAACATCCGCCGCGCCATAGCCGACGGGGATGAGTCGAGCCACGACTTCTCCGTCTGGTCGGAGGACGACAAGTCCTCGACCGACGGGGAGAGCAACCTCCGCTTCCTCGCAGACGGGGAATCGGAGGAGGAGAGCGACGACGATCGCTTCTCCTGGGGCGATTTCACCTCCTCCGAGGAGGTGAAGGAGGAAGAAGAGGAGGAGGACGACACCTCCTCCGACGAGCCGCCGGCCAAGCGCCTCTACCCTTGGCCGGGCAACCTCAGCGACTTCGACAGCGACGACAACGACGCTGACGAGGAAGACGAGGACAATGAGGGTCCCGCCGGCGGTCGCTACAGCAGCGACGACGAGCCGGCCGGGAGCAGCGCCGACAGCGGCGATGACGACGACGAGGGCAGCAACGGCCCCTAGATAGGATCTTTAGCATAGAGCTAGGAGTAGTAGATGGGGCAATGTATCCCCTAGTAATTCCTTTTGAGGGCAATCAGCTCCTTTCATGTACGAAATCTGATTATCAATGAAGAAATTCCCCCAATTTGACTTTGTCGATTTCTTCCATGTTGATTTAGCCGATTCTCCCTTATCTTGACTTTGCCGATTGTCACCTTGGTCGATGCTCAATGAGCCGATGGCAATGCATCAGTTTTTTACCATGAATTGCAAGACAGGTTAGTCCAATTATCCCCTCAGATGGTAACTTGCAATCCTTGAAATTCAGATCCAAACTTCCAATCGAACAGGTCCAGCCCACAGCCTTGAGACCCCTAGATTTTGGACTCCAAATCCTCCGATCGTGATGTTCGTCCTGACGGCAAAACTCCTGAATTAACGCCTCCAGGAAAGCTTTTAGGACCGTAGCTGAAACAACTTGACGTTGAAGCTGATACATCTGTATAACAGGTACCATTTGCTCACAACTCTTCTTGCGATGCTCTGTTTCCTTAACAAACTGGCCCAGAGCCTATCAATGGTGATGGCTCCCTCTTCAAATTCCTCCCATCAATTCTGGTGGTTTCCTTCTGAAAGAACTCACCACTTTCCAATACGGTTGTGATGCAGAGACAGCCGATTTCAACACAATCGGCTCCAAAAGCAAAGAATCTTCAGGGCCAGCTGCCCCCGAGCCTTAATTAAGGCGAGAATAGCAGTGAAAAAGGTGGCCGCCAAGAACTTTGAAGGGAAACAACCCTGTGCCGGCTCGAAAAGGGATACTGAAGATGATATCAGCGAGAACATGTAATCCAGCCGACGAAGCTCTAACTTGGGCACCTCTGGGGACGTCACAACATAAAACTAGCCAGATGTGTCACCATCGGCTTTCAAGAACAGGCTCAGCCCTCAACTCCCATCAAAACAAGATAGGAAAGCTTACGCACAAGGAGTCGATGCACCACGAGGGCTCGGCAGGACCAGCAAATCCCTTCTTTGAACCAAGAAGCTTCTCATGCAATGGCTCTCTAACTCCTCCTGGCTCAATTCTTGTGCTTTGCTGCTTAGATCGGCCCATCCATTACCCATGATGAAGTGGCAGCTTAAACTCTGTAATTCTGAAGTCGATGTCCCAGCATCGGCTGTGCTTAAATTTTTTTGTACTTTCGCTTTTTTATTAGCCGATCGGTCTCATGAATCGGCTTCCCAGGGTACATACTTCGTGGTACATACTTCGTGGCCTCGTACCCTCTCGTGTGTATGCCCCCGAGCCGAATCCTTCAAGTGATTGAAGATATCGGCTTTTCAGCCAATTCAAGCTTGTTTCGCAACTCACCATGCTAAATAGCACATCAGTGAATATGTGTGGTGCGAATAATTTTAGCCGATTGCTGGAATCGGCTTCCCTTGTAGTTGTCGATCCGACTATTTGCTGATAAATGTTGGCCATGGCTTATCCCCAGGACCAATTTCGATCTCTTCTAGTCCATCAGCTGCTGTAAACCCCAGCTTTCCATCGCCTGCTAAATCAATGATGACTATAGGCAGAAGGTATGTTGAGGCTAATTGTGGCCGATTGCTAGAATCGGCCTCCTTTTCCATTGCGATGTCTGACGAGGGTTTACAACTTCTTGGTTCTCTGCAACGACGACGTGGCATGTTTGACGTGAGATCCTTGCTTCTTATTTTTTGGGGCCGATCACAGGGATCGGCCTTGCCACGTTCGTCCATATACTCGGATCTTGCTACTCTGTGAGGCCAGTGGATAAGACTAGCCTCACCCCATTTTTTGTAGCTTCGATGCGCTCACAGCCGTCCAGATTGATTCCAGAGAGCGGCTCTTGATCTTTTGCTTCCCAGATGTTCATGGCAGCCAAGAGATATCGACGAATCATCTGCATGAACCACCTCCACTTCATCTCCATCCCATTGTATGATGCACCGATGCATTGTGGATGGAATGCAACAGTTAGCGTGGATCCAATCCCTTCCTAGCAGAACAGCATAAGTGCTCTTGCTGTCGACAATGAAGAAGGACGTAGGGATGGTCTTTCGGCCGACAGTTAAGTCCACGTTCAGTACACCCTTGGCTTCTGACGGTTGGCCGTTGAAATCGCTTAGTGTGACGTTGGTCTTGATCAGATCTTCAGTAGAACGTCCCAAACGTCGTAACATGGAGTACGGCATAATGTTGACTGCTGCTCCCGTGTCAACCAGCATCTTGCTTATAGGCTGCCCATTGATATAACCTTTCAGGTATAGGGCTTTCAGATGCCTGTAGCTCTTCTCTCGTGGCTTTTCAAAGATAACTGGTCGTGGCCCGCAATCAAACTGTGCCACTGATACTTCCTCATCTCTTGGAGCACAAAACTCTGATGGGAGGACGAACACCATGTTTGCATCAGTCGATGTCCCTGCATCGGCCTTTGTTTGCTTGGGTCGCCACACTTTCTTTGGTGGGCGAGCTTCTGTCTCCAGCGTTTGCTGAATTTTCACGGCCAGATCGGGCCGTGCTTTCCTCAAAGTGTACAGGTACTGCGCCTCGGCTTCCTCCAAGTTTTGTAGCCGTTGCACTCTGCGCTTTTGGGAGTGGCTGAGTCCATCAGGACACCACCTTGGTCGGTGATATCTATCTTCTTCCTCTGACTCCTCGAAGTCTTCATCTTGGGATGACTCAGCTCGTTTGTCTGAGGTGGGAGAGGTCCTAGACGCTTGAACACTGAAACTTCATTCGTTACCTTCCTCTTCTGTTTACATTCTGGGCAGTTCTCGATTGTAGGCAATCGGCTCATTCCTGAGTCCCAGCAGTGTTTGAAGAAAGGACAGTTTCAATGCCTATCCATATCCTCTTGCTCCCTTGACCTGCTGATACGTCTCCAACGTATCGATAATTTCTTATGTTCCATGCTACTTTATTGATGATACCTACATGTTTTATGCACATTATATGTCATATTTATGCATTTTACGGAACTAACCTATTAACAAGATGCCGAAGAGCCAGTTGCTTGTTTTTTTTTTGGTTTCAGAAATCCTAGTAAAGAAATATTCTCGGAATTGGACGAAACTTTCGCCGGGGTCCTAAGCTTCCAGAAGACCGAGAGAGATAACGAAGTGGGGCCACGAGGCGGCCAGAGGGTGGCCGGCGCGGCCCGGGCCCTGGCCGCACCGACCTACCTGGGCCCTCGTGTGGCCCCTCGCGTTGACCCTCCGCCTGCTTAAAGCCTCCGTGCCCCCGTGCAGAGAGCCACGATACGGAAAACCTTCGAGACGCGCGCCGCCGCGTCCCATCTCGGGGATTCGGAGATCGCCTCCGGCACCCTGCCGGAGAGGGGATTCATCTCCCGGAGGACTCTACACCGCCATGGTCGCCTCCGGAGTGATGAGTGAGTAGTTCACCCCTGGACCATGGGTCCATAGCAGTAGCTAGATGGTCGTCTTCTCCTTGTTGTGCTTCATTGTTGGATCTTGTGAGCTGCCTAACATGATCAAGATCATCTATCTGTAATTCTATATGTTGTGTTTGTCGGGATCCGATGGATAGAGAGTACTATGATTATGGTGATTATCAATCTATTGTTTATGTGTTGTTTATGATCTTGCATGCTCTCCGTTACTAGTAGAGGCTCTGGCCAAGTTTTTACTCTTAACTCCAAGAGGGAGTATTTATGCTCGATAGTGGGTTCATGCCTCCATTGAATGTGGGACGGTGATAGAAAGTTCTAAGGTTGTGGATGTCTGTTGCCACTAGGGATAAAACATTGATGCTATGTCTAAGGATGTAGTTGTTGATTACATTACGCACCATACTTAATGCAATTGTCTGTTGCTTTGCAACTTAATACTGGAGGGGGTTCGGATGATAACCTGAAGGTGGACTTTTTAGGCATAGATGCAGTTGGATGGCGGTCTATGTACTTTGTCGTAATGCCCAATTAAATCTCACTATATTTATCATATCATGTATATGCATTGTTATGCCTTTCTCTATTTGTCAATTGCCCTGTAATTTGTTCACCCAACATGCTTTTATCTTATGGGAGAGACACCTCTAGTGAGTGGACCCCGGTCCTATTCTTTACATAGCATACAATCTCCTGCAATACTTGTTTTACTGTTTTCTTTGCAAACATCTTCCACTCGATACGTTTAATCCTTTGTTACTGACAAGCCGGTGAGATTGACAACCTCCTGTTTCGTTGGGGCAAAGTACTTTGGTTTTGTTGTGCGGGTTCCGCGTTGGCGCCGGAATCCCTGGTGTTGCGCCGCATCACATTTGCGACCATCAACCTTCAACGTGCTTCTTGGCTCCTACTGGTTCGATTAAACCTTGGTTTCTTTCTGAGGGAAAACTTGCCGTGCGCATCATACCTTCCTCTTGGGGTTCCCAACGGACGTGTACATCTACGCGCATCAAGCACTTTTTCTGGCGCCGTTGCCGGGGAGTCTCCACTTCTCAATCTCTTTACTTTGTTTTTGTCTTGCTTTATTTTATTTACTACTTTGTTTGCTGCACTAAATCAAAATACAAAAAAATTAGTTGCTAGTTTTACTTTATTCTTGTCTTGCTCTCTATATCAAAAACACAAAAAATTAGTTACTTGCATTTACTTTATCTAGTTTGTTTTATTTACCGTTGCTAAAATGAATACCCCTGAAAATACTAAGTTGTGTGACTTCACAAATGCAAATAATAATGATTTCCTATGCACACCTATTGCTCCACCTGCTACTACAGCAGAATTCTTTGAAATTAAACCTGCTTTACTAAATCTTGTCATGAGAGATCAATTTTCTGGTGTTAGTTCTGATGATGCTGCTGCCCATCTCAATAATTTTGTTGAACTTTGTGAAATGCAAAAGTATAAAGATGTAGATGGTGATATTATTAAAATGAAAGTGTTTCCTTTCTCATTAAGAGGAAGAGCTAAAGATTGGTTGCTATCTTTGCCTAAGAATAGTATTGATTCATGGACTAAATGCAAGGATGCTTTTATTGGTAGATATTATCCTCCCGCTAAAATTATATCTTTGAGAAGTAGCATAATGAATTTTAAACAATTAGATACTGAACATGTTGCTCAAGCATGGGGAGAATGAAAACTTTGGTAAAGAATTGCCCAACCCATGGACTGACTACTTGGATGATCATCCAAACCTTCTATGCAGGACTAAATTTTTCTTCGCGGAATTTATTGGATTCAGCTGCTGGAGGTACCTTTATGTCCATCACATTGGGGGCTACTAAACTTCTTGATGATATGATGATAAATTACTCTGAATGGCACACGGAAAGAGCTCCACAAGGTAAGAAGGTAAATTCTGTTGAAGAAACCTCTTCCTTGAGTGAAAAGATTGATGTGATTATGTCTATGCTTGTGAATGGTAGATCTAATGTTGATCCAAATAATGTTCCCTTAGCTTCATTGGTTGCTCAAGAAGAAAATGTTGATGTGAATTTCATTAAAAATAATAATTTCAACAACAATGCTTATACGAACAACTCTGGTAATAACTATAGGCCATATCCTTCTGCTAATGGTAATGGTTATGGTAATTCTTATAGGAATTCTTACAATAATAATAGGAGTGTACCCTCTGGTCTTGAAGCCATGCTTAAAGAATTTATTAGTACACAAACTTCTTTTAACAAATCTGTTGAGGAAAAGCTTGATAAAATTGATACTATTGCTTCTAGAGTTGATAGACTTGCCTCTGATGTAAATCTTTTAAAATTGAAAGTTATGCCTAATAATGATATTGATAATAAGATTACTACTACAGCAAATGCCATCCAAGTTAGAATTAATGAGAATATAAGATTAATGGCTGAACTGCGTGCTAGGTGGGATAGAGAAGAAAATGAAAAACTAGCTAAAGAGAATAATGTAGCTAAAGTTTGGACTATTACCACCACTAGTAATGCTAATTCTTCACATGTTGCTGCACCTCCTACTATCAATGGTAAAATAATTGGTGTTGGCAATGTTTCTACTCCTAGTGCAAAGCGAACAAAACTGCCTGAAATTGCTAAAACTGCTGAAACTGCTTGTGATAAAACTGCTGAAATTTTTTCCAACCTTGGGAACAATGATCCCATTGCTGTAGCTCATAATGACTTAGATTTTGATGATTGCCACATCTCTGAAGTTATAAAGTTCTTACAAAAACTTGCTAAAAGTCCTAATGCTAGTGCTATAAATTTAGCCTTTACAAAACATATTACAAATGCTCTCATAAAAGCTAGAGAAGAGAAACTAAAACTTGAAACTTCTATTCCTAGAAAGTTAGAAGATGGTTGGGAGCCCATCATTAAAATGAAATTCAATGACTTTGAATGTAATGCTTTATGTGATCTTGGTGCAAGTATTTCTGTTATGCCTAAAAAGATTTATGATATGCTTGACTTGCCACCATTGAAGAATTGTTATTTGGATGTTAATCTTGCCGATAATGTTAAAAAGAAACCTTTGGGGAGGATTGATAATGTGCATATTACGGTTAACAATAACCTTGTCCCCGTTGATTTTGTTGTCTTGGATATCGAATGCAATGCATCTTGTCCAATTGTGTTGGGAAGACCTTTTCTTCGAACTGTTGGTGCTGTTATTGATATGAGGGAAGGTAATATTAAATATCAATTTCCTCTCAAGAAAGGTATGGAACACTTCCCTAGAAAGAGAATGAAGTTGCCTTTTGATTCTATTATTAGAACAAGTTATGATGTTGATGCTTCTACTCTCGATGTTACTTGATTTGCACTTTCTGCGCCTAGCTGAAAGGCGTTAAAGAAAAGCGCTTATGGGAGACAACCCATGTTTTTACCTACAGCAATTTTTTGTTTTATTGAGTCTTGGAAGTTGTTTACTACTGTAGCAACCTCTCCTTATCATGTTTTTGTGCCAAGTAAAGTTTCTATGTCAAAGTTGATGTTATATTTGGGATTGCTGCGCAGAAACAGCATTGCTGTCTGTCACGAATCTGGGCACAATTCTCTGTAGAAAATTCGAAAAAATCTGCCAATTTACGAGCGTCAGATATGTGCGCAACTTTCATTAGTTTTGAGTTTTTCCATTTGAGCAAGTCTGGTGCCAGCTCTAAATTCGTCTTTACGGACTGTTCTGTTTTTGACAGATTCTGCCTTTTATTTCGCATTGCCTCTTTTGCTATGTTGGATTTATTTCTTTGATCCATTAATGTCCAGTAGCATTATGCAATGTCCAGAAGTGAAAATAATGATTGTGTCACCTCTTAATGAGTGAATTATTAATGATGCACTAACCCTCTAATGAGTTTGCTTGAAGTTTGGTGTGAAGGAAGTTTTCAAGGGTCAAGAGAGAAGTAGATATACTATGATCAAGAGGAGTGAAAGCTCTAAGCTTGGGGATGCCCCCTGGTTCACCCCTGCATATTTTAAGAAGACTCAAGCGTCTAAGCTTGGGATGCCCAAGGCATCCCCTTCTTCATCGACAACATCATCAGGTTCCTCCCCTGAAACTATATTTTTATTCAATCACATCTTGTGTTCTTTACTTGGAGCGTCGGTTTGTTTTTGTTTTTGTTTTTGTTTGAATAAGATGGATCCTAGCATTCACTTTGTGGGAGAGAGACACGCTCCGCTGTTGCATATGGACACATGTGTCCTTAGGCTTTACTCATAATGTTCATGGCGAAGTTTCTTCTTCGTTAAATTGTTATATGGTTGGAATTGGAAAATGCTACATGTAGTAATTCTGAAATGTCTTGGATAATGTGATACTTGGCAATTGTTGTGCTCATGTTTAAGCTCTTGCATCATATGCTTTGCACCCATTAATGAAGAAATACATAGAGCTTGCTAAAATTTGATTTGCATATTTGGTCTCTCTAAGGTCTAGATAATATCTAGTATTGAGTTTTGAACAACAAGGAAGACGGTGTAGAGTCTTATAATGTTTACAATATGTCTTTTATGTGAGTTTTGCTGCACTTGTTCATCCTTGAGTTTGCTTCAAATAACCTTGCTAGCCTAAACCTTGTATCGAGAGGGAATACTTCTCATGCATCCAAAATCCTTGAGCCAACTACTATGCCATTTGTGTCCACCATAACTACCTACTACATGGTATTTCTCCGCCATTCCAAAGTAAATTGCTTGAGTGCTACCTTTAAAATTCCATCATTCACCTTTGCAATATATAGCTCATGGGACAAAATAGCCTTAAAAACTATCGTAGTATTGAATATGTACTTATGCACTTTATCTTTTATTAAGTTGCTTGTTGTGCGATAACCATGCTTCTGGGGAACGCCATCAACTATTGTTGAATATCATGTGAGTTGCTATGCATGTCCGTCTTGTCTGAAGGATCTATCATTTTAGTGGTTGGAGCATGCAAAATTGTTAGAGAAGAACATTGGGCTGCTAACTAAAGCCATGAATCATGGTTGAAGTTTCAGTTTTGGACATATATCCTCAATCTCATATGAGAATAATAATTGTTGCTACATGCTTATGCATTTAAGAGGAGTCCATTATCTGTTGTCCATGTTGTCCCGGTATGGATGTCTAAGTTGAGAATAATCAAAAGCGAGAAATCCAAAATGCGAGCTTTCTCCTTAGACCTTGTACAGGCGGCATGGAGGTACCCCTTTGTGACACTTGGTTGAAACATGGCATGCAAAGATCCGGTAGTCCAAGCTAAGTAGGACGAGGTGCGGGCACTATTAGTATACTATGCATGAGGCTTGCAACTTGTAAGATATAATTTTCATAACTCATATGCTTTATTACTACCGTTGACAAAATTGTTTCATGTTTTCAAAATAAAAGCTCTAGCACAAATACAACAATCGATGCTTTCCTCTTTGAAGGACCATTCTTTTACTTTTATTGTTGAGTCAGTTTACCTATCTCCTTCCACCTTAAGAAGCAAACACTTGTGTGAACTGTGCATTGATTCCTACATACTTGCATATTGCACTTGTTATATTACTTTATGTTGACAATATCCATGAGATATACATGTTATAAGTTGAAAGCAACCGCTGAAACTTCATCTTCCTTTGTGTTGCTTCAACACCTCTACTTTGATTTATTGCTTTATGAGTTAACTCTTATGCAAGACTTATTGATGCTTGTCTTGAAGTACTATTCATGAAAAGTCTTTGCTATATGATTCAGCTGTTTACTCATGTCATTACCTTTGTTTTGATCGCTGCATTCATTACATATGTTTACAAATAGTATGATCAAGATTATGATGGCATGTCACTTCAGAAATTATCTTTGTTATCGTTTTACCTGCTCGGGACGAGCAGAACTAAGCTTGGGGATGCTGATACGTCTCCAACGTATCGATAATTTCTTATGTTCCATGCTACTTTATTGATGATACCTACATGTTTTATGCACATTATATGTCATATTTATGCATTTTGGAACTAACCTATTAACAAGATGCCGAAGAGCCAGTTCTTGTTTTCTGCTGTTTTTGGTTTCAGAAATCCTAGTAAAGAAATATTCTCGGAATTGGACGAAACTTTCGCCCGGGGTCCTATTTTTGCACGAAGCTTCCGGAAGACCGAAGAGATAACGAAGTGGGGCCACGAGGCGGCCGAGGGGTGGCGCGCGGCCCAGGCCCTGGCCGCGCCGACCTACCCCTGGGCCCCTCGTGTGGCCCTCGCGTTGACCCTCCGCCTACTTAAAGCCTCCGTCGCAGCCCCGTCGAGAGCCACGATACGGAAAACCTTGCGAGACGCCGCCGCCGCGAATCCCATCTCGGGGGATTACGGAGATCGCCTCGGCACCTGCCGGAGGGATTCATCTCCCGGAGGACTCTACACCGCCATGGTCGCCTCCGGAGTGATGAGTGAGTAGTTCACCCCTGGACCATGGGTCCATAGCAGTAGCTAGATGGTCGTCTTCTCCTTGTTGTGCTTCATTGTTGGATCTTGTGAGCTGCCTAACATGATCAAGATCATCTATCTGTAATTCTATATGTTGTGTTTGTCGGGATCCGATGGATAGAGTACTATGATTATGGTGATTATCAATCTATTGTTTATGTGTTGTTTATGATCTTGCATGCTCTCCGTTACTAGTAGAGGCTCTGGCCAAGTTTTTACTCTTAACTCCAAGAGGAGTATTTATGCTCGATAGTGGGTTCATGCCTCCATTGAATCTGGGACAGTGACAGAAAGTTCTAAGGTTGTGGATGTGCTGTTGCCACTAGGGATAAAACATTGATGCTATGTCTAAGGATGTAGTTGTTGATTACATTACGCACCATACTTAATGCAATTGTCTGTTGCTTTGCAACTTAATACTGGAGGGTTCGGATGATAACCTGAAGGTGGACTTTTTAGGCATAGATGCGGTTGGATGGCGGTCTATGTACTTTGTCGTAATGCCCAATTAAATCTCACTATATTTATCATATCATGTATATGCATTGTTATGCCTTTCTCTATTTTGTCAATTGCCCGACCGTAATTTGTTCACCCAACATGCTTTTATCTTATGGGAGAGACACCTCTAGTGAACTGTGGACCCCGGTCCTATTCTTTACATAGCATACAATCTACTGCAATACTTGTGTTTACTGTTTTCTTTGCAAACATCTTCCACTCGATACGTTTAATCCTTTGTTACAACAAGCCGGTGAGATTGACAACCTCACTGTTTCGTTGGGGCAAAGTACTTTGGTTTTGTTGTGCAGGTTCCGCGTTGGCGCCGGAATCCCTGGTGTTGCGCCGCATCACATTTCGACCATCAACCTTCAACGTGCTTCTTGGCTCCTACTGGTTCGATTAAACCTTGGTTTCTTTCTGAGGGAAAACTTGCCACTGTGCGCATCATACCTTCCTCTTGGGGTTCCCAACGGACGTGTACATCTACGCGCATCAACCTCCCTCTGGCGTGACGCTCATACCCTTCGTGTCGACGGTATTTCCTGTTGTCTGCATCAGACCGATGACATCTGTCATCATCTACGTCGTAGCGCCGACGTCGGTCGTATTGTTGTTCATATTTGTTAAGGAGGTGCGCGGAAAGTGGTCGTTGATACCGCACGCTGATCACCTCTTCCTCAGTCAAATACCGTCTGTCATCATGCTGGGGCCGGTCGCGTGGATCGGCCTCCATTTTATCTTTGCCGCGAGAGCGACTACTCTCTGGCTTATCATTGCCATGGCGATCTGCAAGCCCTGCCATATTGATATCAAACGAAAAACCTGGCTCGCGTCCTATGCAGTGACTGAGATCGACCATGTTGACTTCCGGAAACGGCTGCGTGTCAACTCTCATGGCAAACTGACCGAAGAGTAATCGGCCTTGTTCTATCGCCATCCGAATCTGTCCGCGCAGGACTTTGCAGTCGTTGGTGGTATGGGTGAACGTGTGATGCCATTTGCAGTATGACCTGCCGTTCATTTCTTGTGGCGTGGGGATTTTGTGGCCTTTGGGTAACTTCAGCTGTTTCTCTTCAGCAGCAAATCAAAAATTTGCTCCGTTTTGCTCAAATCGAAGTCAAACCCCTTCACAGGCCCTGGTTGTTTCACCCACTTGCAGGACACGGGTTTTGCCCCCGGGTCCACTCAGCTACGACCTCCTGATCTCTGCGGAATCTTCATCTTCGTCCGTCTCGATCAGGGCGACGCGCTTGTACTTGTCCTAGTACAATTCTGGATGGCGCCGTTCATATCTTGTCAACTTCGAACCATGTGCGCCATGAATTGTACTCGCTTGGAAGGTCACATCTTTGAGCGGCGCTGACAGGCCTGCTATCGCCAGCTCGCATGCTTCCTTCTCAGATAGGCGAACCGAATAACATCGGTTCTGACGGTCCCGAACCTCGGATGTACTCGGATACCGTCTCTCCTCGTCTCTGCCGAACTTGGGTCAGATCGGCAAGGCTAGCTTCGGTAGCTTCGAATGATATTGTACGTGGAATTGCTCTTCCAGCTGCTTCCACGTACGAACCGAGTCTGGTAGCAACGAGGTGTACCACCCAAAGGCTGGACCCGTGAGAGTGAGAAGAACCTCACACGCAGCTCGTCTGAAGCTGAGACCATACCCAACTGTGCCAAGTATCGACTCACGTGCTCAATTGAGCTGGTTCCTTCTGATCCACTGAATTTCGTGAAGTCAGAGAGCCGTTACTTAGGTGGCAGCGGGATCAGGTCGTAGTCGTTGGGATACGGCTTGGAATAGCCGATCATTCTCTTCTTCGGCAGGATGCCGAACTGTTCTCTCATGATTGCGGTGATCTCATCCACCGTAGGAGCTGCAGAAGTTGCTCGTTCATGACTTGTAATGGTGGCATATTTAGTTAGCCACGCCTGTTTCTCAGCATCTGCTCCAGAACTGCTTCCTGCTCCCGCGATTCCTCCTGCCGTGACAGTCCTTCCTGCTGTAACCTGGGTCATCCAGGTGTTGCAGTCCGGCACGTATGTGCACATGTATCCATGTGGAATCTCCTTGGGCGGCTCATACAGGAATTGGTAGTCGCCTGGATCACCTCCAACCTTGTAGACGACATACGCTGGTGAACCTTGTTGTTGTGGAGCTGCAAACGTGTGTTGCAGTGGTGGCCTTGTGTAGAGCGGTATCTCTCCTTGGTGAGTTCCTAGAGCAGGACCTGACGGAGAGTACTTGTGCTTCATGACTTCTTGCACCACATTGAGCGCGACATGCTCCAGAGTATTCACCAAGCTCTCAGCATGCCGATGAAGAGAGTGAGCAACGGCATAGTTGACTTCCTGTCGCAGGGCTCTGGTACGTTCGTCCGAAGGGAGAGATAGATCTAGTCCATCTAGCGCACCTTCGGGTTGGAACCCTTTGAACTTGATCCCGTGCAAACGGGTTTTCTCAAAAGCGCCGATGAGATCGGCTTCCAAGATGGCCTTGAGCTCATCATATCTCTTCTTATGCTCAGGAGGCAGATCTTCGTATTTGACCGGTTCTTCCGCCATCGAGACGCGGATGTCGACGTGGTTGCTGCGGAAGATTGTCCCGATGTCCCACCGGGCGTGCCAAAATGTGTTGCCTGCCAAAACCCACCGGCGAGCGGTGGTTAAGCAACACGAAGAGCCGGGAGGCTTCCAAGGCGGCAGCGGGCCCTGGTCCCTCGACGTCGTCCCGCAAATGCTCGGCACACGTCCTGGCGGTTGCAAGGGCGTGCCACCGGAACTATACCTGTCGGGAAGGTGTTGGATTGCTTCAATTAGTTCCCTGCATGGCAGACACGTAAACATTAAATACGAGCCCTATCGGCTCTCGGGTTGCCCTGCGGATCGGCTCAAAGAGCCGATCGCCCCATGGTTCATGTTGGATTTTCAATGACATGGGGATCCTGCTGATCATAACAAAGCTAAACCAATCTCGACAGTTTAGGGTTTTCACCGTATGATCGGAACATCCTACGCGTAGTTGAGCCTAATAGACACGAAAGATAATGGAAAACTAACCCTAAAAGAGGCCTAAAAACCAACATTAAGTTAATTCCCGGAACATCCCTCTTAGGACTAACAAACCACACCTAACGCACTACCGGATCGTTCAACCCGTTTGCAAGGCCTAACCATACGGATATTAAACTAATCCTTGAAGAACAAGGAGCAACTATAACAGATCGGATCTACTAATTAACGAACAAGCAAGATGCTGCCCTTACACCCGATATGTGTAAGGGCAGCTAGATATTGACGGCATAGCTAAGCGGATATGCGTAAGAAAAGCATCTATGCAAGCCCCAAAACATCTACGATAAGTAGTGCTACTCGCCATCAACAACGCTTCAGCACGAGCAACACAAGGTAAACGAATAAACGTGCTGCTAGATCGCAGATGCGATCTAGGCAATCTTACGGAGAAACCTCGAAAGAAGGTGGTGGCGCTGATTTGTGCTTGTTGTGAACGTGATTGTCCTCCTTTTCCGATAACCCTAGATACATATTTATAGTCCAAGGACTTTCTAATTCGGGCGTGCACCTAACCGTGCACGGTCAAACTCTATCTTTTAATCTAAACTAAGATGCGATCTACTATATTATAGATACACGGGCAATTAAGCCCAAACTCTTCGCGCAAGGCCGCTTCAAAGATGCTCCACGCGTGTATCTTTCAAGCCCATCTTCACTTACGGCCCATCTCCTGATTTGGCCAAAATCCGGTGATAACAAATATGAAACTTTAAGTGGAAGTTCAACTTAACAGTCTCCACGACATACCAGTATATAAAACAATGTTCTGGAAACTTATTGATGAGATGTGCCAATGAGAGTTTGTGGGGGATTGCTGGAATTTGTGGGCATTTGGCCTTTGGCCCATGGCCCATTATCAAATTCTGAAACTCACATGGCCCATTCCAATAATCAGTGGCAGCACTAGTGGGGGCTAAAGTTTAGTCCCACATTGCTAGTTGGGAGAGAGTTGGAGTGGTATATAAGGTGGGCTGTTCTAGTCCTAGTAAGTGAGTGAGAAGAGAGAGAGCCCTCGCGCACTCCTCCTCCTCCGCCGCCCGCCTCGCCACGCCTCGCCTCGTCACGACACGTCACGTCCCGCCGCGGGTTGCGGGAATCTCGCCGAGCCGAGCTTATCCTTTTGCTGTTTGGGAAATTAATTGTGTAATCAATTTTGAGTCATTAACGGACGCGTTACTCAGCCGTTTTGTCTTCCGGTTTTTCTGGATCGTGGCTGTGCCGACTCGGACGTGGGCTGCGCCCACGACCTTCCCGAATCGCACTATATAAGCGCGGACGAGAACCCTAGCCTGTACGAGCCACATATGCGACTACCTGTTTCCAACTCATTGCGCCGCCGCCTTCGTCTTCCTCATCCCGTCCGTCGGCATGCACCGACTGCCGGGACAGTAGGCCTCCGGAACCCTGCCTCTCGTGAACCTGTACGGGTGAGGGGCAATCAGGTTTTTGGGGAGCGCTTCGGCGCGACTACTGGCAGCACGACGTCGTCTTCGGACGACGTTTCTCCACACCGACAACTTCTTCCCAGACCTCAGCGACTTCTTCGACAACCTCAACATGGGCGACAACGACGCTGCTGTGAAGTATGTGATCTTGTTATTTCTCTTTCAGTTTCTGTTAGAGTTCCTTCTTCTAGTATATGTGGTAGATGTGATCGGTTTGTCTACTTTAGATGTGATCTGTTCATCTATCTTACTAGACTACACGTTTAATTTATTTGTTTACATAGTCATGATTTATCATTTACTTGTACGGATTATTTCATATGGAAATTTGTTTATATATTCAACATTGTGTACACCTAGTATATCTATATAACGGTATATAGGGCTTGATATAGTTTTTTACGGGCTAAAACAAAGAAGACACCGGTGAAAACTTACCCCTTCAAGTTTTGGTGAGGGGGGCACCGAAGCAAACCTCAATAAAATACTATATATTTCATGGTGCCTGTGTATACCTGAGTTTGAGATGTACATTTAAAATCTACATTAGTAGCATTGGTTGTTGCTGAAAGATTCTCTACCTTATATGTTACCCACCTGTCAGTAACCCAAAGTTAGGAAAATTCAGGGATGCTAAGAGCGTGTTTGATTCAAAGGATTTTTAAAAGCATGGGAATAAGAAAAAAAACAGAAATAGTATGTCATGATATGTGAAATCCTACATGAATCAAAAACAGAGAAATTAGCTGCAGAAGTCGTTTGGTTGCACCACAAGAAAAATGCAGGAAATATCTACAGAGATTGAGTACATGTCAAAGTTTTTCATTGACATGTAGGAAATTTTCCAAGAGATCCAGCCTCTTGCTAGAAATCCTATGAGATTGTAGTATAGGA
Source organism: Lolium multiflorum (assembly GCA_030979885.1). Classification (NCBI taxonomy): domain Eukaryota; kingdom Viridiplantae; phylum Streptophyta; class Magnoliopsida; order Poales; family Poaceae; genus Lolium; species Lolium multiflorum. The sequence continues at coordinate 290,151,853 of CM061749.1, forward strand.
AGGCAATCCATTGGAATTTTGAAAGGTTCAATCCTTTGGATCAAATTGCCCATATAGAAAAAATTCCTATGGATAAAAATCCTACAAAAAAAATTAGGAATCCTTTGAGTCAAACAAGCCCTAATCACAGAATCTCATTTGATCCCCCTCGAAGGTTTTCACAAAACTAATACTTGCGTTGTGGTAGGCACTAGTAGAGATAGATTTTTTGTGGATAAAAGACTAGTACAGATAGATGAAAGATTTTCCTCCCCAAGAGCTAGCCCCCGTGTCGCCTAGGGTTAGGAGACACGGGAGGCGACCAAGGCCGTGACGCCACTCGCCCTCCTCCTCCCCCCTACTTCGCCGCTTCTGGAGGTCAAGCCACGCAAATCCCAGACAGTTACAACGGCAACGGGGTCTCTCCTTACGGGCGGCGACCTTCTCCCTTGTGGCGCTCGCGGATTTGGCGGCGCAGCGATGCAGGATCTCGCGCTGAGGGCGGCAGTCCGACGATGCAGGTGGGTGAGGCCTATCCCAGGTAGTGGTGTGCTTGCAACATGGGAGTCGAGCTTCAGGTTTCCTGCGGTCTTCAGGCCGGGCAGGCCTGTGGGGCTGGCTCGGTGGCGGCAGGCGTGGCTCCGCTGTTGGCTGCTTGGCATTGTGGTCGTTCTAGCGGCCATCTTGGCGGCGGCTGGCTGAACCTCCACCATCGAGTCCCATCTGGTTGTGGTGGTGGACCGGCGGTCAGTGCCTCCTACTCCGCCAACTGTTGTTCCAGAGTACATCTCGTCGGTGGTGCACTAAAACCTAATGAATGTTGTACTGTTCGCCGTGAAGTGAAATTGTAACCATTTTGGCGTTGTACCGACAGTCTTTAAACTTTCTTCTGTATGATTGATATATATCTCTCAAGGTGTATTCTCGAAAGAAGAAAGATATTTCTCCCCGAATGAACAATAGATGGAAGATTCCCAAAGGTAGCGACCTGTTTCTCAGAAGTGTTTGTCAAATCAACAGTTTTTTGTTCTTTTCCTTTTGCGGGTAGCCAAATCAACGGTGTTAGGGGCCAAACTGTAGTGTACGATTTGTTCCAAGCATTTTGGAAACATGGTTGTGTTATGTTTCCTCACTCTGACGGTCTGAAGTTCAGAAGCTGGAAGCCTCTTCCGTGTCTGAACCGCAAGGTGCATAGACGCTCGCCTTCGGGCCAAACCATCAAAGCAATCGTTCTCGTTCATACCAAGCTTAGATACCGTAGCGGCTAGCCTGGTGTGCGACGCCACCCTCGAAGGCGACGGCCGCATCTCGCTCAGCTCCAGCCGCCCGCGGCCACACTGCCAAAGTGGACGAAACAAGGTAGATGCAGACGTCGACGGCAGATACTTCCCGTCATCATGTGGTGTGACAACAGAAACTTATCCCGGCGGCCGGCAGTGACACGAGCGTGAGAAGTACAGTGCGTCCCCCGCATCCTCGACGGGATAGAACCAAGTTGAATCTTGAAACACTAGCAGCCCTTTTTTTGCGATGAATTTGAGTATTTGACATTGGCACTCTGGCAGCCCCTTAGTTGTGATGAGTTCGACACTGCCAGCTAGCTACCCGGCCATAAATCACGTTTTTCTATGTTCAATCAAGTTTTCGTAGTTCACGTGACACGTGGGATTTTGTGAAAATTGCTGTATGATGCCCTTTTATATGGAAAAACATGGGTGAAGCAAATATGTACATCAGTGGCTTATTTTCATAAGAAAGAACAAAAAGACACAGAGAAACCTGCATGCAAGTTACTCGTCACAAGAATTGCAAAAAAAAAAACTCTCATCTGTACAAACCATGTACTCACCAAAAATGGGGCTAGCTTGTTTTTAACCAATCTCCATCAAAGCAAGCACGTGCGACATCCCCCCCCCCCCCCGCCCCTCCCCCAATCGACATGGAACATCGTACGCAAATGTGTGAGAATGTGATAAGCTTTTATAGGAGCACAAAGGCAAGGTTCGTGCATCAAGCCTACCATCAAAGGTGGAGTTACATGTAAGTCGAGAGGGCCCAACGCACGAAACTTTTGCCTAAAAACTCTTTGTATTTGACCCATTTTCCACTCCCAACTCCCGGAATGAGCCCTTCCAAGGTCTGACATTACCTTTCACATAGCACGATATCAACCATTAAGATGCGGTTTTGTCAGACATTCTTGGAGGTGGGTTCGCGGAAGATGATGGTAGCGATTTTTTTGGCGTGTGCAATGATGCGCGCTAAGGTTTTGCTTGACCGGTTGTACTTCTCACCCATCAATAGGCGGCTTGGGGAGGCATTCGGCTTGTTATACGATGTGTGTTGGTGTGAAGTCAAACCACTGGCCTGCTTATGGTCAGACCCTTCATCAGTCTTGTAGGTGTAGCGACTTCTCGCTAGAATGGTGGCTTCGAGTTGATATTTTTATATTTCCTTTGTAAGGCTTTGTTGAATAATATAAGAAAAAAAAGGTTGTGTGCATCATTTAGATATAGAAGCTGCGGTTTCCACCTCCATTAAAAAAAACGGTTGTGTGGGACAAACCATGGTGATGATTAACATGGGAGCAAAATATCATAGATGGAAACTTTAAGGCAAGCAATTCATAAATCATAACAGAAGGAAATTTTACTACAACTTTTATGCTAAGTTGCTTAAGAGAACTACTCTCAAGATTTTAAGTCAAATTGACAGCATCTTCGACAACTCATGTCCACAATTCAATTGCCACGGGACACAACTTTATTTGTCTCTCCTGCAGATTAAACAAACCTAGACTAGACATGAACCGAACCGTTTGTAAGTTCTCACATTTTCATAAGCTTCTTTAAAAATGTAAACTTTTGAAACAAATCTGAAAAAAATACAGTAATTAAAACTACATGTAATGAGTAAACTTGGTAAATATGAGCTCGTTTTATCAAGCCATTTAGAAGTTCTCGTACTTTCATAATTTCATCATATATTTGTTAAAATATTGAAGTTTTTATAATTTTTTTAGATAAGTATTTGTCATATCTGTTCTATCCACATTTATTGACGTGAGAACTACTGTGATTTTTTGTTCTTGTTTGAAAACTTCAAAAACTTGTCTAAGTTTTGGCAAAAGTAACAAAAAAGACTTCAAAAACTTGTCTAAGTTTTGGCAAAAGTAACAAAAAAACTTCAAAAACTTGTCTAAGTTTTGGCAAAAGTAACAAAAAAAACTTCAAAAACTTGTCTAAGTTTTGGCAAAAGTAACAAAAAAAAACTTCAAACGGCTAGACAAAATGAGCTCAGAACTCCCTAGAAGATTATCTACTCCATGTAGTTTTAATTAACGAACATTTTTGTTCTTTCCAAAAAAGTTTGAATTGTCTTACAAATTTTGGCCAATGATTACAAAAAAAGTCAAAAGAGCTTGTCAGAATGAGCTCAAACTTTCCAACGTTAGTCACTACATCTCCAGTTACTGATTTTTTCACATTTCTAATTTTTTAGGAAAATATCTGGAAGTTACAAAAGCTCAAACTTCCAAATTGGCATGCTCAATTCTGGTGTGGTCTGAGGATAGAAATAGACGGAAAAGCCTCCCCTACTGCTTGGTTGGACCGGCTTGCTGAGAACGGTGTCCATGTGTCTAAGAATTTTGGTTTCATAGTACAAGTTAACTCAATTTTTGTGTTTCACATATAATTTCCTTTAGTTGCGGTTTTATCGCCGCATTAGTCTCACAAACTCAAAATGGAGGCTAAGCTCCATGCCCTTAATTTTTTTTAAAAAAATCATCTTTGTAAAGTTAAAAAATAGTCCAAAAAGTACTTATGTAGTCAATGTCATATATTATATGCGTGCAAATTCTCAATGCCAAATAATTTATGTTTTAGGCTACAAATAGTTTATATATTCAAAGCTCCAATTTATTCAGATTTTGTTATTTTTGTGTAGCACTGAATTAAAGAGTTTTGCATTGAGATTTTCTCGCGCTTGTAGCACACGTCATTGGCTACACCAAACCATTTTCAGATATTTGTAAAACTTGGAAATATAATATTAGAACTTTTTCACACAATTAGTCTGGTTTATGAAATTTGCTCAATTAACGAAGGTGTTGAGCTTCCAGCATGGTGCCCTTCCTGTCCTTGTAAATAGTGTCGTGTCCTCTCAAGTATCAACGTGTCACACTTCTAAACCGAAGAAAAGAAAAATGAAGAGAACACCTTGGGTAAGCGTTCCTGTTATTATCGGGGTGTGTATGTACATGCATCGATCATTGGCGGCACTGCTGCAGCACGCAACAACAGAAACAAGCCTGGTTCGTTGAACGATCCCAAGCGCAAAGCTCCAAGAAGCAAAAGACTACCCAAATCTCCTCATTCCAAAACTCGAATTTCTAGGCCAGTCACCACCCCTACCACAATCCTGTGCCCATCCTTGGCTGCCGATCGAGACAGCCGAAAACTCTTATTTACCGGCGCCTGTAGGTACCGTAGTCTCCCAAGCCAATCATTTGATGACAGCAAGCTATGGGACCCGCCGAGCATCTTTTACCACCACAACGTATATGTTTGTATTCGTTTCCTGTCATTCCTGTATTCTTTTTCTGTGACCCCACCCACATGCTCCTGCCTGTTCTTTATGTCCGGTTCTGACTCTATCTCTCTCCTCTTTTCAATTCTCACACTCTCTTAATTAAAACCGGTGTATTATAATGCTCTATTGCTCGTTCATATGAACCAATATGAAACGTGAGTGAATCATGTAAACCAGAATGAAGCTGAACTGGAACACATCAAAACTTCACTGGAAATTTTGAAACGTGACTGAAACATATAAACAAGAATGAAACTGAATTGAAACACATCGAAACTTCATCGAAAGTTCACTGGAAATTTTGAAACGTGAGTGAAACATATAAACCATAATGAAACTGAACTGGAAACACATCCAAACTTCACTGGCAATTTTGAAACTTGAGTGAAACATGTAAACCATAATGAAGCTGAACTAGAAACACATCCAAACTTAACTGGAAAATTTTGAAACGTGAGTGAAACATATAAACCATAATGAAACTGAACTGAAAACCCGTAAAAAAAACTGAACTGAACACACCGAAAATTCATCGAAACTTCACCGGAAAACTGAAACAAAATTGATAATGTGAAACTGATGAAAACTGCACCGAACCAACAACGAAACTGATGTAAATGTGAAACTAGACTAGCCACTACCAAGTTTTTGGTAAGTATCACAAATTATAGTGAAAAATGTGAAGCTATATTGAAACTGTACTGAAAAAATGAGCTCCATCAATATTTCAATTAATTTCTTTAGCTGTAAAATATTCTATAAACTAAAACTAGATAGAATCTGCACTGCAACTACAATGAAGCTGCAATAGATTTTGTGAAACTGATTGAAATTGTGAAATTGACCATAAACTGAATTGGAACTACTTTGGAAGAGCACTGAAATTTGTGAAACTAGACTGAATCTGACTACAAATGAGCCCTTGCCAAGCTTCGAGATAAGTACGACCAATGTTTCAATCAAGCTCCAAAGAATGCATCGTTTCATAACCGTTTAAAAACAAAATCATAAGGGAAATTAGGTTTCAGATAAGTACAGATATATTTCTCCAAAAAATTAGGTTTTACATAGGTTTCATGTTTCACATTAGTTTCATTGAGGTTTGGTAGGCGGTTATATTGGTTTCACTTCGGATACAATCGTGTATACACGGTTCCACAAACTAGGCACATCGTTTGGTATGAGAAATTCAGTCGTTTGACGCATCGAGGTTTCACATAGGTTTCATGTTTCACAATAGTTTCATTGAGGTTTGGTATGAGGTTATATTGGTTTCACTTATGATTCACTCGTATATACATAGTTTTACAAAGTAGGAGCATCGTTTGGTACGAGAAGTCATTTGGTGCATCTAGGTTCCACATAGGTTTCATGTTTCACAATAGTTTCATTGTGGTTTGGTACGATGTTATATCGGTTTCACTAAGGATTCACTTGTTTATAGACGGTTCCACAAAGTCGTATCTTTGTGGTTTGGTATTAGTATGAAAAGGATGGAGCTGGTTTTACTTTTTGTTTGCATCAATGTAATATCTTCGTGGTTTGGTAAAACTCTTCCGCGATTTCATTCGGTTAAGAATATTTCATATAAGTTTTGAAACGATGGAGGTTGTTCACACATAGAATTTCAATTTCTCCACATTCTGTTTGATAATGAATGGTTTGTTTGCATGTGTTTTACAAGTTAAACAATATATAAAGCATAGTAATGTTTCCATGATTTATTGATATTGTTTTAGATATAATAATCTAATTGTTTCACTTCTACAATCATGGAATCATGGGAGTGTTGAACTTGGTTTGACTTGTCTCATATTAGTAAGAAAAGGATAGAGCTGGTTTCCCTTTTTTGGTGCATCAATGCAATATCTAGTGGTTCGGTAAAACCCTTCCGCGGGTTTACTTGCTTGGACATGTTTCATAGAAGTCTAGAAAGGATGGAGGTTTTTTCAGTTTTTTATTTACATCATTTTGTTTCAATTGCTTGATTTCTTTTCAATAATGAAGGGTTTGTTTGTATGTTTTTTACAAGTAGAACAATATATGATTTAGAAGAATGTTTTCATGATTTATCTCTATTGTTTAACATATTATAATCTAGTTAATCATAACGAAAGCATGAACTATTAATTTAAACTAGTGAATCATGTAGCATATGTTATCATATTAAATTACTAGTCTAATACCCCGACTCAACACTATCTCCAATTGGTACTTAACTAAAGCATGTAACATTATTTTAAAATTAGTGAATCATGTACCTTGTTACCACATCAAAAATATTTTAAAACATGTGTCTAAAATCTAGCTACAATTTTCGAAGCATCCTCGAAATGTGATTTATATCATCGATTATCAAATCTACGAGTGAAACATAAAGTCACCAGACATGAGTCTTTTCTGGTACAACGTTGGAATTAGAGTGAAACCTTACCGTAAATTGGAAGTTTAGTGAAGCACAAAGTAATAATATGTAAGATTCGTAGTTTAGTGCAACACTAGCAAAAAAAATATGGAAATATTTGGCATAGTTTATGCACGGATATTAGTGAAAATAAAGACCATCCTCATAAACTTAAGTGAAACCTGCAAATTCCCTCAAAAAAAAGTGAAACCTGCAAATTATGTACAGTACTATTTTGAATGACAGCTTACCAATATGTTCAAAATTTTGTATAGTTGATTTCCTTCCGTCCAAGCCAAATGCTTTTAAAATTTACACAGTGGAGCTTCTCACAAAACATGAAAGAAAAAATAACAATAATCATCACACAGAAAAGAGAGGAAATCAGAATTTCACCGTTTCTTATGAGTTTCTGTTAGCGAGATCATTACAAGCACGAAGCCAGAGGAAGCCCCTCATCTCCCATTCCCAATTCTTATACCCGACGAAGCTCTAAACCATCGCGACGGGGAGGACCTGCATGAGGAGGGGATGCCAGATCCGAAGGCGGCTTGCGGCCGGAACGCCGGGTCGCGAGCAGCCGCCGGGCAGGGATTCCCCACACCTTGCAACAGCTTCGTGAATCGGACCAGGACGGTCCCTGGTTGCTCGCTAACACGGGTGCGGCGGCGGAGGTCCGGAAAGTGATGGTCTCCAGGGGGCGGCGAGGGGAAGCGTCGACCTGTGGGAGCGGCGGCCCTGAGCGGGGACGCGGAGGCACAGGGTGGGCCAGGCGGCGGTGGAATGAGCTATTCCGGCGGTGCTGGTATTTCGTGGCGGCGGGAGGCTCTCTCCGGTCAGGCCTGGAAGGGAACGAGAGAGATGAAAACGACGATACGAGAAAGTGGTGGGCGGACATGACGTGTGTCAGTTGTATTTTGCTGTATCTGCAATTTTCCTGTCTAGTATCTTGGAACAGACTTTTGTACCGCAAAAGGAGGCGCAAATCTCAAAACGGCAATTGATGGTGGATTCAACGCCTGTAGGTACCGGCGCCGGTAAAATCGCCGGGTTCTCCTCTTGAGCTCACCGATCGGCGACCACACCCACACCGGGCGCCGCCACTGACAGCGGGCACCACCGTGCACGCTTGTACCGCTGGTTCACTTCCCGCCCTCGCCGCAACCTAACTTACCGGTAGTCGGACCCAGTGCTCAGTCTCGTGCTTCTTCTCCTCCTCCGCCGTCGTCTCGCCGGAAGCCGCCGCCACCGCTGCCAGCGCCTCCTGTGCCCACGTATCGGCTCTTCTCCCGGACTTGAACCTCCGCATTGCCGCCACGCTCGGCTCTTCCTCGCCTCCGTCGTACTCGTCGTCCTCCAGCGCCATCTTCTTGCCAGCGCCACCCACTCCTCGGTAAGCGCAGCCGCCGCTGCACCGGAACGCAGACACCACCCCGCGCCACCACCTCCGTTGCCGGCGCCGCCCGTACCTCTCCCGGTCGGACAGCACCTTCCCAATGCAGGACACCTTGGGCGACCGCGGCTCCTCGCCGGCGCCGCCCGAGCGCTTGTCGGGCAAGATCCGGCCCTGCGACGGCTGGCGCCGGGTGAACGCCGGGCGGATCTTGACCGGGAGGCCGAAGAAGGTGGTGGCGGCGGCCGCCGGGGCGCCCGCGATGCGCGCGGAGTTGGAGCGCGCCTTGAGGGGGACGGGGTTGGAGGAGCAGGCGCCGGCGAACTTGGGGTTGGTGCTCCCCTTGGTGGAGTCGTCCCGCTCGTATATCGGGTTCAGCTCCGAGAACGCCGCGCCGCCGTCGTCGTCGCCGATGCGGATGGTTATCGACTCCGGCGGGAAGTCGTGGTCAGGAGGAGGCTGCGGCGGCGGCACCCAGCGCGGCGAGGCGTCACCGCTGCTGCCGGCGATGACGGTCTCGCACGACACCTTCCTGTCCCCGGCGCCCGCGGCAGTCGCGCCGCACACCAGGCTCTCCAGGTCCACCTGAGGCATCCCACTGCCACTAAGCTCCGTGCCTCCTCCGTGGCCGTGATACGGGAAGTGGTGGCCGTGAGCGCCGAGCAGAAGCAGTGCTCGTAGAGAAGACCAAGACGTTGGTATCTAGGAACAGAGAGTGTGATAAGCGTATGCCACCACACACTGCTTCACTTAAAAATTCAGAGGGAGTAGATGGGGTACAGAGGCCGTCAAATAGCGTTGCGGGAAAATGCCACCTCTGAAACGAAACGAACTCCCAAAACAGATCTCGACCAGGAGTATTTGTCTCCCCAAAACAACAGTATTTACCAACTTGAACCAAGTAACTAACTACTGACACTTGAACACTGAGGTGAGTATAACCATGACAAGCTAACAGTGCAGATGCAGCAGACGATCACTGTAAAATCATCTCGAGATTTGTTTCATTTCATCAGGTATAAGCATACAGTTGTGCAGTGAATAGTTTATGGTGGAAAACGGCGAGACAGAGGCTTGAGTGAGCACAGCGATTTTGTGCCGATCTGGAGCCCTCCGACAAACCCCATTTTCTCCCGTGGCCCTCGGAATTAATAAGCTTATAGTCTTTTCGTTTCAGAGTGGAAAAGGCCACTGATCCGTCTCAGACCGATCTGTCCTGTAGTTAAGCATCGCTGCAGCAGTGACCACCAAAATATGATGATTCGCAGTGCTTCAGAAATTCGAAAATAAAGAACTGTTGAGCCTACAGGATCAGCCTGGCAACTGTTTTCGGTTAAAAAGCAATCCATCACCAACTCTTAACAATGTCAAGCCCAGAATACAGTACATGGATCAGTTACCACATCAAAGAATACACTGCACTGGACAGGTTGAACTTATTCTAAACAACTATCTTTTTTTTACTGAGATCAAAAGTACGACTTGAGCGGTAAATTTTGCAGCGAATGAGCTCATGAACAGAAGGAATCGAGGCCAGTTCTTGGCACAAGGTGCTGCTGATCGGCCATCACATGGTCATGTCGGAGAGAGTAGCAGAAGGTATCAGGCGGGGCACCTAACCAATCTGTACTATTCTGTTGCCTCGGTTGCAAATTGAGCTCCACATTGCAAGGACCATGCCTTAGCTACTAAACATGCTGATTTTACTTGCTCGGCTAGCTAGCTTACCCTAGTAGATTACACTGAGAGAGCCTAAGGGCATTACTGCTTCGGCTGATGGCAGATGTAACATGTGACCTTCTGAATCCTACCAAACAATGGTAGGAAAGAGATATTTGAATGACCCTAGGCAGCTATCAGCTGCTGATTGCTAAGTAAAAGGTCATGGTATAAATGAAGGACATCACAAAAACTAAATTATACTGAATACTGGGAGTGACCCTTTGTTTATGAAATCACACACAAAAAATCCAAAATAGAGAGGTCATGATCACATTTTTAGATTTTTTTTCCCTAAAAGAAACCGAGTTGCATCCTGAATCCAAGCAAGTCCATCCTCCCTTGGTCAACAACCATACAAGCTCACAAGATCTCATGGGATCGAAATTATTGTACTCCCATCACATGTACATGTCAACAAACAGTGGTGCATGGGACGAGGAACAAAATAAGGATCAAGTACCAGATATGATAAATTAAATGAATTGAAAACTAGAAAGTTCCTGAAATGGGGAGTCACGAGCGCATATCTTTACATGTATTTTCTTGAAACGAAAACGAAATGTGTTGGTCATTCCAAGCAAGTGCAGAGCAAGTGGGGTCAGATTAACTGTACTGCCATCACTAATTCGCATTATGTAATAGTAATGAATGGGAGGAGGAACAAAATTAAGATCAGGCGCTAGATATTAGATGATTGAAGGAAAAAAACCTAGCCGAGTGGGCCACTGATGCTATCAGTTAGTTGAGCCCACAAAGCTTCCTGAATGTTTGCAGATAAATGTGCACAACGAGGTATCCAATCAAACATCTGTGAGATGTAACATCAACGTACAGCTTCACAGCTTGTGCTACAGTACTCTCTTTGTCTGGATACAAATGACGTATTTTGATTTGGTTAAGACAAGCCTTTGACCAAGAGTTACTCCGTTACTATGTAATTTACTAGTTGATGTAACACGAAACTGATGTGATGGATTCGTGTTCAAAACTACTTATGATTGTGATTTTGCATCAGGTAAATCACACATGTGGAGCAAATGTTGGTCAAACCTTTATCTTAACCAAATAAAGCTCACCTATATATCTATAGAGGGGGTATCGGTTTAGAAGCATGCCAAAGGCAAATACAGACAACAAGATTTTTTTTACTGCATAGTAATGGCCTTGCACAAAGGAATTTAAGTCTTTCAAACATCACCAGAGACAACCAACAACGCATATAACATTTTTTTAGTATAACAAAGCTAGGTAGCCAGAAAAAAAATGTACACGCTGAAATGCTATTGTTGACAACATAAATGAATCACATTTTCAGCATCAACATGGTTTCCAGATGAATCTTGGGTTCTTTTTTTGACAACTGGAGAAATGAATGCAATGAAAGTTTGTTTATCTACACATATCATTTTGAAGTGTCTGATCCAAACTTTCTTCAAGATCTCGATAGCCAAGTTTTAGACTCTAGACAGAATTAACTGCACACATACCTGAATCCAACTCTTTTGTGACTAGTCTAGAGGGGCTTAGGGAGTGAGAAATTACCAGCGAATTAGTTTTAGCTATTCAACAATCAACACCAGATTACTCCATAGATAGGTAAAAACAGTTAGCAACGCCTGAGTTGGGAATTTCACGAAAAGTACAGCTAGGGATGCTAAGGTAAGGGAAGTTTGATACTGGATTGTTTCATGCATCAAACTGAGGCTGGAGTAAAACATTCTATGAGCACATTACAAATTCTTAGCATCAACATTCATAACTTACAGTAGACAACTTTATGTTGACAGCTCCAGAAATCAGCAGATAACAGCAATGTTAAGGCCAATGCCAGCATGCTGGCTGAGCTTTCAGCTCATTTTTCCAGAGAGGACCATACAACGTTCACCTCCAAATTCAATGAGTAGCTATGCTAATGAGTAAGAACAATGTTAGCAAAACACAACATATTCGTTCAGATTTCTCTATCAATGTCTCCACACTAGTGCACATGACTGCAACAGTGACGGTTCAGCAAGACTCAATTAAGTTGAAATAGTAGTATTATCAAGCAGCTAGATGGAATTCTCATATCAGTTCCAACCAGCAGGCAGCAGCCCTGAACGCATAAATACTAGGTGAATCAAGAGAAAATGGTACTGCAGACATAAACCAAAAACACCAGATCCCTCGTGGGAGTGATCAACATACATGAACCACAACAATTTAGACCTACTCCACAATGATCTCGAATATGAACACAGAATTCTACATTTCACCATTTCTTTCGGTCCAGGATCACACAATAAACAGGACACCAAGCACTGCCTCTAGCTCGGACGACGATGCAGGGTTTGTGCTCTTGTAACATTTCAAGTCAAAAAAGTTGGCTACGGGATCTTACTCTTCACGGAGCGGAGGCGGGCTTGCCCGGCCCAGTCGGCGGCTGCTGCAGGGGAAGGGGTGGGGTAGGATGAGTGGAAGCGGCCTGCGACTCCTCTGCGGCGGCGAGTTGGCGGAGGCGGGCCTGGAGGGCGCGGACGCGGTCCTCGGTGCGGCGGAGCTTGATCCATCGCCAGGAGATGTAGGCGCCCAGGCCGCCGTAGACGAGGATGTAGGAGCCCCACACGTAGGGGTACGTCTCGGCGTGCTCCTTCGTACTCCTCCACTGCTCCCCCAGCTTCGCGATCAAGCTGCCTCCAGACCCCGCGGCCGGCGGCGGCGGCGGCGCGTCCTCTCCGTCCCCGGGAGTCGCCATTGGTGGTGCGCTACTTCTTCGCCTTGTTCTGAGAGCAAGTGGGGAATGGCCGAATTGGTAGGCTAATTTGGCCCAGGCTACGATTTGGACCCTTTGCTTGTCTCGCAATGCATATACGTGGGCTACACTGTGGGCTTCAAACTTCTTCCGCAAGATATAATAACGTCCACGATGGTCTCGCAAGTAAAGAAAAATTGTTTGAGTGCTCGGATATTGAAAGCTGTGTATTTCCCAAATGATGAATTTCTGGAGGCGGAGTTGGGAAATTCTCCTTCCAGAATTTGGAGATCGGTCCTTGATGGCCGAGATGTGCTCAAGCAAGGGTTGATCAAGCGGATAGGCAGCGGGGAAGAAACAAATATTTGGCAAACTAATTGGCTACCGAGAGATGGCCTCCTCCGGCCTGTGGCATGTATCTTACGTAACCCACCACAGAAGGTCAGTGAGCTGATAGATCATGTTAATGTGGCCTGGGACATAGAGAAGATCAGAGCAGCGTTTTTGCCAATGGACTCAGAAGCAATACTAAATATTCCGCTGAGTACTCGCCGGCAAAATGATTTCTGGGCGTGGCACTATGATAGGAAAGGTATCTTCTCAGTACGCTCAGCTTATCGGATGATCGTTCAGACGAGAGAGAAGAGAATGGCATGGCTGGACCATACCTCATCGTCCTCAAACCACAAGGAGGAAGAGAAGACTTGGACTTCACTTTGGACAATTAAGGTGCCATCGAAGGTGAAAGTTTTCTTGTGGAGATTAGCCCGCCAGTCTTTGCCGACAGGGGATGTACTCAAGCATCGTCACATGGCGGAGGAGAGCCTGTGCGTGGTATGTGGAGCACAAGATTCATGGCGTCACTCCTTGATTGAGTGTCATATGGCCAGGAGTGTTTGGGCCCTAGCACCAGCGGAGATTGATGATGTGGTTATGAACCAGCAGGAACCACATGCGAAAGCTTGGTTAGCTGCGTTATTTCAGGCGTTACCGCATATGGAAACAACCAGGGTTGTGGTGACAATGTGGGCGTTGTGGCATGCTAGGCGAAAGATCATTTACGAGGGGCTGTTTCAGCCTCCTCTTTCGACGCACATGTTCGTGGAGAGATTTCTCGCGGACTTGGAGATTCTGGCGCCTGCGCCTGTAGCTGTAACAACGGAACGGATGTTAGTCCCAAAGTGGATTCCGCCTCCGGTGGGTTTCGCTAAGGTAAATGTTGACGCAGCCCTATCGAAGAACTCCTCGACTGGGGCGATCGCGGCAGTGGTTCGAGGATCAGATGGACTGTTCCTTGGCGCCTCTTCGGTGGTGATCATAGGAGTGACGGATCCGGAGATGTTGGAAGCCATGGCATGTCGTGAAGGAATGGCTCTGGCAACAGACATTTCGCTTCAGAGGTTTATACTGGCTTCTGATTGTAGCAACGCCATTAGCAGTATCAGAGGAGAGGGAATGGGATCATATGGGCATATCGTCCAGGAGATTAAGGCGCGCGTCATGGAGTTTCAGACGGTGCAGTTCGTCCATGAGGGAAGAAAGTCAAATATTGATGCTCATGTTCTAGCTCGCAGTTCGATTTATCTAGAGTTAGGTAGACATGTTTGGTTCATTGATCCACCCCAGGGTGTTTGTAAGCAGCAGACTATCATTTAAATAAATGGGTGGTGAATTCTCAAAAAAAAAAAGTAAAGAAAAAGGAGTTCCCTCAACAACAAAAAAAAAGGCACATGCCAAAAAAAAAAAGAACTAGTCCATAATGGCCCCCCTTCTTCATCCCACCTCCATCTCACGTTCGCTCTCACCGATCTCCACACCAAGAATCCCCCAGCCACCCCCGCCGGCCGTGACCGCCTGCCTCCAACACCCATGCCCCGCACCGCTCCTGTGACGGAGCTTTCCTCTAACCCCCCCACCCACCTTCTTCTCCGGCGTCGGCCACCCCACCCTCAGACCAACTCATGCGAGCTCCCGCACCCGAACCTGAACCTTGCACCCAAAATCCTAAGTACCTTTCCTCGCCTCCGCCGGGGACGCCGCGGCCAGCCCGTCTGAGGCGACAATTAACGATACAAGCCCAGGCGATGTTTGGGGTACGCGTCAATGCGACACCCCTTCATGTTGGGTGCCAAATAGGATTTGCCCAAATCATTTCCTTCGCCTACAGCGGGCTCTATCTGCCTCACCGCACATGGGCGATGGTATTATGGGTCAACCCGTTACTAGCGATGGAGCGATGTTTTTTTGATTTTCCTGCGTTTCTGCATAGGCATTGTGTTGTTTTGTGGTTCTTCTCCATTTTCTTATTCTATTCGGTTTTCTCCTGGTTCTTCTCTGGTTTTTCTTTTCGGTTTTTCTTTTTTTGTTTTCTTTCTTCTACGTGAACAATTTAAAAATCTGAAAAATATTCAAATCTAAACAGATTTTGAATTTGATTTTTTTTAATATTTGAACCTTTGTTCACAAATTTGAACTTTTTAAAACATAAATGTTTTTCAAATATGAATAATTTACAAGTTTGAACATTTTTAGAATTTGAAATTTCTTGAAAAATCAAATTTTGAACAGTTTCCAAATTTAAACAACTAATATGAGGGATACCATCCAAAAATCAAGTCATGCGTGCAAGCGAAGACACCCACGCTAGTAGGGTTAAATGGGCATGGCCGGGCAACGGTTCTGCAAGAGGAGCGCTAGATAAAGATCGTTGTGGGTGGGGAATATGGGCTCCTGCTCATAATAGAGTAAAATGCAAGATGATCTGTATCACCCGAGCGATCCATATCCCGAGATTGCTCAGGAAAACCTAGTTTTGGGCTAGGCCCGTTTCCTTTGGTGTAGCTTGGTCTCGTTTGTTCGCTTCGATGTCAGGTTCGTTGACGTCGTGAGGGCAACATGCACGTTGTACCATCTACCGTTGCGTTGTGGATGAGTACGCCATGAGGGGTACCTCATATCGGGGGAGAGAGAGAGAGAGAGTAGGGTGTAAGGCAGGGAACCACTTGGATGGTGACATGGGTATACCTTATTGGGCCTACGGCTTGTGTAGCCATGGTATATAATCGAGAGAAGCCCATGAGACCAGAAGACGGGGGCATCCAAAGCCCAGGAGCCAAAGCGTGTCAAATAAGGAAAGACCCATTGGAGGAGCCGACATAAACTTAACCTTGTATGAAACACTTGTAAACCGATCCAAAATGGACTCTGAGACATAGCCTCTTATATATATATATAGGCTAGTAGAAGCAGGCGAGAGGATCATCGAAACCTTTGTTGTAACCCTAGCTTTAGTCTAGTATTATGAAGACTTTGCCTCATCATCAATATACAGTTGGATCGCCTTGTTTGTCTGACCAGCCGACGAAACCACTATCGCAGCTCTTTTCCCCAAAACCCGAATGTCTTATAGAAGTCTTGCAACCATAATTTTTGAAAAATGAGAGAACTGAAATAACATAATTTATACTTAAATTTTATATCTCTTTATAATCTTTTCTCTATCTCGGCCGTGAGTAGTATAATTTTCTATTACTTAGTTGTATATTTAACTACATAATAATGTTATTAGATATTATTATAGCATTTATTATGAGTTACAATATATTTATTAAACATAGATTTGTTGTGCCAAATTTAAATTATCCTTTGCAAAGAAATATTCCCCCTGAATTTATATTTGACAACTACCCAAAATATATAATGTATACATCTCCCCCCCCTCTCTATTGTGCGAGTGTGTGTGCATGTGTGTGCATATTAATACTAATATATTTACATATCTTAAGAATGGTAGTTTCTAGGGTATAGTTTATAGACTATTAATAACAATTGACATGATTCTTTAACATTTCTCTAATGATCAAATGTGTCTTTCAAGTTAGATTATTAATAACAATTGACATAATTCTTTACCATTTCTCTAATGATCAAATGTGTCTTGCAAGTTATGGTGGTTCAACCAATAAATCCACATTATGTGTATACTCTCTAGTTGGTAGTGAGACATAGTAATACTCTTTGGTTTGTAGAAACATACCAAGAAACATTGTAATAGTATACGTAGAACTATAATTTTGATAAGATAGACTGTAAATATATTAACACCTATCTAAAGATAGAGGTAAATCTAATAACACCTTTGTAAAGATATTCTTTGGTGCCACGAAGGACCTTGGAAGTGCTATGAACACTTCATGCCAGTGCGCACTACCAGAGTTCTTCTTATGCGATCCCGACACAATGATGAAGAAGACATTTTTGCAAAAAGAAAATTGAAGTAACTGAGTTTTTTTGAATCCTACAAACTTGTTTACGTTTCGCTGCGAACATGCAAGCGACATGCTACCACAATTATGGCACTAGTAGAAAACCTCTCATCCATCTAAGCCATTGGTACCGGTTCCCTTACGAACCGGTACCAATGGGGCCATTTGTATCGGTTTGAGGGCTCAGGTGGGCGAGGAGCTTTGGTACCGGTTCGTGAGGAGCTTTCGTACCGGTTCGTGTTAGGAACCGGTACGAAAGGTCTTCGGCCAGCGGCAGTGGCCCGGTGGGTTCTAACACTACCCAAAAAGGCCCAGCCATATCAAAATCGCCCAGATCCCCCGAGCCTCATTTTTCTCTTTCTTCCTCACACTCTAAATTTTTCTCCACCTCTCACACTTCAATAATCTTTATTTTTCTCCACCATTTTAACAAGATTAACGACCTCCATCTATCCAAGGGTTAGTAATATCATCCTTTCTTCCGGCGTTCCTAATTTAGCTCATTTCTTTGGTAGTTTAACTCGTACTATTTTTCTAGTGCTAGCAAGGTGTTTGATGAAATGCCTAAGTTAGGGATTTTACTTTTTTTATAATCAATTTGAGCTGAAATTATGGTATATTTTGTAGGTTTTAATTAGTATCATCCCCGTCCTCACCGCCGTCGATCGCTAGCGTCGTCCCCTAGCCGGCACCGTACAACCTCGGTGAGCCTCTTCTTTTTTATAAAAAACTTAGTTTTATGTGATGAACTTGAATATTAATTAAGTTGGTCACTCATATATCCATGATGTTGTGTACTTAATGATTTTTGATATACATATAAAATGCAGATGAGTCGACAATGGATGTACGGTGACCGGTGCCATCCCGAGTTCATTATTGGCATGCATTATTTTCTCAACGTGGCTGAGGCAAACAGGCGGTCGAATGGTTTCATGTATTGTCCATGTAGTTCCTGTAAGAATATGAAGGATTACTCTACCTCGAAGACCCTTCACGTCCACCTGCTGGAGAATGGTTTCATGCCCAGCTATAATTGTTGGACCAAGCACGGAGAAAGAGGGGTATATTGGAAGACAACGAAGAAGAAGAGGATAGTGACAACTATCCCAGCTTATTCACTGAAGACGGTGGTAGTAGAATGGGGAAGACGAAGCTGAAGAAGAGCCATTTTCGATGAGCCGATTTTTGATGACCCGGATGACGATTTGGGTCGGGCCATTCTTGATGCGAAGATGAACTGCGGAAATGAAAAGGAGAGGTTGAAGTTGGAGAAAATGTTAGAGGATCACAACAAACTGTTGTACCCAAATTGCGAAAATGGTCAGAAAAAGGGTACTGGAATTGCTGCAGTGGAAGGCAGAGAATGGTACTTCGACAAGGGATTTGAAAAGTTGCTGAAAATAATAAAGAAGATGCCTGGGGAGAACGTGTTGCCCTCTAGCACGAAAGCAAAGAAGGTTGTCTGCCCTCTAGGATTAGAGGTGCGAAGATACATGCATGCATCAATGACTGCATCCTCTACCGCGGGGAGTACGAGAATTTGAATGCATGCCCGGTATGTAGTGCATTGAGGTATAAGATCAGGCGAGATGACCCCGGATGTTGAGGGTGAGTCCACCCCAGGAAGAGGGTTCCTGCGAAGGTGATGTGGTATGCTCCTATAATACCACGGTTGAAACGTTTGTTCCAACAAAGAGCATGCCAAGTTGTTGCGATGGCACAAAGAGGACCGTAAGAAAGATGTGATGCTGAGACACCCCGCTGACGGGTCGCAGTGGAGAAAAATCGAGAGAGTTCAAGTCATTTTCAGATGACGCAAGGAACTTAAGATTTGGTCTAAGTACAGATGGCTTTAATCCTTTCGGGGAGCAGAGCTCCAGTAGCACCTGGCCAGTGACTCTATGTATCTATAACCTTCCTCCTTGGTTGTGCATGAAGCGGAAGTTCATTATGATGCCGTGCTCATCCAGGGCCCGAAGCAACCCGGCAACGACATTGATGTGTACCTGAGGCCATTGGTTGAAGAACTTTTAGAGTTGTGGCGTGACGAAGGTGTACCTGTGTGGGATGAGCACGAACAAAAAGAATTTAACCTACGAGCGTTGTTATTTGTAACCATCAATGATTGGCCTGCTCTTGGTAACATTTCAGGGCAGTCAAACAAGGGATACAATGCATGCACACACTGTTTAGGTGAGACTGATAGTAATTATTTGGGAAACAAGAATGTGTACCTGGGGCATCGTCGATTTCTTCCAAAACAACATCACGTAAGAAAGAGAGGAAAGCATTTCGGAGGTGAGGCAGATAACCGAACGAAGCCTACCCGCCCTAATGGGGAAGTTATATATGATATGGTCAAGGATTTAAAAGTGATCTTTGGAAAGGGTCCCGGCGGACAATCTGTTCCGCATGATGTTGACGGACACGTACCCATGTGGAAGAAGAAGTCGATATTTTGGGAGCTACCCTACTGGAAATTGTTAGAGGTTCACTCTGCAATCGACGTGATGCACGTGACGAAAAATCTTTGCGTGAACCTGCTAAACTTCTTGGGGTGTATGGGAAGACAAAAGATACACCGGATGCACGGCAGGACCAACAAAGTATCCACGAAGGAAACAACCCGAATCCGAGAAGTATCAAGGTCCTGCCAGCTATGCTCTTACCAAAGAGGAGAAGGAGATCTTTTTGAAGTCCTGAGTAGCATCAAGGTCCCGTCTGGCTCTCGTCGAATATAAAGGGAATAATAAACATGTCGGAGAAAAAGTTTCAAAACCTAAAGTCTCATGACTGCCACGTGATTATGACACAATTACTTCCGGTTGCATTGAGGGCCGAAAAATGTTCGAGTACCCATTGTGAAGCTATGTGCGTTCCTCAATGCAATTTCTCGAAGGTGATCAATCCACTTACTCTACAAAATTTACAGAAGGATGTGGTCCAATGTCTAGTCAGCTTCGAGTTGGTGTTCCCACCATCCTTCTTCAATATTATGACACATCTCCTAGTTCACCTGGTCGAAGAGATTGGCGTTCTCGGTCCTGTATTTCTACACAACATGTTCCCCTTTGAGAGATTCATGGGAGTCTTAAAGAAGTACGTTCATAACCGTGCTAGGCCAGAAGGAAGCATCTCCAAGGGCTATGGAACAGAGGAGGTCATTGAGTTTTGTGTTGACTTTATTCCTGACCTTAAGCCGATCGGTGTTCCTGAATCGCGCTATGAGGAGACTCGTGGAAAAGGCACGCTAGGAAAGAAATCAGCAACGTGTATGGACGGACATTCTTTCACTCAAGCACACTACACAGTTCTACTTAATTCCATCTTGGTGGCTCCGTACAAAGAGGAACACAAGGAGATCTTACGCTCTAAATACCCGGAGCAACGTGAAGATTGGATTGATGGAGAACACATGAAGACTTTCGGCGGTTGGTTGCAAACACGTCTCATGAATGTCACCGATGACAAGCAGCTGTACTTGTTGGCCAAGCAACCATCTTCTACTATATCGACTTTTCAAGGGTACGAGATTAATGGGAACACATTTTACACTTTCGCCCAAGACAAAAAGAGCACCAACCAAAACAGTGGTGTCCGCTTTGATGCAGAAGATGGCAATGGGAACAAGGTCACATATTATGGGTACATAGAGGAGATATGGGAACTTGACTATGGACCTAATTTCAAGGTCCCTTTGTTCCGGTGTAAATGGTTCAACCTGAAAGACGGGGTACAGGTAGACCCGCAGTACGGAATGACTACGGTGGATTTCAAGAATCTTGGGTACGACACCGAACCATTCGTCCTAGCCAGTGAAATGGCTCAGGTTTTTTATGTGAAGGATATGTCTAGCAAACCGAAAAAAAGAAAAGAAAGGCAAGAGGACACATCATACGATGAGCCAAGCGGCACATAGTTCTTTCAGGAAAAGAAACATCGTGGGAGTAGAGGACAAGACAGACATGTCAGAAGATTATAATAAGTTTGACGATATTCCACCCTTCAAGGTAAAAATTGACCCAAGCATCATCTTAAACAATGAAGATTGTCCATGGTTGCGTCGCAGTAAGAAGAAAGGGAAACGAGCGAAGAAAACTCAGAAGACTAGCTAGCTACATATAGGGATCATAACTTGTGTATCTCAATATGGAAATCACTTTTGTGTAATGATGT
Source organism: Lolium multiflorum (assembly GCA_030979885.1). Classification (NCBI taxonomy): domain Eukaryota; kingdom Viridiplantae; phylum Streptophyta; class Magnoliopsida; order Poales; family Poaceae; genus Lolium; species Lolium multiflorum. The sequence continues at coordinate 290,173,119 of CM061749.1, forward strand.
TACTGTATGTAAGATATTAACAATGGAGATGGTTGGCTTGTTTTACTAGTTAAGTCACGGGCTTGCAGGGAAATTTTCCCGAGGCGGAACTTCCGAATATGCCATATATAGGGCATGTGCACCAAGGGCATATTCGAGAAGTTCCGCCACGGGAGATTTCCCAACCCTTTCCGCAACATTGTTAGAGGAGATGGAGTGTTCCACGGGCTTGCAGGAAAAAATTCCGAGGCGGAACTTCCGAAGATGCCATATGGCGTGTGCACCAAGGGCATCTTCGACAAGTTCCGCCACGGGAGATTTCCCAACCCTTTCCCCAACATTTGTTAGAGGAGATGGAGTCTTCCACGGGCTTGCAGGGAAATTTTTCCGAGGCGGAACTTCCGAAGATGCCATAGGGCGTGTGCACCAAGGGCATCTTCGACAAGTTCCGCCACGGGAGATTTCCCAACCCTTTCCTCCATCCATGGTGATGAAACTCTCCATCCATGTTGGCTTGTTGAGCTGCTTCCCATGGTGTATCGATGCTCCTTTTATAGGCAGAGCGTCCTTATCCTGCCGACAGCTTTAGTACCGGTTGTAGACACGAACCGGTACTAAAGGTTACCCACGCGTCCTTATCCTGCCGACAGCTTTAGTACCGGTTGCACCCACCAACCGGTACTAAAGGTTACCCACGCGTCCTTATCCCACCGACAGGCGTCGTGCGCTACATACTTTATCTCATCGAGCAGGCGTCCTTATCCTGCCGACAGCTTTAGTACCGGTTGCACCCAACCGGTACTAAAGGTTACCCACGCGTCCTTATCCCACCGACAGGCGTCGTGCGCTACATACTTTATCTCATCGAGCAGGGCGTCCTTATCCTGCCGACAGCTTTAGTACCGGTTGCACCCACCAACCGGTACTAAAGGTTACCCACGCGTCCTTATCCCACCGACAGGCGTCGTGCGCTACATACTTTATCTCATCGAGCAGGCGTCCTTATCCGCCGACAGCTTAGCACCGGTTGCACCCACCAACCGGTACTAAAGGTTACCCACGCGTCCTTATCCCACCGACAGGGCGTCGTGCGCTACATACTTTATCTCATCGAGCAGGCGTCCTTATCTGCCGACAGCTTTAGTACCGGCACCCACCAACCGGTACTAAAGGTTTGCCTCTGTCTTCCCGCCTATTTTCTTCCCACGCTTTTCACCGGTTCCCGCCTTTGTCTTCCCGCCATTTTTCCACTATATATATGTAGGCTTGGCCACCATTTACATATCACATCTAGACTCATATCGCAAACCTCATCATTCTCTCCCATGGCTTCCATCGCATCTCTAACCCCCCGGGAGGCGGAGGCGCTTTGCGCCTCGAACTACCCCTGCCCGCCGGGCTACCGCGTCCCGACCGGCTGGTTGCTAAGCGTCGGAGGCGTACCGGTCCCTCCAGTCCCTCTAGGTGTGGCGCGCGAGATGGCCATCACGAACCACTACTACTTCGAGCTCACGCCAGAGCAGCGGAGGAATCCCGTGGCATCCCGACTACAGCCCGACTTGGGAAAGCTTCTTCATCAATCGGCGTGAGAGGGCACTTTCCAGGCATGAGGAGGGCGGTCCGCCTCCTTCGAACTTCAACGAGGCCGGCCGTCGGCTGTGGTGGCGCGGCCGGACTCTCCAGGGCATCATGGCCTACCGTGGCCCCCGCCTGCGCTACCCTCAGTCCCAGCCCACGCGTGCTCACCCGCCGACCGGAGAGTACCGCGACCCCGATGCCAGCGACGATGATGACGGCGACTACGACGACTACAGTGGCGACTACTACAGGGCTAGGCACGAGTATGACTGAATGACTCCAACAGTAGAATTTGGCCATGTATCTTTAATTTTCAGTTAAGCTATGTATTTTAATTCGAGTTCAATCGTAATAAAATTTTATTCCCGCCCTTTCTTTCCCGCCTTTTTCCGTCGTACGTGGCGGGAAAGTTGCGGACGGCGTCGTGGCAAGAGTAAAGAATAGAAATAGATAATATATAGAAAAGAATTAGAAAATATATAGAAAAGAAATATAAAAAAGGATATAGAAAACAAATAGAAAAGAAAACAAACGGAAATAGAAAAAGAAATAGAAAAGAAATAGAGAAGAAAAGAAACAGAAAATAAAAAGAAAAGAAAAGAAACACAAAAGAAAAGAAAAAAACATAAAAGAAAAGAAAGAAGAAACAGAAAACAAAATAAATAGAAAAGAAATATAAAAGAAAAGAAACACAAAAGAAAGGGGAACGAAAATGAAAAGAAAAGAAATAGAAAATGAAAAGAAATAGAAAATGAAAAGAAAAGAAATAGAAAATGAAAAGAAATAGAAAATGAGAAGAAAAGAAAAGAAACACAAAATAAAAGGAAAAAGAAACAGAAAGAAAGAAGAAAACAGAAAAGAAAAAAGAAACAGAAAAGAAAAGAAAACAGAAAAGAAAAAAGAAAACAAAAAAAACCCTTTAGTACCGGTTGTACCACCAACCGACGAAAGGTCTCACCGGTTGGTGGTACCAACCGGTACTAAAGGCCCATCCCCCTGTTTTAGACTTAGCCGCGCGCGACGAAATCCCCAAATCCCTTCTCCCTTAGCCGCGCGACGCACAAACCAGAGAGCCGCCGACGCACCCACGCCGCCGACGCCGCCGACGCAACCACGCCGCCGCCGACGCAGCCGCCGCCGCCGACGCAGCCGCCACCGCCGACGCAGCCGCCGCCGCCCGCAGGTAACCTCCCCGGCCCTCTCCTCCTTCTTTCCCTCCCTTTCTCCTCTTGCGAGCATGGGGGCGGAGCTCGTCGTCGCGGCCACCTCGCCTCCGCACGCCGCGGCCACCTCGCCTCCGCACGCCGCGGCCACCTCGCCTCCGCACGCCTCGGCCACCTCGACGGCGCCTGCAGCCTAGCTCGCTCCCCACCTCCCACGCCAGGGCCGGCCAGGTGTTCGACAAAATGCCGCCGCGGCACCGAGCTCTGTGGCAGACGGGGAAGTCGACGCCGAAGGGGCCCCGCTGGGAGGCGATCTTGAGGCAGAGGCCGACGGCGGCGGAGGGGATCTTCATGGTGGCGGCAGAGGCGAGCTCGGCATAGGGGTAGTAGCCCATGGCGATGTGCTGCACGAGGAGGTGGTGGCGCGAGCACATGGGGCAGGAGGCCTGGAGGAAGGCGTCGGGCGCCGCGAAGACTGTGATCGCCCCGGGCCACCTCGCGAGCGGCGGCTCATCGACGAGCAGCGGCGCGGTCGACGCCATCTCGTTGTAGCCGAGCGAGGTGAGGACCCTCGAGAGCTGCTGCAGGCTGCTGCGGCGCCGTGCCATGGAGGACTAAGTCGACTTCCCCGTCTGCCATAGCGAGGCCCGGCTGCACATCAACATTTGCCTCCACGAGGAGTGCCTCGCTGCCGTCCCCAAGGTGGCGCCGGACGATGACGCTTGCATTGAGGACAAGAGGTTGCAGGTGAAGCTCGGCTTTGCGGCGGTGGTCGGCAGACGGGAGAAGCACCGGCGGCTTTGCGAGAAATGTGCTTCTTGTGGTCATGACTGCGTGAACCCTGGGTGGGAGCAGATGACATGGACGGCGGAGCTCAGAGATCACCTACCGCCGAGGCAGTATATTTGTTGATGAAAAAGTTAATTTTTAGGTGGTTATATGGGTTATACATGTTGTTCTCGTTCTTAGTTTGCTACATTTTTAGCAGGAATCTGACATTATCTTAAGCCCCTTAATTAATTTCAAGTCATTGTTCAAGATTTCTTGTTCTTATGCTAGATGGCTATTCAAATAACTAGAATGGAAAATGGGCAAATCGCAAACGATTAGCAATATGATGCCATTGCATTATCACTAGGTGTTCCGGCACTCTATGGTTTCGCTATTAATCGGTTTACATAGAGAGAAGAGCGAGAGGAGCGCCGAGTGTTAGGGTTAGGGTCCGTAGCGGTGCCGAGTCCGTGGCGGTGCCGCCGCGACATAGAGAGAAGAGCGAGAGGACGAGCGCCGAGTGTTAGGGTTAGGGTCCGTAGCGGTGCCGAGTCCGTGGCGGTGCCGCCGCGACATAGAGAGAAGAGCGAGAGGAGGAGGGGGTGTCCGTGGCCGTGGCGGTGTTAGGGTTTTTTGCTTTCTTCATTTCAATTGTTATCCATCTAGCAATCTGTTATATGATCATTACATGATGAATGAAATACAATTGCTTTCTTAATTTTGCAGTGACATTGAGGTATGGAGGACGGCACCTTCGTCCGAGATGAGGAGGGGGAAGAAGCGGTGCGATTGATCTATGAGAGTGCCCGTGGTCCGGAACCCGACGATGGAGATGACAACGAGTACCAAGACTTTCTGAATGATTTTGGCGAGGGACTTGAGTCTGAACAAGTTAGAAAAGACAATGAAGTGTCCATCACAAACTCCGGCGAGGTGTATATCTATGTATCAATTAGTCTGTGTTCATCCCTAGATGCATTCATTTATTTGTATTGCACTTATTAACGAATAATTTTTTCTTTTAGCCTTCTGGATCATCGAGCAAGTCTGTTAGAACAAAACGAGGCCCGACGCGGGTGCTAAAGGGCGAGGGCAGGTTAGCCCTCACGGCATTCAAGGATAATGGTGAACCAGTGGAGCCCAAGGAGTTTTACCGCAAATTTACAAGTCAATCCGGAGTTATTGTTAGGGACCATGTACCGATCAGCATTCAAGAGTGGCATAAGCCGAAGAACCCGGAGAGTGGTGCTACTTATGTCAACGACAACATGAAAAAATTTCTTTGGGACACGCTACTGACAAAGTTCAGCCTACCGGAAGACATGACGGAAGGCCAGAAGAATAAAGTCAAGGAATGGACATGGAAGAAGATGGCCATACAATTCCAGAGCTTCAAGAAAAATTTATGGGACAAATATAAGAATGAAGATCCAGTATTCGATGATAATACCGAAAATCTAGTGAAGATAAAAGATCACTGGGCCGCATTTAAGGAGTATAAGAAATCGTCTAAGTTTGTGTCCCGATCGAAGAAAAATACCGAAAATGCTGCAAAGAAGAAACTTCCGCATCATTTGGGGTCAGGTGGCTACAAGAGTGCCATTCCGAAGTGGACAGCGTTTGAGAATAAACTGATGGATCATGGAATCACTCCACAGACATGGGACTGGCCCGAACGGTCCAAGTTCTGGTTGTTCGCTCATGGGGCAGGGTTGGACCCAAAGACAGGGTTGATCGTTGCGAAGGGAAAATGGAAGGAAAAAATTGAGGCAATTGTACCGAAGCTTGTAGATGCAATTGAAAAGGTCAGAAAGGGAGAGTACATTCCCGATCGAGAGAATGACGAGCTGACACTCGCTCTGGGGAACCCTGAACATGTTGGACGGGTACGAGCTCGCCCAAGTCTCACCATGAAGGAAGCGTGGCCGGACAGCGCTGACACTTATAGAAGCCGTTCGCGAAAGAAGAAGAAGGACGCCGACATTGTAACGGAGTTGTTATCTAGGGTGGAGGCTCTTGAGAGAAATCGAGGGCACCTGATCAGCCGCTGTTTCTACAGGATCCACAAGCCGATGCTGCCCCATCTCAGCGAAGAAGCGTGTGTTCCTCGCATCTTGACGGATGTGGAGGAAGCTACCCCGTGGATTATGTCACGGAGAAGACAGATTGCGAGCTACATATGTTAATCAGGACCGCGTCTGTTAAGGTGGCGGTCGGCTATGTGTACCCAAGTGAAGATGGAGCAATGCACCATCATATGCCCATTCCACCTGGTTGTGTTCGTGTCGGGGTGGATGAAGTTGTTTCGGGGTTTGAAAAAGTGGAGCTTGATATTCCTAGAGGTGAAGATGAGAGGACACTGGCGATGTCAAGCACGGTTTCGCCCTATGGCCGAAGAAGTACGTCGTCCTTTTGCAAAGGCCACCGACTCCTACACATGAGCAGCAAATGCCATCGACTCCTCCTGGTGGCAGTCCTGGTGAGCAGCCAAGTCCACACCTACCTGAGAGGGACCCCATCGTGAGTCCACCATCTCGAGATCCTCCGCGTAAGACAGCGTCCGTTAAGCGGAACGGTACGCCGCCTAGGAAGAAAGCTAGAAAGGAGAAACAACTGCCGCCTCCTGAGAAGTTACCTTGGGAAAAACTCCAGAGGAAAACGCGGAGGCCGTTCAGGCCGAGGTGAAGAAATTTTTTGCACCGAAAGTGCCAGAGATACCTTTCGAGAAGACACTAGATCGGGAAAAAGTGTGTACCGTTGACAATCTATATGACCCTGTACCATCGCCGCCATCTGACTATGCGCGTTCTATTGAAAGGTCGTATGACAAGATGATCGAGGCGACAAAACCCGTTAAATCGGGTATCAGGGAGATAAAAGGGATACACCAAGTCTACCAGCTCGGACAACAACCCGTTCAATCGGTCGCCCCTCTCAAGGTGTTTGACGGGAAGACCGTTCAAAGTTCTCGACAAGACGCAACTGATTACGCCTTAGCTGAACGAGCATATCAGTTTGTTCAAGGGAAAGATTTGGTCGAGAATCTCAGGAAGGTACCAACATGTATGCGTAACTTGCATTCGTGGTACCTTAAGGCCTCAAAGGAAGGGATCCAGACTATCATGGTGCGAGTTAGGGAAGAGCACTACTTCCAGGAGTACTGTGTGAACGTTGACTTCGCCGAACTCTTTACAATCTCCGGGCCCTCGACAAATCAATCATCAGTTGCTATTGTCTGTAAGTGATTTATTTATTTAATTTGAGAAGTCGTTCATTGTCTGCAGATTATAATCTTTTGTGCGCTATATTATGCAGATCGAAGATGCTCGAATGCAAAAGGGACGATATCACAGACATTGGGTTCATTGACCCGAACACAATGCATGTCAAAACCATAGACAATCCCCTCTATAACAAGGATACACCGCAGACTTTGCTAAGGTTTTTGAAGCGACAACGTGACAAAAAGCTAATACTTTGGCCTTACAACTTCGAGTGAGTCTTACTGTCTTATAACACATTATATTTTGCTCACCGTATGTCAAAATTTTAACTAATGACTACATATTGAAACGTGCGTAGGTTTCACTTTATTCTTCTCGTCATCAATTTGGAAATTGGAGAAGTTGAAGTCTTGGACTCACTAAGCAAAGAAAAGGATCTATACGTGTCTTGTTTTTTAATGCTCAGAAGGTAATTTTAATTCTTATCGGTTTGTTTCGTTAATTTCCTGCTTTGAACTAATTGATGACTCTTTTATGCATTTTCTTTTGTCGAGCAGCGTATGGCAAACTTTCATCAAGGAAGATACGTCCCGTGAATGGACACCGAAGCTGCGATGGCGTGCGAAAGTAAGTAGTACTACCTAGGTCCACACACCTTTCAATTATCATACTTGACTATTGTTTGATTGAATTATATTCTTGTAAAGAAATGCCCGCAACAACCTCCGGGGACCGATCTCTGTGGATTCTTCGTTTGCGAGTACATCCGCAGAATTGTCAACGAGAGAACGAATAATGAAAGAAATAAAGAGGTACAAAAACAATCTTCACAAATTTGTTTTGTTATCATAAGTTGTGCTGAGTTTCAGTAATAGTTGTTTCATGTATTCATTTGTATCTTATTCTTTTATAGTTGGCAAGAAAGCGGAACAAGCTCTCAATCGATGACCGCTTCATAGCAATAGGCGAGGAATTGGCGGGATTTTTCCTTCGGGACGTCATACCACCACTCGCAGAGCACCACTATGAATGAAGATGTACATGTTACATATATCGTTGACTCGAAGAGTACCACTATGCTACATGTAATAGACATATATAGAGTACGCCTCGGAGAGCACCACTATGCATGAAGATCGATCTTCATGCATAGTGCTACTTAATTTGCGATCTCATGCAATAACATGTGTGTTATATTATATGCACCAACTTGCTATGCATCATCTTGATCTTCATGTACTACCTAAACCCAAACGCGTTTCTGCATCGACGCGATATGAATCAAACCGATATCCCTAAACCTCTCCAAAACCCTAAAAAGCCAATTCTCTGCCGCGGCAGAGATTTGGGAAAATTCCCTGCCGCGGGGGGAACCTTTGGTACCGGTTCGTATTACCAACCGGTACCAAAGATCCTTAGCCCTGAGCTCTCCTGGTGGCCCACGTGGAGGCCCGTTTTATACCGGTTCGTAAGCAACCGGTACGAAAGGGGGGGGGCTTTAGTGCCGAATAATTTGTACCGGTTGCAAAACCGGTACGAATGCCCCTCTGGAACCGGTACGCATGAGAGATTTTCTACTAGTGTGGGTGTCAATTGCGAATATTTGATCAATGATGCAACGATGCTGCAATAGCATAACTATTTTGTTACCAGGTCTTCGACGACGCCTCGCTAGACTTGTGTCATCTTTTTCTTTTGTTTTTAATTACTCAATGAAGCAAATGCATTTTTTTACTTTAATGAAGGATTTGCGTGAATGAGAGGAGTAGTGCCGTAGTGGACAAGCTAAAACAACATAAAATGTTCAAAAACTGATTTTTTTTTTTGCTTCAATAAAGCAATTGCGTAATTGGGAGGCTAGATGGATATGCATCATGCTCTAAAGCTGGGGAGCCGCGGGGATATCTTCTAGGACACCCAATACTACCCAAAATAAATAAAAACGGTTTTGCTAGTGCTAGTTCTAGTTGATGCTCAGTCAAGTCGTACACCGTATGATTGCATCGTGATTTGTACGTATGAGTTGCACGTTGGGTTGTGAGTTGTGACTGAGTTTTTGTCAGTTGCAAGTGGAGCTGCAACTGAGATTTTTTTTAGTTACAAGTCGGGGTGCAACTATAAAATTGTTCCGGACGGTTAGATTTTCTTCGTGATTCATGCTAGTCATGAGTTGCGACATTGGTTGCAACTCAGATTTAACTAGAGCATGATAGCGCGCCCGTCCGTCTTGTCAAAAGCTCAAATTAATTATTTGAAAGTACACTGACAAAACAAATAAGAAGTCCGGATTAATTTTTTTCCAAAGTTACATTTTATGATGTAGGATTGCATGATTTTAATGTTGGAGATATGCCCAAGAGGCAATAATAAAATGGTTATTATAATATATCTTTGTGTTTATGATAATTTTTACATACCATGCTATAATTGTATTAACCGAAACATTGATACATGTGTGTTATGTGAACAACAAGGAGTCCCTAGTAAGCCTCTTGTATAACTAGCTTGTTGATTAATAGATGATCATGGTTTCGTGATCATGAACATTGGATGTTATTAATAACAAGGTTATGTCATTATATGAATGATGCAATGGACACACCCAATTAAGCGTAGCATAAGATCACGTCATTAAGTTATTTGCTATAAGTTTTCGATACATAGTTACCTAGTCCTTTCGACCATGAGATCATGTAAATCACTTATACCGAAAGGTACTTTGATTACATCAAACGCCACCGCGTAAATGGGTGGTTATAAAGGTGGGATTAAGTATCCGAAAAGTATGAGTTGAGGCATATGGATCAACAGTGGGATTTGTCCATCCCGATGACGGATAGATATACTCTGGGCCCTCTCGGTGGAATGCCGTCTAATGTCTTGCAAGCATATGAATAAGTTCATAAGAGACCACATACCACGGTACGAGTAAAGAGTACTTGTCAGAGACGAGGTTGAACAAGGTATAGTGTGATACCGATGATCAAACCTCGGACAAGTAAAATATCGCGTGACAAAGGGAATTGGTATCGTATGTGAATGGTTCATTCAATCACTAAAGTCATCGTTGAATATGTGGAGCCATTATGGATCTCCCATCCCGCTATTGGTTATTGGTCGAGAGAGTTCTCAACCATGTCTACATAGTTCGCGAACCGTAGGGTGACACACTTAAGGTTTGATGTCGTTAAGTAGATATGGAATATGAATGGAGTTCGAAGTTTTGTTCGGAGTCTCGGATGGGATCCAGGACATCACGAGGAGTTCCGGAATGGTCCGGAGAATAAGATTCATATATAGGAAGTCATATTCCAAGTTTGGAAATGATCCGGTGCATTTATGGCAGGTTCTAGAAGGTTCTAGAAAAGTCCGGAAGAAATCACCATGGAAAGTGGAGTCCCGGAGGGACTCCACCTTGCATGGCCAGCCAACCCTAAAGGGGAGGAGTCCAAGGTGGACTCCCCAAGGGTGGCCGGCCAACCCCCCAAGGAAGGGGTGGGAGTCCCACCTTGAGTGGGATTCCCCCTTGAGTAGGTTTCCCACCTATGGGAGGTTTTGTTGTTGGGGTCTTATTCGAAGACTTGGACTACAACTCTTGGGGATTTCCACCTATATAATGAGGAGGAGAGGGAGGGGCAGCCACTCTTGGCTCAGCCTTGGCCGCACCCCTTTGAGGGCCGGCGCCTAACCCCACTCTCCCCAAACCCTAGCTTCTTCTCCTCCTCCACCTCTCCCGCATATGCTTAGCGAAGCTCCGCCGGAGATCTCCATCAACACCGCCACCACGCCGTCGTGCTGCCGGGATTCCAAGGAGGATCTACTACTTCCGCTGCCCGCTGGAACGGGGAGAAGGACGTCGTCATCAACACCGAACGTGTGACCGAGTACGGAGGTGCTGCCCGATTGTGGCACCGTCAAGATCTTCTACGCGCTTTTGAAAGCGGCAAGTGATCGTCTACCGCAGCAACGAGAGCCTACTCTCGTAGGCTTTGGAACTCTTCAAGGGTTAGTCTCGTTCATCCCCTCGTTGCTCCCATCTTCTAGATTGCATCTTGGCTTGGATTGCGTTCTCGCGGTAGGAAATTTTTGTTTTCTATGCTACGAAGCCCTACAGTGGTATCAGAGCCGTGTCTATGCATAGATGGTTGCACGAGTAGAACACAATGGTTTTGTGGGCGTTGATGCTCTTGTTATCTTTAGTTTGAGTACTTTGCATCTTTGTGGCATAGTGGGATGAAGCGGCTCGGACTAACTTTACATGACCGTTCATGAGACTTGTTCCTCGCTCGACATGCAACTTGTATTGCATAAGAGGCTTTGCGGGTGTCTGTCTCTCCTACTATAGTGAAGATTCAATTTACTCTTCTATTGACAACATTAGTATCACCGTTGTGGTTCATGTTCGTAGGTAGATTAGATCTCTCAAAACCCTAAACCACGTAAAATATGCAAACCAAATTAGAGACGTCTAACTTGTTTTTGCAGGGTTTGGTGATGTGATATGGCCATAATGTGATGATGAATATGTATGAGATGATCATTATTGTATTGTGGCAACCGGCAGGAGCCTTATGGTTGTCTTTAAATTTCATGTTGAGCAGTATTTCAAAATAGTTGTAATAGTTGCTACATGAGGTGAACAACCATGAAGACGGCGCCATGGACCTTGACGCTACGCCGACGATGATGGAGATCATGCCCGTTGATGATGGAGATCATGTCCGTGCTTTGGTGATGAAGATCGAAGGCGCAAAGACTAAAGGGCCATATCATATCACATATGAACTGCATGTGATGTTAATCCTTTATGCATCTTATTTTGCTTAGAACGCGACGGTAGCATTATAAGATGATCCCTCACATTAATATCAAGATAATAAAGTGTTCTCCCCTCGTATGCACCGTTGCTAAAGTTCGTCGTTTCAAAGCATCTCGTGATGATCGGATGTGATAGATTCAACGTTCATATACAACGGGTGTAAGCCATGTTGCACACGCGGAATACTTGGGTTTGCTTGACGAGCCTAGCATGTACAGACATGGCCTCGGGACAACGGAAACCGAAAGGTTGAACACGAGTCATATGGATGATATGATCAACATGTTGATGTTCACCATTGAAGCTACATCATCTCACGTGATGATCGGTTTTGGTGTAGTGGATGTGGATCGTGTACCTGAGGGATGTTGTATTAAGTGGGAGTTCATTAGTAATTAGATTAAAACATGAACTAATTATCATAAACATAGTCTGAGTAGTATTTTGAATTAATTTTGTAGTATTGGCATCCATTTTCTACCATGCGCTAGTCTTGTTATTGAGATAGAAATACTGTTAAAATCTGACAAGAAACTTTACGGATTGGTACCGTATTGTTAAAGAATCAAGAATTGATTAAGTCCTATTGCAAACTTTTAGTAAACCTCACATTGTTGATTCAAAGAGCTATGGTTTCAATTAGTACCTAAAGTTATCTTGTCTCCATCAAACTTGAAGTTCAAATTTGTTTGAAAAGTAAGGAGCTGAAAATTTAGTTTTCAGAAATAATCAAGGTATGAGATATATGTGATATCTAAGACCTTGCAAGATGATAGAATATAATTTGGTGAGACTACATAAACTCATAAGTTTTATGGGAATGTATGAAGGTTGAAGACGCCAGGCCACAATCCTCCAACTATTGGGGCACTAACGATATTCGCATATCCATGAAGTTATCATCCTTAGTATGCACCGTTGCTAAGACTCGTCGTATCGAAGCATCACGTGATGATCGGGTGTGATAGATTCTACGTGTGCATACAACGGGTGCAAGCGATTTGCACATGCGAATACTAAGGTTAAACTTTATGAGCCTAGCATGTAGACATGGTCTCATAAAGTTGTCATGAATTGATGGATAAAATTATGAGTAAAATTGTTCATCGTATTACAAAGTTACTAATAGTGAAATCTAGAACACTTGTCATATGATGATCAACTTCAAAGTAAGAACCTCAAGGTTATTGGTATTAGACCAACAAACCTAGAAGTTATTGATGTTGAAGTGTTTTTTTGAATAATGAGAAAAGCTAAAAGAGAAACTCAAAGATATTTTGGCAGAAAGAAAGAAAAGACTAGAAAGTCTAGCTCAGTGTATATAAATGATATACATGTTATGGTTGTATTCCTAGTTAGGTCACACTATGAAATTCTTGGTATTAGTACTATATTGGTTGGTATGAAGTGTCATACAAAACAACGCAATACAAGAATACAATGGCCTAAGTGACTGACAAGGAATATGATAGAATGCACGTCTGGAACAAAATAAAGTGTTATTATGTTCGTCGTTGGCATTCTATCTAGCCCCTAGAATTTATAATAAAGAACTTAATAATTGTTATTTTGCTCTGGTCAAATGAAAACAATGAGTTGTTCAAATTATGACATTACTACATGTATGATGGATAAGTTATTATAAATCTTAATGGTGAAACACACATACATAACACTGATGCTAAAATGCCATAAGGCAAATGATTTGAATTCCACTTATTTGTGGAACCGCCATTTAGGTCATGTTAGAAAGGATTTTTGGAATCATTTGATTTTTGAATCATTTGGCGCTTGCAAATCTTTTCTAAAGAGGATGATTAAAATACCGTTCATAGGCCAAGAGTTGAACGGGCAACAAACTTAGTGGAAAAATACAATGATGTATGTGGTTCACGAATAGTTGTGTGCGGGAGATTCTTCTACTTCATGAAAACTTTCAACAATGAATTGAGTATATATGTGGATATATTCAATAAGGAAGAAGTTTGAAACATTTGAATGGATTCAAATAAATTTCAGCATGAAGTGGAAATCATCGTAATAGAAAAATCAAATATCTATGATTGGATCATGGTGAAAATATTTGAATTACGAGTTTTAGTGAACATCTAAGAGAGTCATGAAATTGTTCTACAACTCACATTTCTTGGAGTATCATAATGATGATATAGTATCCGAGAGATGTATCCAAACCTTGTTGGATTAATGATGAGATAAAATATTATGACGCCATTATATTTTTGTAGATTATGCTTTAGTGACTACCGCTTTTACACTGAATAGAGCATCATCATGATCCGTTGAAATGACACCATACACGTTATGGTATGGGTATAAACCCTAATAGTCTTTTCTTTAAATTTTGGTCTAAGAGTTTACAACCAAAATCAGATGAATGTCTTTGTTGGTTATCCCAAAGATTTAATTGGGAATTCTTCCCACGACAAAAGACAAAAGTGTTTGTCAATGTTTCTTATTTCCGAGAAATTGTTTCTAGTGAAGTATTTGAGTGGGAGGACAAGTATAATTTGATAAGGTTTATGAACCTGAGCATAATGATTAGAGTAGCAGCATCGGAATTGGTTCCGGGCGGCCACGACGATCATGGATCCCATGACTACAAAGTGTTTTAGCCATGGAGATCGAAGTACATATTGAACCTTGTAGGTATGGTTTACTTTGTGATCAAATAAATGATTTGTGGACAAAGGATTGATTGTGAACAATGATAAACCAACTACAAACAAAGAAGTTATGATGGGCCCTGACTCCGTTAAAATGGCTATACGCCATGAAATCCAAGATAGATGAAAACTTTTGAAAGTAAATGGATCTATAAAATTGATGGACTTGGATGAAATATCCTTGAAGAAGCTTGACTTGTCGAAAAGTTGTTTACGACAAAGTTCAAAGAGTTGACTACGATAAGATTAGATCTTCCGTAGCAATGCTTATAGTCTATGTGGATTATTCTAGTAATCACTACATATTTATTTTATGAGATATGCTAGTAGGATGGCAAACTACACTACTTAACAGAAGTGTAATAAAGGTGTATACAAGATACAACCAATTGTTTTGCTAGTCCGTAGAATACTAGATAGGTATACGAACTTCAATTGGATGAAGTGAGTATCACGGAGTTGGAATCTTCACCGATGAAATAGTCAAAGAGTTTTTGATTTCATCCAAAATGATGAAGAGGCTTGCATTTGCAAGAAATTAAGTGGGAGTGCTGAGACATATTTATAATACTTTATGTAGATGACATATAGTTGGTTATAAATGATGTAATTATATACTTGATTAAAAGGTTTCATTGAGAAATTAACTTCAATGAAAGGATATAGACAGAAACAAATTTTGTGTCGAGATCTATGAAGATAGATTAAAACACATAATATGTTTAAGTCAAAGTACATAGAATAGATATTGAAATAGTTCAATATAGAAATATTAAGAAAATATTCTTGTCATGTTAAGTTTTAACAAGACTTGAGTGTATCTGACACTCAATGAGTAAAAACACATGAGTGATTATAGATCACAAATAATATGTACACAATCAGATGTCATGTGCTATAAAGTGTTATGAGCATATACCAGAATGATTCATATGATGTCATTGGACGACAGTAAGAATATCCTTGAGTACTTTAGAAGAACTAAGGATATATATATATAGTTTTGTATGGGGTAATAACAAACAAATCGTTGTAAAGTGTTGCACCGATATTAGTTTGATCACATATAAAAATAAAATTCAAATCTCAAATTAGGCTAAGTGTTGTTTAAAAGGTAGCACAATGAGATAGAAGTTGTCTATACTAGATTTAGAAGAGTTCTAAATATTGTGACGGATTCTACAAAAAGGCAGATATGTCATTGTTTTTACAATGACCGAGGATGTTAAGTCAAGAGGTTCTTTGAGAACTTGGTGTAGTTCCGATAGAGTCAGAACTTTGAAGCTATATTGTGTGACAATATTAGTGACATATTTCAGACCGCGGAATTAAGGTTCCACCAGAAGACCAAACATATTTAATGCCGACTCATTTATGAGTGATGCGTTGAGACGCAAATGAATTAAAAAATACATACGTTTCTGAACGTGTCAGATCCGTTGACTAAAACCTCTCCCGTGAGTAAAACATGATAAAGCACCTAAGGCCAAGGTGTTATATCTTTACAAATGTAAACTAGATTATTGACTCTAGTGCAAGTGGGAGACTGTTGGAGATATGCCCAAGAGGCAATAATAAAATGGTTATTATAATATATCTTTGTGTTTATGATAATTTTTACATACCATGCTATAATTGTATTAACCGAAACATTGATACATGTGTGTTATGTGAACAACAAGGAGTCCCTAGTAAGCCTCTTGTATAACTAGCTTGTTGATTAATAGATGATCATGGTTTCGTGATCATGAACATCGGATGTTATTAATAACAAGGTTATTGTAACATCCCAAGTTTCAACAAAATGAACAAGAGAGAATTCAAGAATCCAAAATTTGGGGCCAACAAAAACTTTTTCTCATCATATAGGTTTATGCATATAGATCACCTTATTAATTACTTTGAGTGTGCAATTGCCATGATGTTTGCTTATGAGTTCTCTCTCACTCTAAAACCCTAGCAAGGATCACTTGATCTTCCCAAAGTCAAATAAAAGAAATAGAAAAGAAATATGAAAAGTCAACTTTACACACACATAAGGCCTATGCCCTTTTTGCAAATACTTAATCTAGGCCAATTTGGTTTGCACCATTACTTGTAATTGGTTACTAAACACTTTTTAACACCTTTGGAATCAAGCCAACTCAATTCAAACCAAAATCAAACTCAAATTCCAAGTCACATGCAATATGGTCACTTGTGCCATTTTTACCCTGATGGCCACTTTGAGCCCCTGGTTTTCTTCTTTCCACTTCTAAACTTTGTCAAACCTTTTCACCTCATCCAAGACAACATCAAGCACTACAACTTTGCCCAAAACCACCACCCCAAATTCATCACCAATTTCAAATGGGAAGCAAGCAAAGTTGGAACTTTTTCACTTAAACAAGATCATATGCAAAATGTGATTTTGCATCCCAACTCCATTTTGACCACCACCACCACCAAAATGCTCCCTCTAATATATGTTTTCAACCCACCAAAAAGAATTTCAAAATTCAAAAATATATTTCTTTCGGGCATTTCCACAAACACTTGGCAGGCAGGGTATCAATTTGAGCCCATACCTCATTCTTTACCATGGACTTGGTCCAACCTTGCCTCTCTGCACCCTGGAGTCTCCCTCTCACCTCACCACATCTTTTCACCACTTGCCACCACCTCTGTTGCTCGACATTGACCAAGGATGGCCATGCCGTGGCATGGCAATGCCACCCTCATGCCATCCTCACCTCTGGTCAATTCCAACGTGCCACACCGTGTCAAATCTCTCCCTCTCACTCCCCTGATGCTGCCCAGCCACTGCCCCGACGAAGCCAGGCACCAGAGACGTCAGCACACGCGCGCCCAGTGGCCGAACACGTCCATGCCGCGCCAGAGCGCGCCTGGCGCCGACCCTGGACGCCCAGAGCGTGACGACGCCCCGCGCCCCTGCGTCACCTCCGCCCTCACGCTCACCGCCAGTAGACGCACCACGGCGCCCTGCACGCCTGGACACGCGCACGAGGCCGCGGGAACGCCGTGGACGACGACCGCGTCCACGACCATCCGCCACTGTACCCCACGGACGCGTGACGCACTCCACTGTGCTTGACCACCGAACGCTGTTCGAGCTCGCCGTGACGTTCCCTGAGCCTGCCTAGGACGCCGCCCTCGCCCACGCCGTTGATCGACGGGAGCGCAGAGCCACCGTCACCATGACCGTCCGCCCTCTCGGAGCCGCTATAAAGGAGCACGTGTTGGAGATATGCCCAAGAGGCAATAATAAAAGTGGTTATTATATATCTTTATGTTTATGATAAATGTTTATATACCATGCTATAATTGTATTAACTGAAACATTGATACATGTGTGATATGTAAACAACAAAGAGTCCCTAGTAAGCCTCTTAACTAGCTTGTTGATTAATAGATGATTAGTTTCATAATCATGAACATTGGATGTTATTAATAACAAGGTTATATCATTGTATGAATGATGTAATGGACACACCCAATTAAGCGTAGCATAAGATCACGTCATTAAGTTATTTGCTATAAGCTTTCAATACATAGTTACCTAGTCCTTATGACCATGAGATCATGTAAATCACTTATACCGGAAAGGTACTTTGATTACATCAAACGCACCTGCGTAAATGGGTGGTTATAAAGGTGGGATTAAGTATCCGGAAAGTATGAGTATCCGGAAAGGTGGGATCAACAGTGGGATTTGTCCATCCCGATGACGGATAGATATACTCTGGGCCCTCTCGGTGGAATGTCGTCTAATGTCTTGCAAGCATATGAATAAGTTCATAAGAGACCACATACCACGGTACGAGTAAAGAGTACTTGTCGAGACGAGGTTGAACAAGGTATAGTGTGATACCGATGATCAAACCTCGGACAAGTAAAATATCGCGTGACAAAGGGAATTGGTATCGTATGTGAATGGTTCATTCGATCACTAAAGTCATCGTTGAATATGTGGGAGCCATTATGGATCTCCAGATCCCGCTATTGGTTATTGGTCGGAGTGAGTACTCAACCATGTCCGCATAGTTCGCGAACCGTAGGGTGACACACTTAAAGTTGGATGTTGAAATGGTAGAACTTGAATATGGAATGGAGTTCGAATATTTGTTCTGAGTCCCGATGTGATCCCGGACATCACGTTCCGTTTGGTCCGAGAATAAGATTCATATATAGGATGTCATTTTATGTGAATAAAATGATGCGGAGGTTTTATGGAAGGTTCTAGAAGGTTCTAGAAAAGTCCGGAAGAAACCACCAAGGAAGGTGGAGTCCACAAGGGACTCCACCTCCATGGCCGGCCAGCCCTAGTGGGGGTGGAGTCCCAAGTGGACTCCACCATAGGGGGCCGGCCACCCCCACATGGGAGGTGGGAATCCCACCTTTGGGTGGGAGTCCTAGTTGGGCTAGGTTTCCCCCCCATGGAAGGTTTTGGTTTCGGGTCTTATTCGAAGACTTGACACCAACACTTGGGATCCACCTATATATAGAGAGGGGAGGGGGCCGGCCACACCAAAGCCACAAGCTTGGCCGCCCCATAGTGGCCGGCCACCCCTCTCCCCAAACCCTAGCGCCCCGCTCCTCCACCATATCCCGCACGCTTAGCGAAGCTCCGCCGGATTTCTCCACGCCACCGACACCACGCCGTCGTGTCGTCGGATTCAAGAGAGCTACTACTTCCGCTGCCCGCTGGAACGGGGAGGTGGACGTCGTCTTCATCAACAACCGAACGTGTGACCGAGTACGGAGGTGCCCGTTCGTGGCGCCGGAACCGATCGTGATCAAGATCTTCTACGCGCTTTTGCAAGCGGCAAGTGAACGTCTACCGCAGCAACAAGAGCCTCCTCTTGTAGGCTTTGGAATCTCTTCAAGGGTTAGTCTCGACAATCCCCTCGTTGCTACCGTCTCTAGATTGCATCTTGGCTTGGATTGCGTGTTCGCCGTAGGAAAATTTTTGTTTTCTATGCTACGTTATCCTACAGTGGTATCGAGCCGTGTCTATGCATAGATGGTTGCACGAGTAGAACACAATGGTTTGTGGGCGTTGATGCTCTTGTTATCTTTAGTTGAGTACTTTGCATCTTTGTGGCATAGTGGGATGAAGCGGCTCGGGCTAACTTTACATGACCGCGTTCATGAGATTTGCTCCACGCTGACATGCAACTTGTATTGCATAAGTGGCTTTGCGGGTGTCTGTCTCTCCTACTATAGTGAAGATTCAATTTACTCTTCTATTGACAACACTAGTATCACCGTTGTGGTTCATGTTCGTAGGTAGATTGGATCTTGCTCGAAAACCCTAAACCACGTAAAATATGCAAACCAAATTAGAGAACGTCTAACTTGTTTTTGCAGGGTTTGGTGATGTGATA
Organism: Lolium multiflorum; assembly: GCA_030979885.1. Taxonomy (NCBI): domain Eukaryota; kingdom Viridiplantae; phylum Streptophyta; class Magnoliopsida; order Poales; family Poaceae; genus Lolium; species Lolium multiflorum. The sequence continues at coordinate 290,192,724 of CM061749.1, forward strand.
TGGCCATAATGTGATGATGAATATGTATGAGATGATCATTATTGTATTGTGGCAACCGGCAGGAGCCTTATGGTTGTCTTTAAATTTCATGTTGAGTAGTATTTCAAAGTAGTTGTAATAGTTGCTACATGGAGGACGATCATGAAGACGGCGCCATTGACCTTGGTGCTTCGCCGACGATGATGGAGATCATGCCCGTTGATGATGGAGATCATGTCCGTGCTTTGGAGATGAAGATCAAAGGCGCAAAGACAAAAGGGCCATATCATATCACATATGAACTGCATGTGATGTTAATCCTTTTATGCATCTTATTTTGCTTAGATCGCGACAGTATAAGATGATCCTCTCACTAAAATCTCAAGATAATAAAGTGTTCATCCTTAGTAGCACCGTTATCAAGTCTTATCGTTTCAAGCATCTCGTGATGATCGGGTGTGATAGATTCGATAAGTACATATGACGGGTGCAAGACAGTTTTGCACATGCGGATACTAAGGTGGCCTTGACGAGCCTAGCATGTAAAGACATGGTCTCGGAACACGTGATACCGAAAGGTAGAGCATGAATCATATGATTGATATGATGAACACTTTGAGTGTTCGCCATTGAAATTACATCTTGTCTCGTGATGATCGGGCATAGGTGTGATGGATTTGGTTCGTGTGATCACTAAGACAATGCGAGGGATATTGTTTTGAGTGGGAGTTCACCTAGATTTTAATTATGTAGAATTAAAATTTGAACTCAATTTGTCATAAACTTAGTCTAAACTATTGCAAATATGTTGTAGATATGGCGTCCCCAATCAATTTTAACCAGTTCCTAGAGAAAGAAAAACTTAAGAGCAACGGTAGCAACTTCACCGACTGGTTCCGTCATGTGAGGATCTTCCTCAATGGCGGAAATCTGCAATATGTGCTTGATGCACCGCTAGGTGACCCTCCAGCAAAACTGAAACCGATGAAGTAAAGAATGTTTACGAACTCGGAAAACTCGGTACTCTCAAGTTGTGTGCCATCTTATGGTCTGAATCCGATCTTCAAAAACGTTTTGAGCACCACGATCCTCATGAGTTGATGAAAGAGTTGAAGACTATTTTTGAAACTCATGCCGTGGAATGCTATGAAGCATCGAAACACTTTTTCACTGTATGATGGAAGAAGGCAGCTCCATTAGTGAGCACATGCTCGTTATGACCGGGCATGCGAAGAAACTCATGACTTGGGAATAGTGATTCCTAACAGACTGGGATTAATCGTGTCCTTCAATCACTGCCACCAAGTTACAAGAACTTTGTGATGAATTACAATATGCGGAACATGAACAAGGAGTTTCCTGAACTCTTTGGCATGTTAAAAGCTGCTGAGATTGAGATTAAGAAAGAGCACCAAGTGTTGATGGTCAACAAGACCACCAGTTTCAAGAAACAGGGCAAGTCTAAGGGAAAATTCAAGAAGGGTGGCAAGAAAGCTGCCACACCTCCTATGAAACCTAAGAACGGCCCTAAGCCTGATGCTGATTGCTATTACTGCAAGAGAAGGGACACTGGAAGCGTAATTGCTCCAAGTATTTGGCGGATCTGAAGAGCGGCCTTATCAAGAAAAAGAAAGAAGGTATATCTGATATACATGTTATAGATGTTTATCTCACTAGTTCTCGTTCTAGTACCTGGGTATTTGATACTGGTTCGGTTGCTCATATTTGTAACTCAAACAGGAACTAAAGAATAAACGACAACTGCTGAAAGATGAAGTGACGATGCGCGTTGGAAACGGATCCAAGGTCAATGTGATCGCAACACTTCCTCTACATCTACCTTCGGGATTAGTTTTAAGCCTAAATAATTGTTATTATGTACCCGCGTTGAGCATGAACATTATATCAGGATCTTGTTTAATGCAAGACGGTTATTCATTCAAGTCTGAGAATAATGGTTGTTCTATTTTTATGAATAATATCTTTTATGGTCGAGCACCACAAAAGAATGGCTTATTTCTGTTAGATCTCGATAGTAGTAATACGCATATACATAACATTGATGCTAAGCGAATTAAATTGAATGATAATTCTACTTATATGTGGCACTGTCGTCTTGGTCATATTGGAGTGAAACGCATGAAGAAACTCCATACCGATGGATTACTTGAATCACTTGACTTTGAATCACTTGATAGATGCGAAGCATGTCTGATGGGAAAAATGACTAAGACTCCATTCTCTGGGATGAGCGAGCTACCGACTTATTGGAAATCATACATACCGATGTGTGCGGACCAATGAGTGTAGCATCGCGCGGTGGTTATCGTTATGTTCTAACCTTCACAGATGATTTGAGTAGATATGGGTATATCTATTTAATGAAACATAAATCCGAAACTTTCGAGAAGTTTAAGGAATTCCAAAGTGAAGTAGAAAATCAACGTAACAAGAAGATTAAATTTCTACGATCTGATCGCGGAGGTGAATATCTGAGTTATGAGTTTGGCATGCATTTAAAGAAATGCGGAATACTTTCACAATTGACACCGCCGGGAACACCACAACGAAACGGTGTGTCCGAACGTCGTAATCGAACTTTCTTAGATATGGTTCGTTCTATGATGTCTCTACTGATTTGCGTTATCATTTTGGAGTTATGCATTAGAGACAGCCACATTCACTTTAACCATCAAAATCCGTTGAAACGACGCCGTATGAATTATGGTTTAATAAGAAACCTAAGGTCGTTCCTAAAAGTTTGGGGTTGCGAAGCCTATGTAAAAAAGTTACAACCGACAAGCTAGAACCCAAAGCGGAGAAATGCGTCTTCATAGGATACCCTAAGGAAACTATAGGGTACACTTTCTATCACAGATCCGAAGGCAAGATCTTTGTTGCTAAGAACGGAACCTTTCTTGAGAAAGAATTTCTCACTAAAGAAGTGACTGGAAGAAAAGTAGAACTCGATGAGATTGAAGAATCTCTACTCGTTGATCAGAGCAGCGCAGTACCGGAAAATGTTCCTGTACCACCTACACCGACAACAGAGGAAGCTAATGATAATGATCATGAAACTTCATATGACTACTGAACCTCGCAGATCGACAAGGGATCGTGCCACTCCATTGGTATGATCCTTGTCTAAATGTCATGATTGTGGATAACAATGATGAAGACCCTGCGACATATGAAGAAGCGATGATGAGCCCGATTCCAACAAATGGCAAGAAGCCATGAAATCAAATGGGATCCATGTATGATAACAAAGTATGGACTTTGGTAGACTTACCTGATAGCCGCAAGGCTGTCGAGAATAAATGGATCTTCAAAAGAAAAACAGATGCTGATGGTAATATTACTGTCTATAAAGCTCGACTTGTCGCAAAGGGTTTCCGACAAATTCAAGGTGTTGACTACGATGAGACTTTCTCACCTGTAGCGAAGCTAAAATCTGTGAGGATTTTGTTAGCAATAGCTGCATTTTTCGATTATGAGATTTGGCAGATGGATGTCAAAACGGCGTTCCTTAATGGAGACATTGAGGAAGAGTTGTATATGGTACAACCCAAAGGTTTTGTCGATCCTAAAATGCCGACAAAGTATGCAAACTTCAGCGTTCAATCTATGGACTGAAGCAAGCATCGAGAAGTTGGAACCGACGTTTTGATAAGGTGATCAAAGACTTCGGGTTTATAAGAAAGTGAGTGGGAGCTCTGTAGCATTCCTGATATTATATGTAGATGACATATTATTGATTGGGAATGATATAGAACTATTAAGCAGTGTAAAGGGTTATTTGAATAATAGTTTTTCAATGAAAGACCTTGGTGAAGCATCATACATATTAGGCATCAAGATTTATAGAGATAGATCAAGACGTCTAATAGGGCTATCACAGAGTACATACCTGGACAAGATTCTCAAGAAGTTTAGAATGGACGAAAGTAAGAAAGGATTTTTACCTATGTTACTGGCAAGGTCTTGAGTAAGACTCAAGGACCGGCTACGGCAGAAGAAAGAGAAAGGATGAGTCAGATCCCCTATGCCTCGGCAGTAGGCTCTATCATGTATGCCATGCTATGTACAAGACCGGATATAGCACATGCCGTTAGTTTGACTAGCAGATATCAAAGTGATCCAGAATGGAACACTGGACAGCGGTCAAGAATATCCTGAAGTACTTGAAAAGAACTAAGGATATGTTTCTTTGTTATGGAGGTGACCAAGAGCTCGTTGTAACAAGTTACACCGATGCAAGTTGAACACCGATCCCGATGACTCTAAGTCACAATTGGGTACGTGTTTATATTGAATGGTGCTGCAGTAAGGGGCAAGCTCGGCAAGCACGGTGGCGAAATCCTCAACAGAATCGGAGTACATAGCGGCTTCAGGGCATCGAAGCGGTATGGATGAAGAGGTTCATTGTAGAGCTCGGTGTGGTTCCTAGTGCATTGGACCCATTTGTCATCTACTGTGATAATATGGGTGCCATCGCCAATGCACAAGAGCCAAGGTCACACAAGAGGCTGAAGCATATCAAGCTGCGTTACCACTCGATTCGCGAATACATCGAAGATGGAGAAGTAAAGATTTGCAAAGTACACACTGATCTGAATGTAGCAGATCCGTTGACTAAAGCTCTCCCTAGGGCAAAGCATGACCAACACCGGAATGCCATGGGTGTTAGGTATATTACAATGTAATCTAGATTATTGACTCTAGTGCAAGTGGGAGACTGTTGGAGATATGCCCAAGAGGCAATAATAAAAGTGGTTATTATATATCTTTATGTTTATGATAAATGTTTATATACCATGCTATAATTGTATTAACGAAACATTGATACATGTGTGATATATAAACAACAAAGAGTCCCTAGTAAGCCTCTTAACTAGCTTGTTGATTAATAGATGATTAGTTTCATAATCATGAACATTGGATGTTATTAATAACAAGGTTATATCATTGTATGAATGATGTAATGGACACACCCAATTAAGCGTAGCATAAGATCACGTCATTAAGTTATTTGCTATAAGCTTTCAATACATAGTTACCTAGTCCTTATGACCATGAGATCATGTAAATCACTTATACCGGAAAGGTACTTTGATTACATCAAACGCCACCGCGTAAATGGGTGGTTATAAAGGTGGGATTAAGTATCCGGAAAGTATGAGTTGAGGCATATGGATCAACAGTGGGATTTGTCCATCCCGATGACGGATAGATATACTCCCCTCTCGGTGGAATGTCGTCTAATGTCTTGCAAGCATATGAATAAGTTCATAAGAGACCACATACCACGGTACGAGTAAAGAGTACTTGTCAGAGACGAGGTTGAACAAGGTATAGTGTGATACCGATGATCAAACCTCTGACAAGTAAAATATCGCGTGACAAAGGGAATTGGTATCGTATGTGAATGGTTCATTCGATCACTAAAGTCATCGTTGAATATGTGGAGCCATTATGGATCTCCAGATCCCGCTATTGGTTATTGGTCGGAGTGAGTACTCAACCATGTCCGCATAGTTCGCGAACCGTAGGGTGACACACTTAAAGTTGGATGTTGAAATGGTAGAACTTGAATATGGAATGGAGTTCGAATATTTGTTCGGAGTCCCGGATGTGATCCCGGACATCACGAGGAGTTCCGAATGGTCCGAGAATAAGATTCATATATAGGATGTCATTTTATGTGAATAAAATGATGCGGAAGGTTCTATGGAAGGTTCTAGAAGGTTCTAGAAAAGTCCGGAAGAAACCACCAAGGAAGGTGGAGTCCACAAGGGACTCCACCTCCATGGCCGGCCAGCCCTAGTGGGGTGGAGTCCCAAGTGGACTCCACCATAGGGGGCCGCCACCACATGGGAGGTGGGAATCCCACCTTTGGGTGGGAGTCCTAGTTGGGCTAGGTTTCCCCTCCTATGGAAGGTTTTGGTTTCGGTCTTATTCGAAGACTTGGACACCAACACTTGGGATCCACCTATATATAGAGGGCCAAGGGGAGGGGGCCGGCCACACCAAAGCCACAAGCTTGGCCGCCCCCATAGTGGCCGGCCACCCCTCTCCCCAAACCCTAGCGCCCGCTCCTCCACCATATCCCGCACGCTTAGCGAAGCTCGCCGGATTTCTCCACGCCACCGACACCACGCCGTCGTGTTGTCGGATTCAAGAGGAGCTACTACTTCCGCTGCCCGCTGGAACGGGGAGGTGGACGTCGTCTTCATCAACAACCGAACGTGTGACCGAGTACGGAGGTGCTGCCCGTTCGTGGCGCCGGAACCGATCGTGATCAAGATCTTCTACGCGCTTTGCGGCAAGTGAACGTCTACCGCAGCAACAAGAGCCTCCTCTTGTAGGCTTTGGAATCTCTTCAAGGGTTAGTCTCGACAATCCCCTCGTTGCTACCGTCTTCTAGATTGCATCTTGGCTTGGATTGCGTGTTCGCCGTAGGAAAATTTTTGTTTTCTATGCTACGTTATCCTACAGCCGCGCCCCAAATTGAGCACGCCAATCGCCTCCACACATCCTCAGAACTCCCCCTGCCACCTCAATTTCATAGATACGCCGCCGGAGACCGCCAATCGCAAGATCGACGCCGCCGCCAGTACACGGAGGCCGCCGGAGCAGAGGCCGCCATTGGAGACGCCGCTGCTTCCATCTGCTTCACCGTCGTCGACAACGTTGCTGTGCACCTCGCCCTCGACCGCCGGAGCTCCGACGAGCTCGCCGACCCCCTGCCGCCGTCGCGGTGAGTTCCCCTCTCGCCGGAGACGAAGGCCATCCTCGATCGTCCGATCCAACTCTAATCCTACGGTCCACCTCCCCCGTACCGTTTCGGTGTTTTAAAACACACTGACGTGTGGTCCCCACACTGTCAGGCGGCCCGCTGCGCTGGACGCAGTACTGGGCCGCCCCAAGTTCTTTTCCCGCGCAAGCCCACCCTTTTGAATTCAAATTTGGAAATTAGGGAAAATACCTTAATCTGTTGCAAACTTTGAATTTCAATTGTGACAAATCTACTGGGCCAAATTTTGCAAACTTTATATTCTTGGAAACCTTATGAAATTATCTACACCTTGCCACTGGATAGAACCCTAGATCTTTTGTAGAATTAAAGTGACAAAATAAACAAGGCAGGGACTTTTCTGCCTTATAATAATTCTTAAAAATCAACCATAAATGCTTTTCAGTTAATTCCACCTCCAATAATTCACTTTTCACTTATACTAATTGTTTCTACAAAAATATGCCATGCTTTCTTTGGATGATCATGGTTTAGTTGAATTAAATGCCTTATGGCTATTTTCTAGTCAAAGATATTGTCCAAAACTATTAAGAAATCTTATGTGGGAGTTTTCCCTCATTTAAATCTTGTCACCACCAACTCCAAATGAAGTGGAGACTCTGGTTATTTAGGTCCCATAGGAATTGTTGGTGATATTAAATCTTTGTTATGCTAGACTTAAATGGTATGAGGTGCTCACCTCATTTAAATCTTTTCTCCAAATGCTAAGTGTGAAGAGGTTGACTTGGGTCAACCTAGGTCACATATTATGCATAGGAGAAATTAAATCTTAATAAGATAATGAGAGGAAATTATTTCTCTAAATAATTCAAAGTAACATTTAAGTTTAGTATGAGAGGAAATTATTTTTCTTAAATAATAAGAAAAACACATCCACCAACTTTTTAGCCAAATGTGATGCTAGTTTAGGTGTGTGAACCATGTTTGTGCATAGTTTAGTAGATTAGTTTGGTGTGATGATTGTGTACCCCGTATTCGTATTTTAGACGCTAGTACCGAGGAGTACCAGGAGGAGGAGGAGGTCTACTTCCAGAAGAAGAAGACCACTTTGACCAGTTTCCCAACCAAGGCAAGATAATACTCTTGCAAAGTGCAAAGCTCACCATGAGCAAGGCATTACCCCATTTACTTTATGCATATGATCCTATTTCCCAGTTTTACTCTACAAGTTTTATTTACTTTTGTTTTATCAAAGTACTTTTTGATTTATGAGTTACTAGATTAGTATGGAGTTAGTACAAGAGTATCAAACTTAGCCTAGAAGCAAAGCAAATACTTAGCACCCCTCACACCTAGTGGCTAGTGCTAAATTTAAGATGACTACTCTAGATGGGAACATGTGTTGATGAAATGATGATGGTTGAAAACCTTGGAATGACTAGTCATTTCCATTGAAAGATTTTGAAGGTGAATATGACACTGAAGTTGACTTGGTGACTTTGGCTAAAAACTGATGATTGATTGGATGCGATACCATTCCAATTTTTGAGTACCCCCACAATACCTGATTATGGGTAGGGCTTAGCTGGAAATTTATGTGTCTTAGTATAGGTTCCCTCCGAACACACATCATAGGGGTTATGCTTGAGGCTGCCTCCGTTGTTGAGAAATGATGTGAATTGAAGGTGAATTGTACGGCCAAGCCCTGTGCAGTTCCCGGGTTAACAGTTGGTTTTCACCGGGAGGCCAAGCTCATGGGGAGAGGTGCCTATACTAGGGTGTGTAAGTGAAAGGTTAACGGTTGATGATCCGCGTAGTGAGTTACTATTCAGGGTTTTACCCCTGACGGATGTAATCAAATGTTGTGGCACAAGTGTGCGACCTCTGCAGAGTGTAGAACTATTCGAATAGCCGCGTCCGCGGATATGGACAATTGGAAAGGCCATTCTGTTTCCGTCATCAGAATTTATATCTTGGTGATTGGTGTTTTTGAACTTGAACTTGAACGGTGACTTTGACTTTGTATCACAACAGAGTTGTGGGAATGACACTAATGTTCCCACTTGAGTTAGTTAGCACTTGGGGAGTTGTTTACAAAAGTGTTTATGAAATAAAATTGGCTTTATGCAAACAAACTTAGAGCTTAGAACAATTATGTCAATGCTAGTACTTACTTTAGTGTTAGTTTGCGAGTACTTAAAGTACTCACGGCTTTGTCCCTGGCTATTCAAATGGCCAGAATATGAAGCCGAGCAGCAGACGAGGATGACGATCAGCAGGACGTCTACCACAACTAGGAGCTTCTAACGTCAAGCGTTGGCCTGTGGACTAGAGAGTCCTTGTATCTTACGCTTCCGCTATGAACTTGTGTTTGTTCGTTGATCATTAGATCAACTATTTGTGTAATATGGATCATGTGATTCCAAGTTGTAAGACATTATGGTTTGTAATGAATGATGACTGTGATACTTAACTATTATGCCTCGCAACAACAATTTCCTGGGATTGCGATGTATGACATAATAGGCATCCGGACTTTAAAAATCCGGGTGTTGACAGTTATGTCATTATATGAATGATGCAATGGACACACCCAATTAAGCGTAGCATAAGATCACGTCATTAAGTTATTTGCTATAAGCTTTCGATACATAGTTACCTAGTCCTTTCGACCATGAGATCATGTAAATCACTTATACCGGAAAGGTACTTTGATTACATCAAACGCCACTGCGTAAATGGGTGGTTATAAAGGTGGGATTAAGTATCCGGAAAGTATGAGTTGAGGCATATGGATCAGCAGGGGATTTGTCCATCCCGATGACGGATAGATATACTCTGGGCCCTCTCGGTGGAATGCCGTCTAATGTCTTGCAAGCATATGAATAAGTTCATAAGAGACCACATACCACGGTACGAGTAAAGAGTACTTGTCAGAGACGAGGTTGAACAAGGTATAGAGTGATACCGATGATCAAACCTCGGACAAGTAAAATATCGCGTGACAAAGGGAATTGATATCGTATGTGAATGGTTCATTCAATCACTAAAGTCATCGTTGAATATGTGGGAGCCATTATGGATCTCCAGATCCCGCTATTGGTTATTGGTCGGAGAGAGTTCTCAACCATGTCTACATAGTTCGCGAACCGTAGGGTGACACACTTAAGGTTTGATGTCGTTTAAGTAGATATGGAATATGGAATGGAGTTCGAAGTTTTGTTCGGAGTCTCGGATGGGATCCAGGACATCACGAGGAGTTCCGAATGGTCCGAGAATAAGATTCATATAGGAAGTCATATTTCAAGTTTGGAGTTGATCCGGTGCATTTATGGCAGGTTCCCTAGAAGGTTCTAGAAAAGTCCGGAAGAAATCACCATGGAAAGTGGAGTCCCGGAGGGACTCCACCTTGCATGGCCAGCCAACCCTAAAGGGGAGGAGTCCAAGGTGGACTCCCCAAGGGTGGCCGGCCAACCCCCAAGGAAGGGGTGGGAGTCCCACCTTGAGTGGGATTTCCCCTTGAGTAGGTTCCCACCTATGGGAGGTTTTGTTGTTGGGGTCTTATTCGAAGACTTGGACTACAACTCTTGGGGATTTCCACCTATATAATGAGGAGGAGAGGGAGGGGGCAGCCACTCTTGGCTCAGCCTTGGCCGCACCCCTTTGAGGGCCGGCGCCCAATGTAACACCCCAAATTTCAAAACAAAAAGAAAATAAATTTCCTTTTTCCAAAAATGAGAACCAACAAAAACTTTTCCTATATAGGGTGCTATGCTTAGTGCTCCTACCTATTACTTGTGTTTTTGCCATGACGAGTGTTATTATGTTATGTGATAAACCCTAAAACCCTAAAGTGATCAAGTGAAGATCACAAACCAAATAAAATTAAAAGAGAAAGAAATCAAATAAGAAAAACCCTAAACCCTAACCTCCTCAAAAATCCTTTGGATCTATTTTGAGAAACCAAAATAGAAGAAAAATACATATGTGGGCCTATAGCCCTAATATGGAGGTTTTGAACTCTACTTTTCTTACTTTGCTAAAATGGTGGTGAACCCTTGCAAAACTTACTAAACCCTAAACCTCATCCCTCTTGTCATCAAACTTTGAAAAATAAAATAAAAAGGAAAGATCTTATTTAAGAAAAAGGCATATGCAAGCCTATGGATACTTGTTGAAAATGATGAGCTTTGCCTTGTCTACTTTGAGTAGATGAATTGACATACCTCAACACACTCAACAAATCACTTACCAACCAATTCAAGTAAGAAACAAAATAAAATCAAACATATGCATAGAGGCATATGTGCCTATGGCTATTTTTGTAAAACTTTACCCTAGGCCTTTCTACTTTATTTAGAGGATTGGAAAACCTTCATAAACCTTATCTAGTACTTCTCAAACCCAATCCAAAGTGAAACAAAAGATTTTAAAAAGAAAGTAATAATGCCATAGAGGCATATGAGAGCAAAATATCAAATTTGTAAAATTAAGGATCTTGACCCTAAGACTTGTAGTGAATGGTTGGATCACTCCTATATACCATTTCAGCACTCAACAACATCAATTGGGTCAAGCCTAGTCAAATTAAATATCAAATGCCACATATGCATAGAGGCATATGTGACACATAGCCATAATACCCAATTCTTGCCCTATGACTCTAAACCTTGACCAAATGATGTGAAACCATCTCTAAATCTAATCTAATACTAAATTGACCCTAACCCATGCCCAAGTAAAGCAAGATGAACAATTTACAAAGAATAATGAAAATTGACATGTCACCTCTCATGTGTTATGGCCAAATTTGCAAATCTTTGAGCTAGACCTTTTGGAATGGTTTCAATGGTTGGGAAATGTTCCTAAACTAGTAAGAATCACTTTGGAGTCAAGAAAAATCAAATCAAAAGGAGAGAAAACAAATAGGGAGAAAATCCCATTTTCACTCACATACACATTTAGCCAAATTATCAAATCTTGACCTAGCCACCTCCATTGCCTCAAAATGGTTTGAACCTTTCACCTAACTCAATCTAACACCAAATAAACCTCACTCTTGTCAAAATGAAGCAAAGAAAAATAAAAGAATAAAAGTTAGAAATTCACAAAACCCTCACATATGGCTTATGCCATCTTTATAAATTTTGACCCTAGACCATTTTAGTCTTCACCATGAGTTGTATTATGCTACTAAACACTTATTACAACTTTTTGAATCCAAGAAACACAATTCAAATCAAATTCAAACTCAAAATTGGCTCACATACAATAATAGTCAAATCTGCCATTTATATTCTGGTCACTACTTTGAGCCTCTCTATTTCAAGTTTTTCAAACTAAACTTTCCTAATTCTTTGCATGTCATCCAAGAGCACATCAAGGTGAACAACTTTGGTAAAGACCACCATGCCAAATTCATCTTGGATCAAAAACTATGCTCATGCAAAGTTGAGACTTTTTAATATGAACAACAATCTCACCTTATCAAATTTTGCTATTCTTTGAATTTTAAAATTCCACCACCACACATGTTTGTCTCTGGTCAATTGCAACTTATCCAAGCATCCCATTTTCAAATTTTTGAACCATAATGCACAAACCAAATTTTTGACAAAACTTGCAAGTTGCAAATAGGCATAATTGCAAACACTATTTGAAATAGTGTTTCTTGTCCAACCTTGACCACCACTAGGCCTCTACATGTTCCCTTGTCCCCTCCAACATCTGGTCCCCTCCAACACCTTGTCCCCTCCAACATCTTGTCCCCTCCAACATCTTGCCCCCCTTGACACCTTGGACATGCACACCCTATGCCACCCTATCCCCTCTCCTCTCCATCCTTGAACCTATAAATAGAGCACTTCCCCCTGCTCTTGGACCACACCACACCACCTAGCAGCATCCTCCTCTCCCTCCTTGAGCCTCTCCTCCTCCCTCCTTGCCTCTCCACGGCCCCAAACATCGCCGGAGTGCACCCGGCGGCCACCCTCAAAGCTGCCCAGATTTTTGTCACCATAGCCTCCAACTCCTACCCCATCTTGTAGCCCTTGAAAATACCTTTCCAACGCACCTAACCACGCCTCAATCCGAGCTCCGAGGTGAGAGAAATCACCCCCGCAAGCTAGCAGAGTCGGGAGGAAGACGACGGTCCAGCGCCGTCGGATCCTGATCCGACGCACCGCGTGCGTCGCCCGCGCCCGACGTGCATGCGCCATGCATGCGTGGCCCAGCTGCCTTTCTTTCCACTTCTTTCCCGATTCAAATTTCGTTTAATTCTTTTTAGATAAATTGCAAACTGATGCTGTGTTAAAATTGAATAACTCCAAATCTACTTGGCCAAATTTTACAAATTTTATATATTTGGAAAGCTTAGAGTTTTCTCTACACAATGCCATTGGGTTCAAACCCATATCTGTTGTATAATTAAAGTAGAAAAATAAACAAGACAGGGACTTTTCTGACTTAGAATAATTCTTAAAAATCAACCAGAAATGCTTTTGAGTTGTTTCCAACTCCTATAAATCACATTTCACTTGCACTAATTGTTTATGAAAAAAATATGCCGTGCTTAATTTGAATGATCATGGCCTAGTTAAATTAAAGACTATATGGCTAATTCTAGTCAAAGATATTGTCCAAAATTATTTAAAAATAATAAGGGAGTTTTTCTCTCACTTAAATCTTGTCATGAACAATTCAAAATGAGGTAGAGACTCTGGTCATATATGTCTCATATGAATTGTTGATGATATTGAATCACCTTAATGGTAGTTTTTAACTTAGTTACAACTATGTGTTAAATCATATGAGAGGTTTTCCTCTCATTTAAATCGTGTTCTCAAGTAATTCAACATGAGGTAGTGACCATGGTCTATAAAATCTCATATTGAGTTATTTGGTGACATTAAATCACTACCATGTTAGTATTAAATTGCATGAGGTATGGAACCTCATTTAAATCATATTCTCAGATGATAAGTATGAAGAGGTTGACTTTGGTCAACCTAGGTCATATATTATTCATAAGAGAAATTAAATCTTAAGAAGATAATGAGAGGAAATTATTTCTCTAAGTAATTGAAAGTAACACCTAAGTTAGTATGAGAGGAAATTATTTTTCTTAAAATAAGAAAGGAACACATCCACCCACTTAATAGTAGTGTGTGATGCTAGTTTAAGTTGTGTAAATCGTGTGTGTGCTTAGTATGTAAGTTTGGTATTATGTTGGTGTATCCCGTATTGTATTTTAGACGCTAGTACCGGCGACTATCAAGAGGAGGAGGTCTTCTACCAAGAGGAAGAGCAAGAAAACTTTGATCACATCACCAACCAAGGCAAGCTATTACCAATGCAAGCTAGACTATTGCAAGTTATAATGTTGCAAGTTAACACCCATGCAAGATAATACTCTTGCAAAGTGCAAAGCTCACCATGAGCAAGGCATTACCCCATTTACTTTATGCTTATGATCCTATTCCCCAATTTTACTTTACAAGCTTTATTTACTTTTGTTTTATCAAAGTACTTCTGATTTATGATTCACTTGATTAGTATGGGATTAGTACAAGAGTATCAAGGTTAGCCTAGAAGCAAAGCAAAGTACTTAGCACCCCTCATACTTAGATGCTAGTGCTAAATTAAAAGTGACTACCTTAGTTGGGAACTTGTGAAATGAAATGACTTTGAAAACCTTGGAATTATGAGTCATTCTATTTGAAAGATTTTGAAGGTGAATATGATCTGTGAATGACTTGGTGAACTTTACAAAAACTGATGGTTGGGATGCGATACCATTCCAATTTTACAAGTACCCCACAATACCTGAATCTGGGTAAGGCTTAGCTGGAAATTTAGGTGTCTTAGTATGGGTTCCCTCTGAACAAGCGTCATAGGGGATATGCCGAGGCTGCCTCCGTTGAAAGTGAAATGACGTGAACTGAGGTGAATTGTACGGCCAAGCCTGTGCGTTCCCATAACGTTGGCTATCACCGGGAGGCCAAGCTCATGGGGAGAGGTGCCAATACTAGGGTATGTAAATGAAAGGTTAGGATTGGTAGTTCGCGTACTGCGTACGATAAATCAGGGCCAGTTACCCCTGACGAGCTATTGCAATTGTTGTGGCACACGTGTACAACCTCTGCAGAGTTAAACCTATTCGAATAGCCGCGTCCGCGGTCATGGACAGTTGGAAAGGCCATACTGTTCCGTCATCAGAACTTTGCTAAAAACTATGAATGGTGAATGGTGACTTGTGAATTTGAATTGGAAAGGTGAGTTTGACTTCGAATCACAACAGAGTTGTGGGAATGACACTAATGTTCCCACTTGAGTTAGTTAGCACATGAAGAGTTGTTTACTAAAATGTTTATGAACTAAAATTGGCTTTATGCAAAATAAACTAGAGCTTAGCACCCCTTACTAGAATTGTTAGCACTTACATTAGTATTAGTTTGCGAGTACTTTAAAGTACTCACACGTGTCCGGCTATTCAAATGGCCAGACTATGAAGAGGAACCGAACTATCAAGATGACGGCACCCAGGATTTCTACGACAACTAGGAAATCTTCTGACGTCAGACGTTGGCCTGTGGACTAGAGAGTCCCTTCTACTTACGCTTCCGCTATGAAACTATGAACCTTGTGTCCGTTGATCAATAGATCAACTATTTGTGTAATATTGGATCATGTGATCTCTATTTGTAAGACGACTATGGTATGTAATGAATGATGACTTATGATATTCAACTGTTATGTCTCGCAACAACAATATTCCTGGGATTGCGATGTATGGCATAACAGGAATCTGGACTTAAAAATCCGGGTGTTGACAAGTTGGTATCAGAGCCATTGTTTGACCTTAGGAGACCCTAGTTAGAATGGACGTCTGCAAAACTTAGTTTCAAAACCAAAGAAGTGAATATTTGCGAAAAACTTATTCTCACTCTTATCCTTGAGATCTTTTTTCAAAAGGAGAAATTCATGCCCTACTTTTCCTTGCCATTCCTACATAAAATTCACACTGGGATACTTCTCTAATTTACTCCTCCTCTTTGTTCATAGATGGAGTACCAATGGGAGTTCTATCAGCTTGGTCCCGGAGGCGACCTAAGGTTCGAGAAGGATTTGAAGCAACTAGTGGAATATCTAGGACACCCGTATCCCGAGTTCTTCGGAATACCCCTCAACAACCACTCCGGAGAAACACCTCGGTGGGAAGTTTCCACTGATCTACGAAGAAAGCTTGGAGCCCCGGTATGGGAAACCATCTGGATTTCTGTAACAGGAAATACTTGGAAGGAAGGACTAGTCAGAGCTATGCAAGAAGCAATTTCTCGTCTCTGTGGACAAAATGATAACAAGATCAAGAACACTCGCTTCATCTACTACCCAAGACATGACTCCATGGGACGATCGATGACCATGCCCCCACACACGGAGATGAACCCCTATGTAGCACACCAGGACTTCAGGCTATACAAAACCCGCAGGGATTTGGACAACACCCTTGCCTCTCGCCAAGCACATCACCCGTGAAGACGAATAATCCACTCGGAAGAGTAGTATCACCCCAGCACTTAAGTAGGTGTGAGTTGTATCAGGATCCCCTTGTATCGTAGAGCGAATGAATGGTTCTTCAAACCAACGGTGTGTTAGATTTGTAATGTGTGATGTTTGGTATGAATGAAAAAAGTGTTGTTATACCCCCCTCAACACTACTCAAATGTTTAAGTTTTGAACTTCGTGAACTCTAATTCAAAACAAACCGTAGAAATTTCCCTCTTATCTTATCATCCACTCCGATGTTCAGATGGCCCCACCAACCCGCAACGCGACCCAAGACGCCATGCTGCAGATGCTAGAGATGATGATGGCCGACCGAGAAGCCGAGAGAGCTGAACGCCAAGCCAACATTGCAGCACTGCATCGCTCAGAACAACAACGGCCATGAAACCACGACCACCCTGGGTCAAAACTGAAGAACTTTCAGAACACCAACCCACCTATCTTCAACAAGACCGAAGAGCCCCTCGATGCCGGGGCTCCAGACGATGGAGAATAACTTGGAAGTAGCCAGAGTGGAAGCCAATGAGAAGGTCTTGTTTGCAACCCACTATCTTGCCGGACCAGCCCGCGCTTGGTGGACAAGCACCCGTGCCATGAACGGAGGTCAGTTCATGACTTGGGAGGATTTCAAGCTCAAGTTTAGCAAGTACCATGTGCCCCAAGGACTGATCAAGATGATGAGAGACGAGTTCCGCGAACTCAAGCAAGGCAGGATGTCCGTGGTAGAATACCGCGACAGATTTCTTACTCTGTCAAGGTACGCCCCGGACGAGACCGATACCAATGAGAAGAGGAAAGAAAGATTTCTGAATGGACTCCATGACGAGATGCAGACCGTACTGGTCAACATTCCCTTTGCTGACCTAGAAGCTCTGGTGGACTCCGCCATCGAGATGGAGGGCAAGCTTTACCAAGCCAACAAGAACCGCAAACGCCGAATGATGAATCAGCATGGGTCCAGCAATACCCAAAAGTACCGCAACAACTCATCTGGAGGATATACTCCAAAATACAACAAGCCCCCTGCTCAGAATTACCGCCCAAACTACACCAACAACCACGGAGGACCCCCGAAGCCCGGAGAGGCAACAACAACAACACCAATCACACCAACAACAACAACAGGAACAACAACAACAACAACAACAACAACAACACTGGCCCTAGGACTGGAAGCAACGCCATCCCCGTCGCCAACAAGGACAAGGCCACCATCACTTGTTATGAGTGTGGTGTAGTGGGGCACTACTCCAACGAGTGTCCCAAGAGGCTGGCCAAGCTCGCCGGCAACACCGCTGCACCTGCTCAGAACCAACGCCGCTTTGCCGCAAGAAAGAATCCGAACAACAACGGCCGCTACTACAACATGACGGCCACCGAAGCCAAGAAGCACCTCAGAACATGCCAAGTATGTTCCCTGCTAAATCATATCGCCCAATCTCTCTTAGGAACCTAACTTTCTTAAAATCTCGGGACGAGATTTGTTTAAGGGGGAGGGGTTTGTAACACCCCAAATTTCAAAACAAAGAGAAAATAAATTTCCTTTTTCCAAAAATGAGAACCAACAAAAACTTTTCCTATATAGGGTGCTATGCTTAGTGCTCCTACCTATTACTTGTGTTTTGATGAGTGTTATTATGCTTATGTGATAAACCCTAAAACCCTAAAGTGATCAAGTGAAGATCACAAACCAAATAAAATTAAAAGAGAAAGAAATCAAATAAGAAAAACCCTAAACCCTAACCTCCTCAAAAATCCTTTGGATCTATTTTGAGAAACCAAAATAGAAGAAAAATACATATGTGGGCCTATAGCCCTAATATGGAGGTTTTGAACTCTACTTTTCTTACTTTGCTAAAATGGTGGTGAACCCTTGCAAAACTTACTAAACCCTAAACCTCATCCCTCTTGTCATCAAACTTTGAAAAATAAAATAAAAAGGAAAGATCTTATTTAAGAAAAAGGCATATGCAAGCCTATGGATACTTGTTGAAAATGATGAGCTTTGCCTTGTCTACTTTGAGTAGATGAATTGAAATACCTCAACACACTCAACAAAACACTTACCAACCAATTCAAGTAAGAAACAAAATAAAATCAAACATATGCATAGAGGCATATGTGCCTATGGCTATTTTTGTAAAACTTTACCCTAGGCCTTTCTACTTTATTTAGAGGATTGGAAAACCTTCATAAACCTTATCTAGTACTTCTCAAACCCAATCCAAAGTGAAACAAAAGATTTTAAAAAGAAAGTAATAATGCCATAGAGGCATATGAGAGCAAAATATCAAATTTGTGAAATTAAGGATCTTGACCCTAAGACTTGTAGTGAATGGTTGGATCACTCCTATATACCATTTCAGCACTCAACAACATCAATTGGGTCAAGCCTAGTCAAATTAAATATCAAATGCCACATATGCATAGAGGCATATGTGACACATAGCCATAATACCCAATTCTTGCCCTATGACTCTAAACCTTGACCAAATGATGTGAAACCATCTCTAAATCTAATCTAATACTAAATTGACCCTAACCCATGCCCAAGTAAAGCAAGATGAACAATTTACAAAGAATAATGAAAATTGACATGTCACCTCTCATGTGTTATGGCCAAATTTGCAAATCTTTGAGCTAGACCTTTTGGAATGGTTTCAATGGTTGGGAAATGTTCCTAAACTAGTAAGAATCACTTTGGAGTCAAGAAAAATCAAATCAAAAGGAGAGAAAACAAATAGGGAGAAAATCCCATTTTCACTCACATACACATTTAGCCAAATTATCAAATCTTGACCTAGCCACCTCCATTGCCTCAAAATGGTTTGAACCTTTCACCTAACTCAATCTAACACCAAATAAACCTCACTCTTGTCAAAATGAAGCAAAGAAAAATAAAAGAATAAAAGTTAGAAATTCACAAAACCCTCACATATGGCTTATGCCATCTTTATAAATTTTGACCCTAGACCATTTTAGTCTTCACCATGAGTTGTATTATGCTACTAAACACTTATTACAACTTTTTGAATCCAAGAAACACAATTAAAATCAAATTCAAACTCAAAATTGGCTCACATACAATAATAGTCAAATCTGCCATTTATATTCTGGTCACTACTTTGAGCCTCTCTATTTCAAGTTTTTCAAACTAAACTTTCCTAATTCTTTGCATGTCATCCAAGAGCACATCAAGGTGAACAACTTTGGTAAAGACCACCATGCCAAATTCATCTTGGATCAAAAACTATGCTCATGCAAAGTTGAGACTTTTTAATATGAACAACAATCTCACCTTATCAAATTTTGCTATTCTTTGAATTTTAAAATTCCACCACCACACATGTTTGTCTCTGGTCAATTGCAACTTATCCAAGTATCCCATTTTCAAATTTTTGAACCATAATGCACAAACCAAATTTTTGACAAAACTTGCAAGTTGCAAATAGGCATAATTGCAAACACTTTTTGAAATAGTGTTTCTTGTCCAACCTTGACCACCACTAGGCCTCTACATGTTCCCTTGTCCCCTACAACATCTGGTCCCCTCCAACACCTTGTCCCCTCCAACATCTTGTCCCCTCCAACATCTTGCCCCCTCCTTGACACCTTGGACATGCACACCCTATGCCACCCTATCCCCTCTCCTCTCCATCCTTGAACCTATAAATAGAGCACTTCCCCCTGCTCTTGGACCATACCACACCACCTAGCAGCATCCTCCTCTCCCTCCTTGAGCCTCTCCTCCTCCCTCCTTGCCTCTCCACGGCCCCAAACATCGCCGGAGTGCACCCGGCGGCCACCCTCAAAGCTGCCCAGATTTTTGTCACCATAGCCTCCAACTCCTACCCCATCTTGTAGCCCTTGAAAATACCTTTCCAACGCACCTAACCACGCCTCAATCCGAGCTCCGAGGTGAGAGAAATCACCCCCGCAAGCTAGCAGAGTCGGGAGGAAGACGACGGTCCAGCGCCGTCGGATCCTGATCCGACGCACCGCGTGCGTCGCCCGCGCCCGACGTGCATGCACCATGCATGCGTGGCCCAGGCCGCAGCTGGGCCGGCCCACTTCTTTCCCGCCCCCTGTTTAGATTCAAATTTCGTTTAATTCTTTTTAGATAAATTGCAAACTGATGCTATGTTAAAAATTGAATAACTCCAAATCTACTTGGCCAAATTTTACAAATTTTATATATTTGGAAAGCTTAGAGTTTTCTCTACACAATGCCATTGGATTCAAACCCATATCTGTTGTATAATTAAAGTAGAAAAATAAACAAGACAGGGACTTTTCTGACTTAGAATAATTCTTAAAAATCAACCAGAAATGCTTTTGAGTTGTTTCCAACTCCTATAAATCACATTTCACTTGCACTAATTGTTTATGAAAAAAATATGCCATGCTTAATTTGAATGATCATGGCCTAGTTAAATTAAAGACTATATGGCTAATTCTAGTCAAAGATATTGTCCAAAATTATTTAAAAATAATAAGGGAGTTTTTCTCTCACTTAAATCTTGTCATGAACAATTCAAAATGAGGTAGAGACTCTGGTCATATATGTCTCATATGAATTGTTGATGATATTGAATCACCGTAATGGTAGTTTTTAACTTAGTTATAACTATGTGTTAAATCATATGAGAGGTTTTCCTCTCATTTAAATCGTGTTCTCAAGTAATTCAACATGAGGTAGTGACCATGGTCTATAAAATCTCATATTGAGTTATTTGGTGACATTAAATCACTACCATGTTAGTATTAAATTGCATGAGGTATGGAACCTCATTTAAATCATATTCTCAGATGATAAGTATGAAGAGGTTGACTTTGGTCAACCTAGGTCATATATTATTCATAAGAGAAATTAAATCTTAAGAAGATAATGAGAGGAAATTATTTCTCTAAGTAATTGAAAGTAACACCTAAGTTAGTATGAGAAAAAATTATTTTTCTTAAAATAAGAAAGGAACACATCCACCCACTTAATAGTAGTGTGTGATGCTAGTTTAAGTTGTGTAAATCGTGTGTGTGCTTAGTATGTAAGTTTGGTATTATGATGGTGTATCCCGTATTGTATTTTAGACGCTAGTACCGGAGACTATCAAGAGGAGGAGGTCTTCTACCAAGAGGAAGAGCAAGAAAACTTTGATCACATCACCAACCAAGGCAAGCTATTACCAATGCAAGCTAGACTATTGCAAGTTATAATGTTGCAAGTTAACACCCATGCAAGATAATACTCTTGCAAAGTGCAAAGCTCACCATGAGCAAGGCATTACCCCATTTACTTTATGCTTATGATCCTATTCCCAGTTTTACTTTACAAGCTTTATTTACTTTTGTTTTATCAAAGTACTTCTGATTTATGATTCACTTGATTAGTATGGGATTAGTACAAGAGTATCAAGGTTAGCCTAGAAGCAAAGCAAAGTACTTAGCACCCCTCATACTTAGATGCTAGTGCTAAATTAAAAGTGACTACCTTAGTTGGGAACTTGTGAAATGAAATGACTTTGAAAACCTTGGAATTATGAGTCATTCTATTTGAAAGATTTTGAAGGTGAATATGATATGTGAATGACTTGGTGAACTTTACAAAAACTGATGGTTGGGTTCGGATGCGATACCATTCCAATTTTACAAGTACCCCCACAATACCTGAATCTGGGTAAGGCTTAGCTGGAAATTTAGGTGTCTTAGTATGGGTTCCCTGAACAAGCGTCATAGGGGTTATGCCGAGGCTGCCTCCGTTGAAAGTGAAATGACGTGAACTGAGGTGAATTGTACGGCCAAGCCTGTGCAGTTCCCGGGATAACGGTTGGCTATCACCGGGAGGCCAAGCTCATGGGGAGAGGTGCCTATACTAGGGTATGTAAATGAAAGGTTAGGATTGGTAGTTCGCGTACTGCGTACGATAAATCAGGGCCAGTTACCCCTGACGAGCTATTGCAATTGTTGTGGCACAAGTGTACAACCTCTGCAGAGTTAAACCTATTCGAATAGCCGCGTCCGCGGTCATGGACAGTTGGAAAGACCATACTGTTCCGTCATCAGAACTTTGCTAAAAACTATGAATGGTGAATGGTGACTTGTGAATTTGAATTGGAAAGGTGACTTTGACTTCGAATCACAACAGAGTTGTGGGAATGACACTAATGTTCCCACTTGAGTTAGTTAGCACATGAAGAGTTGTTTACTAAAATGTTTGTGAACTAAAATTGGCTTTATGCAAAATAAACTAGAGCTTAGCACCCTTACTAGAACTGTTAGCACTTACATTAGTATTAGTTTGCGAGTACTTTAAAGTACTCACGGCTGTGTCCCTGGCTATTCAAATGGCCAGACTATGAAGAGGAACCGAACTATCAAGATGACGGCACCCAGGATGTCTACGACAACTAGGAAATTTTCTGACGTCAGACGTTGGCCTGTGGACTAGAGTCCCTTCTACTTACGCTTCCGCTATGAAACTATGAACCTTGTGTCTGTCAATAGATCAACTATTTGTGTAATATTGGATCATGTGATCTCTATTTGTAAGACGACTATGGTATGTAATGAATGATGACTTATGATATTCAACTGTTATGTCTCGCAACAACAATATTCCTGGGATTGCGATGTATGGCATAACAGGCATCTGGACTTAAAAATCCGGGTGTTGACACCCAACCCCCCTCTCCCCAAACCCTAGCTTCTTCTCCTCCTCCACCTCTCCCGCATATGCTTAGCGAAGCTCCGCCGGAGATCTCCATCAACACCGCCACCACGCCGTCGTGCTGCCATGATTGAGGATCTACTACTTCCGCTGCCCGCTGGAACGGGGAGAAGGACGTCGTCATCAACACCGAACGTGTGATCGAGTACGGAGGTGCTGCCCGATTGTGGCACCGTCAAGATCTTCTACGCGCTTTTGAAAGCGGCAAGTGATCGTCTACCGCAACGAGAGCCTACTCTCGTAGGCTTTGGAACTCTTCAAGGGTTAGTCTCGTTCATCCCCTCGTTGCTCCCATCTTCTAGATTGCATCTTGGCTTGGATTGCGTTCTCGCGGTAGGAAATTTTTTGTTTTCTATGCTACGAATCCCTACATTTAAAGCATAAGACTGCATAAATTGTGGCTATGATTTTTGGAAGAAATTTTTAGTTGCATGACGCCCGGAATATATAGGATAGCACTGAGACACTAAGGTTCTAAGAAATGCAAATATGTGTAGAGTAAAGTTGGATTTTGGATGAAGGAAGAATATAGAGCGCTTCCAAGTCTCATTTTGAGTAGCCTCTACATCGTTTGGCGCATAGATCTGGAACTGATAGCAGTTTTTTCATAACATCCGTGCTTTGCTTGAAGATTTTCTGGAAGCAAGTACAAGTACAATTCACTACACACAGCACAAGAACCAAGCTACCAGTAAATTTGAGAGTGGAAATAAAGCTCAAAAATATTCAAAAATTGCTCCTTGAACTTCGGCTTCCTCTAGAATCCTTGTAAAGCTTCCAAATCCCATCAACTTGGTTAGTCTTGTACAATTCTCTACATGGAATGTGAGTAGACGAAGTAAGTAAGTAGCAAGAAACAACTCTTATGTAATGCTGCAATTCAAAGAACAGGTGAAAACATAGATGTCATGCAACTACTTAGCTGAAGCATCGGCAATCACGAGAAGGCAGATGATGGCAACTTGTGTCCAATGATCAACCTTGATGCCGCTTG
The DNA here is from genome assembly GCA_030979885.1 of Lolium multiflorum. NCBI lineage: Eukaryota > Viridiplantae > Streptophyta > Magnoliopsida > Poales > Poaceae > Lolium > Lolium multiflorum. Next base: position 290,216,745 of record CM061749.1, read on the forward strand.
ACTCTGCCTCTCCACATGCCACAACTTCTATAGAGTCAGGAACATGTGTAATGCTAAAGATTTGAAAACAAATCAAAATATAAAATTTTAACACATAAGAAGTACCACAGTTTTCATGACCAGCTGCACACATCAACAAGGAATACACCTCAGCAATGGACAAAGGATATCACAGAAAAAAGATGACAGAAGCAAACCAAAAATTCACCTATGAACATCAGGGAGATATGAACCCCAAGGAAAAAACAACAATGGACTATCGAACAACAGATCTTGTAGAATACATCGACGAATAAAATAGCCTATGAACATCAGGGAGGTATTCCTTCTTCTATCAATGAAATTCAACAGGTTCCATGTAAAAAAAACATCAGGGGGGCTTTAATGTTCTTATGGCTTAGAATAGAGAGAGATTAGATAGATCAATAGTATTAACTGGAAAGAAGGACAAACTTACCTGGCTGGAAGCCATTCCCACAAATGGAGGTCAAGCGTACACCCGGCCCGTGTCCAGCGTCTCCTACCGTGACAGAGCAATTCCTAGTTCCGTGCACCATAGTTCTTGAAACAAAAAAACAACAGGCAAGTTGCTTGGGCTATACAGGCATAGATAACAACACGATGACGAAGGGAAGGCGGAGGACAACTGTAAAACCAAGTTACCAACCCTAGGCCAAGAAACCAATCGTAGGCTAAGCAGGAAACCAGATCGACTGCAGATGAACAGATGGTGTAGCGAAGATGGAAGAGAAAGAAACCCAAAGACGCACACCCTATGTGAAGGAGCGCAACAACGGAGGTGGCAAACGGGAGTAACGCTTCTTTATATTCAAATCAATTAAGAATTGTAGGGAAACGGTAGAGCTCTCTCGCCATGGTTCTGCCACTGCCGTATGCATGATTTAGGATTATAATACTTCCTCCAACTCATATTACTTGCGCCACTAGTATGGATGTACCTAAAACTAAAATATATCTAGATACATCTATATTATTGACAACTAATATGGATCGAAATGAGTAGTAGAATAGTAAGGAATCGAGTAAAGCCAGAGCTTCATCACTTTGATTCCGAGACTACTGGGCCTTAACCCATGTTGCTTCACTACTGACGCATGGAGTCCGACGCTGGGCTAAGACTAGAACGGACTGAGATGGTACAATTTTAAAGCCCGATTCTTTGAGTAGCAGCCCTTTAACGTTGGCCCAGCCAAAACAGAAGGGCTGACGCCGTGAAAGTCCCCAGGAGCATTATTTGTATGACAGAGTGATCTAAACCACTAAACAAGGAAAAAAGACGGTTGAGGTTCTCACATGCTTGTGGAGGCTTACAGTTTTCTAATGATATCATCTGGTTAAGAAAGAAGTTAGTTCTTGATCGATGAAGAATTTTTTTTCATGAAACACAATAAAACCATATATGCTGGCAATACGTACATACACTCACCCTTCTAAATGCACGCACGCCTTACCCCTATATATGAGCATCTCCGAGAGATAATTACGCCTTTATGAGACACGAACTTTTGTGGGCTGGGGTGCCACTGCCCTCCTAACCATCCAACCACGGGATGATTCAGAACTAGTCACACAAAGAATTAATTAAAATTACTCCATATTCTAAGTTAATTATTATAGAAGAAGAACCTGCGGAAAACACTTTTGAACCCGTGCGCATATGCTCCTACCACCTTAAAAGATAATTTAAAATGTGAAAATATTCCGAACAAAAAATTCCCATATACATAGACGTTCTATGTGCACACATCGATCGTCATTTTTATGTGTTGTGCAAAAAATATAAAAATAATCCCATAAATAGTTTTTTAGCACTAAACTTTGTCTTTTTTACGTATGACACAAAAAATATCAATTTTTCGTGAAACAACTTTATGAGCACATTTTTTTCGATAAAGGGAATACATTAATATCGATAGATACCAAATACACCCAGCCTCTGCAACAACGCAAAACCCTAATGATAGTACGGATGCACACAGCTATAAACAAAAAAGAAACCTAAGAAAAAAAGTCCCGCTACGGAAGTCCAGTTCTAGCAACAACAAAAAAACCACCACCAAGACAGCACCTGAAACCCAGACTCTCCACCAGCGACGCCTCCAACAAGGTAACGGTGCACACGCGCCGTCATCGCCCGATCAAAAGATGTACATACTACATTTTTTGAATTGTTTTAACATTCCGAAATATGTTTAAAATGCATTTTATAAATCAGGAGCATATGTAGCTGAGTGCAAAAACGCCTTGTCCAAGAACTTGTCCATATACCGTATTACAGATTTACAGGACCTCCATATTACTCCAAATTTAACTCTATCTGAAGTACTCCCTCAATCCCAAAATGTAAGGCGCCTAAGCTTTAGCCAAAAGTCAACATCTTCTAAGTTTGATCAAGTCAATACGAAAAAATATAAATATCTACAATATTAAATGGACATTTTGAGAAACTATACTTTATGGTGAATCTATTGATATTGATTTGGTATTGTGAATGTTTATATTTTTACATATAAATTTGATCAAACTTAAAATATGTTGAATTCTAACTAAAGCTTATGCGGCTTACATTTTGGGACGGAGAGAGTAGGGTTGTCGTTCCAAATACTCTAAATCAGGAATCTACTAGTAGTAAACGTTTCATTGTTCGGATTGCACGGACAAGGAAACTGCTGTACATCGTCTTCGAGTACGCATCTTCTTCCAGACATGCAAATTCCATATAGTAGTAGTAGCGAAATAAGACTTTCGCGCCGACCAGCCGACGGAGGAGCAATAAATCTTTGGCCACGCTTAAAAGCTGCCATATAGAAATCATGCAGTCCAAATATCCACCAATGTTCATCGATATATACACTTCCAAATTGTTTCTACAAGTAATTCCATGTTATTGTCCTCGCTCCATTACTTACCTTATCTTTGCAGTGGATGTTCTATATAAATCTAGCCGCACGGTAGTCGATCGATCGTAATCGTACGCGCGCGTGCTGCCTATCTCGTCTTGAGCCCTTGATCGATCCGCCGACGAGCTAGCTAGCTTGATGACGACCGGTTGCTCCATGGTGGCGGTGCTCATGGCCGCCGTCCTGGTTTCCTCGACCCTCTTCCACATCGCCGCCGGCCAATGCGACCCGCAGAAGGACCTCTACATATGGCAGAGCCTCGGGGAGCCCCAGAGTGACGGCTCGTCCGAGTACAGGGTAACCGTGACGAACCAGTGCAGCGGCGACGAGCGCACCGGCAGGCCCTGCGACATCTCGAGGATCCGCCTGAGGTGCGGCAACTTCCGCTCCGTGATCCCAGTCGACCCGACGGTGCTCCGCGTCGTCAGCCAGGGTGTCTGCCTCCTCGCCGACGGCAACTCCATCCCGCAGGGCCGCAACGTCTCCTTCGTCTACACCAGCTACGTGCGCAACAACCTCTACGTCACCTCCGCCATGTCCACCTGCACCACCACCGCCTAGCTAGTTTTCTTAGATGTCAGGTCATACAGGTTTACTGGAACATCCATAATTCGCAACTTTCGTTTTAGTAGTGATTGCGACACTGGGTTTATTTTGTATAAGGGTATTTAGAATTTTATATAAACTACAGTAGTACCTAGTAGATGTCATGCTCCTGTAAGCAAGAAGTATATGTCGTGTGCTTTGCATAATCTTGATCGATGCTCCATATTTACACCAATGGAATTTTTTTTGTTGTTGCAAAGTGTCTGGCTACAAGCATTTTCTATATTTATAAATCATAAAACCGGCAAATTTCTGTGGTGTCCAATCTATAACTGGCCGAGAAATGATATTGACAATTTAATTTTTACAGTTTGGTAGTTGATTTGTTCGCCACTTCTGGCACAAGCATTGATACAATTGTTATGGATGATCCCACCTTATTCATTGGTTGGGTTAAGCCATATTGAGTTTTGTGCAACAAGGCGAAACCCTCGTTAAGGCTGTGTGCATCAACCGATGTAGAGGTCGGGGTACACCCCATTTCGAAAAGAAGAAAAGAAGGCGAAACCCTCGCTAACTGGATCCGACAACGACATTACGACAACACTCATGTGCCATCTTCTTTCCAGAGGCATTATATCTTATATATTAAATATCTATTGAACAACATTGCGAGCCTTCAGTAGTTGTTTCCAACAGAGTCATCTTATACTCGTATGACCATTCATCATTATTTTCTACATACCGAAAAGCAACATAAAGTACGGATGTAACTATCAGTCGTTCCTCGGGATGGCGTAATGTAGTGACATTTGTTGTTGAGAAAAAAAAAAGGTGTATACAGCGACAGACGTACTGACCCTGATTGTTTATTAATTGGGTTCGGCTACCACATGCATAATATCATTGAGGGTGCTGTCATCGTACACACTTAAAGTGCTCGACCACATGTCGCCAACAATTTATATTTACACGAAGTTTTTTACTTACGTATTTCATCAAATTGAAACTTCATCTTGGTCTCTATTGTACGTGGGCACACGCTCGATCCACACGGTCAAACACATAAAACTTCAAACATCGATTTTAGTTCCAAACAGGTGAGTGCAATGACAATGAAAACAGGCCGGAGGTGGCGAGATGCTTCATCGGTGCGGGAAAAGAAAAATCCCATCTCGTACCATCAAAAAGATTCATAGAAGATCTACTGTCGAATAGATTCACAGAAGGTCTTCTAAAATTTGATGTTGGGACGCACTTAGAGTCTATAGAGCTGTTTTTAGAGGATCCTTTTAGAATTAGAAGATCCACCAGAGTGGATTTTTTTGTACTGTTAGATTGTTTATTAATTGGGTTCGGCTACGACAGGTATAATATCATTGAGGGTGCTGTCATCATACACACTTATAGTGCTCGACCACATGTCGCCGACAATTTATATTTGCACGAAGTTTTTACTTACGCATTTCATCAAATTGAAACTTCATCTTGGTCTCTATTGTACGTGGGCACACGCTCAATCCGCACAGTCAAACACATAAAACTTCAAACATCGATTTTAATTCCAAACAGGTGAGTGCAATGACAATGAAAACAGGTAGGAGGTGGCGAGATGCTTCATCGGTGCGGGAAAGAAAAATCCCATCTCGTACCGTCGAAAAGATTCGTAGAAGATCTATTGTCGAATAGATTCACAGAAGGTCTTCTAAAATTTGATGTTGGGATGCACTTAAAGTCTATAGAGCTGTTTTTAGAGGACCCTTTTAGAATTAGAAGATCCACCGGGGTGGATTTTTTTGTCCTGTTAGTTGCTCTTCGAACTTGGTGTTCAAAATCAATTTACCCAACTACGGTTCTGTTTTAAACAACTCCAGGTCTGCGTTAGAACATAGTTAGGTTCTTTCATCCGCTCGCCATCAACGGGGGACTGCCATTTCCCGTAAGAGTAATGCAATGTATTTTAAAAGCAACCACTACAATGCATTGTTTTTTAAAGTTGTTTATAAATTTAATGATTTTAGGCTAATGCATTTATATGATTGAATTAGAAATACTTTTTTTTCCAACGGCTCCATGTAAGGTCGTATCTTAGAGCATCACGAACCGGTGCTCCAAATATCGACCCCAATAGTCCTGTTGGGGCCGTCGCTGGTTTTTTTTTGGCTCACACCAGGACGCCCCATAAATCGGCGGCTGGTTTTTTCAGCCGAAAAACCCTGTTGGCAACCCCTTGCTAGACATTACAGACTAGGTGTGAAATTGGCGTGTCAGCGCCTCGTGCCACGTAGGTTTTCGATGTGGGGCCAGCATGGCAGTGTCACAAACGATGCACTACGTTTTAAATGACCCCATGGAGGAGGCTAGTTGTCGTCTCCAATGGACACGCCGGTTCCCGAGGCGGCGATGCGATGTGACACTGCTAGCTCGCTCCATGTGTCAACTGCAGAGCTACCGCCATCTTCAATGAACACATTGGACTCGACTATAAACCCCACCCTCCTCGGCACGCGTCTCCAATCATTCCCGCCACTCCTCCGAAAACCCTCGTTGTCGTCCACCTTCTTCTCTGCGATGGCGCACAACAACGAAGCCGGCGACAGCAACACCGGCACCGGGGATGGCGACCATATGACAATAACATGACCGGTTGGTGCCCGAGGAGAGTTAGATATGTCCACAATTGACATTGTGTTTCCCTTGCTCTTGCGTGCCTCCTGCCTATCTATTTTCGGCTTCTCCATGTTCTGGGTGTCTCCCCAAATACGACTCCCTCAAGTCTTCTTTGTCGTCGTAAGATTCGATGTTTGACCAACTACCTATCAAAAACAGGAGCTAATAACTAGAATCTTGGGGTCCTCGTTGACCTGTGGCGCTCCAAGAGGATTTACGGGGGTCTAGGACACAGTAGGGGACAAGATCTGGGCGATATTTTTGAAAAAAGAGCAAACTGAAATGACACAATTTATACTTAACTTTTATACCTCTTTATAATCTTTTCTATAGTGTAGTTTTGAATAGTACAATTTATTATTACTTAGTTGTATAGTTAACTGCATAATAATGTTATTAGATATTACTATAGCATTTGTTGTGAGTTACAATATATATAATTCTATTGTGCTAAATTTAAAATGTCTTTTGCAAAGAAATTTCCTCCTTAAATTTTTATTTGACAACTGCGCAAAACATATAATGTATATATCTCACATCCTCTATTTTTGCGAGTGTGTGTGCATGTGTGTGTGTCTTAATATCTTTACATATATATGATGGTATATGTAAATATATCTGAAGAATGGTAGTTTCTAGTGTATGATTTACATACATATTTATAGAAAATTATGGATTATAAATAACAGTTGGCATGATTCTTTACCATTTCTCTAATGATCAAATGTGTCTTGCGGTGGTTCAAGCAATAAGTCCACATTATGTGCATATTCTCTACTTGGTAGTGAAACATAGCAATATTCTTTGGTTTGCAGAAACATAACAGGGAACATTGTAATAGTATACATAGTAATTGTTTTTTAATAAGATACACTATAAATAAAATAATACCTATGTAAAGATAGAGGTAAATATAATAACACCTATGTGAAGATATCCGTTGGTGCTATGAAGGACCCCGGCGGTGCTACAAACACTTGTCGGCAGTGCTACCAGAGTTCTTCTTACGTGATCCCAGTACGGCGAAAGAAGAAGGCTATTTTGCAATTCTTTTGATGTCGCTTGAGTGTTTTTGAATGCTACAAACTTGCTTGTGTTTCTTTGCGAACATGCAAGGCTAACATGCTACAATGATTTTGGGTGTGTGCTACGAATATTTGTGAAATGTTGCAACGATGCTACAATAGCATATTTTTCTTCTACCAGGTCTCCGGTGAGGTCTCGCTAGATATTTTTGTCGTATTTTCCCTTTTGTTTGTTGTTGACCCATATAAACAAATACAATTTTTTTACTTTAATGAAGCATTTGCGTGATTGAGAAAGGGGATTGGACAAGCTAAAAAAACACAAAATATTTGCGAAAAATGATTTTTTTTGCTTCAATTAAGATTTTGTGGAATTGGGAGCCTAGAAACACTACACAAAATAAGTATAGAATAGTTTTGCTAGTTTTCAGCTAGCTGAGAACTAAGTTCGTGCTCAATCAAGTTCTATATCGTTTAATTGCATCGTGATTCGTGCATATGAGTTGCAAGTTTGGTTACAACTGAGTTTTTTCAGTTGCAAATGGAGTTGCCACTAAGTTTTTGTTTACTTTCCAGTGGGGGATGCAACTATAAAAATTGTTTCGGGTTGTTAGACTTTTCTTCATGATTCGTGTTAATGATGAGTTAAATTTGATGATATCATCCGACTGAGAACGAAGTTAGAACTACTCACACCTAATTCTTTTTAAAAAACCTTTGTCTAGTTAAAATGTATTTTACGAGTTGCTGACATATTAGTCCAAATTTACCTCTATCTGAAGCACTAGTCAATTGTCCAAATTCGCTAAATCGAGAATCTACTAGTAAACGTTTCATTGTTTGGATTACAAGGAAACTGAGCTTTTCGTGGCTCGCTTTGAGTTGAGCGCGGCTCGCAGTAGATGTGGACCGAGTCGAGACCAATAATCTGGACCTCTGCGAGCTCGTGACTCGGCTGGCTTGGCTCGGTTCAGCCCAAAGATCGATGTTTTCTCACACCGGACACGCGATGACTGCGTCTGAAGTCATGCCGCTCGTGTTCTCGGTGACATACGGCTCATATGAATAATATCTGCACCAGCACTCTTCACAAACTATAGCAAGATAGATAGTAGGATTATATGGATCAAATGTTTAAGTCCTTAATCACTACGGCAAAAGCTGGCTTTGCCGTGCGGCCATTTTGCACGGCAAAGGCCCAATTTGCACGGAAAAAGCCATTTTACACGGCAAAGATTAGACGGCAACGTCTGCCACGGCAAAGAGATCTTTGCCGTGCGTTTTGGCAAATATGCATGGCAAAGAGTTTTGCCGTGCGGGCGTTCTTTGCCGGGCGTCCGTCGCCGTTGCCGTGAGGCACTTGGTTGCCGTGCGCCGGACAACCTTTGCCGTGTTACCTGGACGCACGGCAAAGAGGTTTAGCAAAATTAAAAAAAAAATGACGCCCGCTGCCAGGCATGCTCGCCCACGCAAGGTCGCCGCGCACCCGCCCATGTCCGGTGGCTGCCGCGTGCTTGCCCACGCCCGCTCGCCACGGTGACGCTCGAGGATGGCCGAGACAGGGAGGAGGCGGCGACGCTCGAGGATGCCGCACCATCTCTGGGACAAGCGCCGCCGCGGGAACCGGGGATGGACGCAGACGCAGGCCGGGGACGGTCGCCGACGCAGGCCGAAGACGGTCGCCGACGCAGGCCGGGGACGGACGCCGACGCGGGAACCGGGGACGGCCGCCACGTAGCTCCGGCGCCGCCGTACTCAGCTGCGGCACCATCTCTGGGACGAGCGCCGCCGCGGGAACCGGGGACGGTCGCCGACGCAGGCCGGGGACGGGCACCGCCGCGGGAATTGGGGGAGGGCGCGATGTAGGCCGGGGACGGGCGCCGCCGCGGGAATCGGGGAAGGGCGCGATGTAGGCCGGGGATGGGCGCGCCGGGGACGGGCGCCGCCGCGTGCTGTGTGGCCATGGCGCTCGGCCTCCGCTGCGTGCTGTGTGGCCATGGAGCTCGGCCTCCCGCGATGCTGAGAAGTCACGACCTGGAGTCTCCCGCGTGCAGCTATAATAGAGTTTGGTGTGGGTTTGTGGGGCAAGGTGAGACGTGAGGTAGGCCACGTCAGCTATCCGCGTGAATAAGGCTGTTCAGCTATACGATTGTTCTTTGCCGGCCGCCAGATTTTAGCTTTGCCGTGATTAGGTTCTTTGCCGGGCGCCAGATTTTAGCTTTGCCGTGATTCGGTTATTTGCCGTCCGCTAATTGGGTCTTTGCCGTGACTCAGTTTCTTTGCCGTGCGCCGCTGGTCGTTTTACCGTGCAATATTTCTTTGTCGTGCGCCGTTAGTGGTTTTGCCGTGCGGGCGTTCTTTGCCGTGCGCCCTCTCTGCTGATACACGGCAAAGAAATCTTTGCCGTGCAGAGCCACACGGCAAAGACGAGGCGCACGGCAACGCCCTTTTTTCCCGTAGTGAATGTAAAACATTTGCTTCTATTCCATGCAGGCAAGGTGTTCGGTGAAACGAAACTGGCTCCGTGTCCAGCCTTATCTTCCACACATCTCTGGTTAAAATAGCCGGCTATAGCCGATAGCCGCGAATTTTTTTGAAGCTATGAAAGGCTATAGCCGGGCTATAGCGGGCTATAACCATATAGCCGATTTGCTAAATAATGAAAAAAATTGGGCAACATATAGTCATATATATATCAATAATTCACAAATTAATAACATAGTAACATCTTCACATACAAGATACACATAATAGTTCACACATAGTTAAATATATAGTTTTGTCCAAATATTACAACATCATTACGTAGTTTAGGACATAGTTATGCTTGCCGCTCGGCTTGGTGGCTATTTCGTCAAGCAAATGGGCTGGTCGACTGAAATTTTTGGTCCAAAATTTTGGACCCATTGAGCGGGAAGTTAGCGGCTATATGGCTAAATTAAGGCTAAATAGCCTTAACCGGGCTATTAGCGGCTATTTATGTTTTAGCCTCTAAAGCCTCTAGCTACGCAGGCCTCGCGAAAGGCTATAGCCGGGCTATAGCCCAGCTATAGCCGGCTATTTTAAACAGAGCCACACATACAAATTCCATATGAGTTCGCGCCGACCAGCCGAACGGAGGAGCAATAGATCTCTTGGGCCTCTTGGCCACGCTTAAAAGCTGCCATAAATAGAAAGCACGCATTCCAAATATCCACCAATGTTCATCGATCGACACTTCCAAATCGTTTCTACAAGTAATTCCATGTTATTGTTCTCGCTCCATTACTTACCATATGCGTCTGCGATGATGTATATATAAATCTAGCCGCACGGTAGTCGATCGATCGTACTCGTACGCGTGCTACCCTCTCTCGCCTTGACCTCGATCCGCCGGCGAGCTAGCTGCTAGCTTGATGACGACCGCTCGCTCCACGGTGGCGGCGCTCATGGCCGCCGTCCTGGTGGCCTCGACCCTCTTCCAAGCCGCCGCCGCCGGCCAATGCGACCCCCAGAAGGACCTCTACATATGGCAGAGCCTCGGGGAGCCCCAGAGCGACGGCTCGTCGGAGTACAGGGTGACCGTGACGAACCAGTGCGGCGGCGACGAGCGGACCGGCAGGCCCTGCGACATCTCGAAGATCCGCCTGCGGTGCGGCAACTTCCGCTCCGTGATCCCCGTCGACCCCACGGTGCTCCGCGTCGTCAGCCAGGGCGTCTGCCTCCTCGCCGACGGTCACTCTATCCCGCAGGGCCGCAACGTCTCCTTCGTCTACACCAGCTACGTGCGCAACAACCTCTACGTCATCTCCGCCATGTCCACCTGCACCACCGCCTAGCTAGTCATGCTTTCTTTCTTTAACTGGGGGCCGCCACTGAGCATGTAATCTCTGCACGTCGGCCATGAACTTTGTAGCTAGGCACGTACGGTTCTAGTTTTCTTAGATGTCAGGTCATACAGGTTTATTGGAACATCCGTATTCTCAACTTTCGTTCTAGTGATTTATATATTTAGAATTTTATATAAACTAGTAGATGTCATGTTCTTGTAAGCAAGAAATATTTGTCGTGTGTGTTTTGCCTAATCTTGATCGATGCTCCATATTTTACTACTACCTATTTCTCTCGTGGCTTCTCTCTGTGTGAAAATATATGATTGGTGACGATATAGACACCATTGATTAAAAAAATTCAACTTTGAAATTGAGCAACGAATTAGCATGAAACCCTAAACTTTTCATGCCAAGCGCCGCACAACAATGTCTCAATCTTCCTTTGTGACTTGGCCCTGACATACCAATACCACTCTCAACATGTAGTATACCAATGGAAAGTTTTTTTTGTTGTAAAGTCTAATATTATTTCCTCGAGTTTTGGCTAGCTACAGGCATTTTCTATATTTGGATCATAAAACCAGCAAGTTTTGGGGGTGTCCGATCTATAGCTGCCTAAGAAATAATAATTGACAATTCGGTGTTCATAGTTTGGTGGTTGATTTGTCACCACGTTTGGAACAAGCATTGATGCAGTTGTCATGAATGATCCGACCCTAATTCTTTGGCTGGGTTAGGCCATAATATTGGCTTTTATGCAACGAGGACTCGAGGAGAAACCCTCAATCCGTCTTTCGCTAGATGTATCTGACAACGACAATGCGTCATCATCTACCCAAAGGCATTATCTTAGATTTCCGTTGAATAACATGGTGATTCTTCATTAGTTGTTTCGAACAAAGTTGTCATATGCCCATTCATCATTATTTTCTGCATACCAAAAAGCAACATAAAGTAGGGAGGAGGTATTCATAGGGGATGGTGCAATGTATTGAAAATTGTAGTTAAAAAAACAGGTGTACACGGTGGCAAACTGACATCAACGTTAATTTGTTGGGTTCGGCCGCTGTGGAGCATAATCCCGACCTCGAAGACACTTATAGTGCTCCACCACATGTCAACAAACATTTATATTTACACAAAGTTTTCAATTAGGCATTTCATCGAACATCTTTTTTTTCTCCATTTGGCATTATTGAAATATAGCAAATTGAAACTTCATCTTGATATCTATTGTACGTGGTCACACACTCGCCGTGATCTACATAGTTAAACAAATAAAACTTCAAACCTCGATTTTAATTCCAAACATGCAAGGTTAGAAAACAAAACCCATGTTACAAAAGCGGAGGGAGCTAGGGAAGGGTTGACGGAACAAACGTCGCGACATGTGCCCAACTAAATTGAGGGGAAACGGAGACCACGACGACATCATTGGTAGCCAGACGAGGGGAAACAAAGATGCCAACGACCAATCATGTGCTTGCTCGACCAAATTGAGGCCTGCTGAGTGCGACGATGATCGAATAGGTCGGAGGCGGCGAAGGCATCGAACCAGGAAAGAGATGTGAGAAAAGAAAAATTCCTCTCATTTCGCCTATAGATTCATACAAGATCTTCTAAATTTTGTTGCTGGGCTGCATTTAGAGTCTATAGGTCTATTTTAGAGGATCCTGTATCAATTAGAAGATCCACTAGAGTGGATTTCTTTTTGTCCTTTTATCCCCTCAAATAGGAGGTTTTTTAAGAGAATCTGCTGGAGTTGCTTTTCCAACTTGGTATTAAAAATAATTTTACCAAACGGCCATTCTCTTTTAAACAAATTCAACAGAGTAAGATACAACAACAACAACTCTCTCTTTGATCTACTATAATATTGTGTTGAGAACCATCCATTGTGAAAGGGCCTAGCCAAACAGATTCATGAACCGTAATTCCTGCATTTGATGAGCCACGACGATCAACCAATTATACTGGAGTAGCAGTAGTTAAGCGTGATTTAATTCCGGCATTCTGGGTTCTGCCGTGCAGCGTCACCACCGTGTCAATGCCCACGAGAAGCGCACGTTGGCGGCCGTGCCTACGAGTAGATAGGAAAATGCTCCGCAGCGGGAGCATTCGGGAAGTCGGTTGCGTGGCCGCGTGGGCGATCGGCGGAGGACTGAGTCGAAGTTGAAGAAATATTTGGGCAGAACTTAAACTCTATATTGTCATTTTAAATAGCTGATGTGAAATACATATGTTTTAACCTATTTTAAATATTTTTGTACTATTTTTTACCAAAATACAAAGAATTTGCCAGAAACATGTGTGATCAATTAACCACACAGGCCACAATAAAGACGGGCACTGGCCAGTGGCCACATGTCACAGCGCTACGTCACTGGGATCGCAAGTCTCGTTGAGAGGACGGGCACTGGCCATCATCCAAGTGACACTGCTGCACAGGGCAGTGGATCACCTCTGCATATTTATCTTTTCTGCTTAAGTGAAAAAGGGTGAAGTGGCTGTAGGAGCACGGAGATTTAGCAAAAGTGCGATGAACCCGAAAACACTACTCTCCATCTTTAGTCACCCTAATTTACTGGTGTAGTCAAATTCAAAAAAAAACTCCATCCGTTCCATCAAACATGTTAAAAGTTTGTTACGTATCTAGAAACTAGCTAATAGAAAGTACTCTGTATAAAGTTTAACCAAGTATATAGAAAAAGTACCAAGAGAGCGGACGTTTCAAGATTGGAGCTTGGACTACACATAGCCCTTTTCTTAACCATTCATAAATGATATTGTGAAGTTCCAAAATAATGAAAACAGAATTATATTTAGAAGTACTCTTATCAACTTGAACAACTCTCAACTCAAAATACACCGTGGTTTGGGGCTGCACGAAAATGCAAAATCTAACATTCAAAGTACTACCTCTATTCATAAAATAATATCAAAAGTTTGTCTAAATTTAGATATATCTAGACACTTTTTAGTGTATTGATGCATCCGAATTTGGACAAACGGCAGCCAGAGGTGTAGTGAAAGTGCAAGTTTTCAATCCTCCAAACTCTTTCTGATTTTTTTCATTTCATTAAGCCCATTATACAAGTGATTTTGGGTTGAAATTTTGTGTGTTAATAGAGTATATCATTTTGTAAGTCTTAAATGTTTTCATATCTTTTTGAAATTTTGAAATTGTGTTTTCAAATTTTGGAAAAAATACTGAGCTCCATGTTGCTCGAGCCCTAAAGTGAATTTCTGAAGTGTCAACCCTTTTTGGATTTTTCCAAGATCTTTGAAATCTATTTATTTCTTGCATGAGTGGCTTGCTTTGGCACGTACCGCATTAATGGGCGAACACCCCAACTTTGGAACCATCTACAATTCCAGGTAATATCTATAATATCATAAAATATAAAATTTATTTTACAATGATTCTTATAATTTTGATTCTATGTATATTGTAGGATCCGCATTTCTCAAGTGGCTAACTTTGTTTCCTTGAAAGATTGCAATTTGTTCTTAGATAAATCTTTTGTTTTGTTACAAGCTTTACACTGGTTAACATTTTTAAACAAAATACCGCCTTGGAATAAATCCAATTGATGGGAGAAGAACCTAATCAAATTGAGTTATCATGGTTCGTTTCCCAAAATATGATGAGCCTATTAGTATGTATCATGTGGATTAAATACTTAATATGCAGTCTTGCGACGTCTTTTGTGGTTTTCTGAAATTTCTGTATACTAAGTGTTTTTCATTGTGGCTGAAATTAATCTGCGATATCGGTGTATTTTCTAATGTACACATGACAAAGGAATTTACTGTTTCCATAAATATATGAAAAAGTTGCTACCAAACCACATAATCATTCAGGAAACTCCACAAATATCATTCCTATCTGAGACACACACACCTTCTGTACTAGCTATTGATGGACAAACTTGGAAGCATGCTGCAGTACTTCACTGCTAATTAAGCCAACCAAAAAGTCCGTTCCACTCGTATCTTGCTTTGGCATGTGCTGCCTTGGCTTCATCGGGAGGCAATGCAATTTAGATGTTGATGATCAACCTGTTTGTTCCACTAAGACGAGGGTGTGTATAACGGACAATGATTCTAGATGCCGATTCCGCAACCATGCAATTCCAACGACCAGTGAGTATCTTCTCACGTAGAAAAGACCAAGTCCTCGAGCCAGAATTATTCAAGATTCCATTTTTCGGATTGGATTACGCGGCTCGTGGTCGTACAGCTTTTCTCACTAAGGCTGGTGCCAACGCAGGCGGTAGGCGGGGCGCTACCGCCCGAGGCGGGGCGAGAGGGAGGCGACAGCAGGGCGAGACGAGAGCGCGGGGCGGTGGCGCGGGCGCCCGGCGGTATCGCCCGCTACCGCCCGGCTACCGCCCGCGCTGGGGGCGAGAGGGAGGCGACAGGCGGGCGAGAGTGGGGCGGCAGCGTTGGCAGCACGGGGCGGTAGCGCGGGCGAGAGGGAGGCGACAGGCGGGCGAGAGGGAGGCGACAAGCGGGCGAGGGTGTGACTGCGACGTGGCGCGATCTGATTCGTCCACGTCAGCTAGCCGTTGGGGTAGCCGTTGCTGGTTCAAAAAATCCGAAAAAAGCCAAAAAATCCTAAAATTTCATCGCCACCCCCTATAAATACCCCCCATATGGTTTCACTCACTCCACACTCATTTCATCTCATTCATCTCCTTCACTCTCTCAAATCTTCTCCACCATGTCCGGTTGGACTCCACCAGATATGACCACGTTCACGGATCTCTTGCAGCCCGACGGGTCACCAATACACCTAGATGATGTCTCTCCGACACATCATCGCTCCAATGTCGGAAGGAAGTGAGGTAGGAAGTAAATCCTTCGTGATGAGGAACATGATGAAGGGTTTAGTGAAGGCTAAGCTATTCAAGCAATGGAACAAAATGAAAGACCGATCAACCGACGACATGAACGAAGCAGAAAAGCGCAAACATGCGAAGGCCATCAAGATGGTGGAAAAAGAGCTTGGTCTGGAAGATGATGACGACGAGGAGGAGGAGCAGGAAGAAGAGGAAGAGGAGTAGAATTTTTATTTATTATGTAATTTTTAAAATTTATTATGCATTTTTATTAATTATTATGTAATCGGTAACATTTTTAGTTGAATAAAATAATTTTCTTGCATTATTTTGAATGTCTAAAAAAATCGAGTGAAATAACTTAATCTGAAAAAGAAATGGTGATGTGGAGGAGAGAGAAGTGAGAGCTGGCACTAT
The DNA here is from genome assembly GCA_030979885.1 of Lolium multiflorum. Lineage (NCBI taxonomy): Eukaryota > Viridiplantae > Streptophyta > Magnoliopsida > Poales > Poaceae > Lolium > Lolium multiflorum. The sequence continues at coordinate 290,232,980 of CM061749.1, forward strand.
AGCCTGTGCACTGGCAACGTAGGGTGAGAGTGGGGTGAGAGTGGGGTGAGAGTAAGGAAAAAAGCTAACATGACGAGGCTATAGTAAGTGATGCAAATAAATTATACCAGCAAATCCATCATGGAGTACTGCCGTGCTACTGATAACCTGATGGGAGTTTGTCAAAGGGCTTTTAAAGTGGGAATTTGCAGATAACCTACCAGTACGGCACTCATTCTTTGGTTAATTGCAGTAATCACTACCAGTGATTTGCTCCGCTTTTGTCGCCCTAGCTGGATTGTTTTCTGATGATTTGGATTGGCAGTATCTAATCATCAATACTTCCTCCATCCCGGTTCACAGGGCCTAGTCTGAAAAAATATTTGTCCCATAATACCTTTCTACTAAGGTCTGCATCCATTTAATTACAAGTAGTAACTCCCACTAATTACTCTTCACCTTTCTATTTTTCCTTTTTTTTTTACCTCGCTGAAGCAACCTAGTGCATGCGGGTGGGGTGGAAAACACAAAGTGAGAAATAAAACTGACCTATGCATGCCCGTCTAGCTCGCGTGAGAATGCATTAGCATGAGTCTGTTAGAGTTTAGCATCCAATCAAATACGGCCTTGGTCACGATGCAAAATTAACTGAGCCCAATGAACTGGGACGGATGGAGTACTCTAATGAAAAACTTTAAAGCATGATCATATACTCGTCCTCTTGTTCTGTGTGATAAGGCTAATGACTATCAAGCTACTTTTTATCATCATTTTCAGCAGTGCCACAATGTCAACTGTTTATAAGCAGTATGCTTTCTCTGCAAATTTATGCATTGTGCTATGTAGGGCTATGCATGATCTAAAGCTCAAAAGAAGACCCAAAGAGTATAATGTTTGTAGGTGCATGTTTTAAATGTATTTTTTTATTTTTACAAAAGATGCTTAAGAGAAATAACTCGCCTGATTTGTTGTAGACAAGACAATACATATTGAGCAATTTATACGCCAGTTTGATACCAACTTGACCATCATTTAAATACAATTGATGTGTATAGACAATATGCAATGCGAGGAGGATGTTCCCACCAATGTTGCATGTGTAAATGGATTGGATCGAATTTTGGTTGGACCATATCCTTTATGAGATTTTTTTCCATCCGATTCGGTGTGGTGCGAACAATGAATGGTTGTAGATTCGACTGCAATTATATTGGCGAATAGATAATTTCATAGCTACGGAATCACACTTCTATAATAAGAGGGATTTAACATTTTAATTAATCATAGAAGTGACAAAGTTTAGACTAACCATAGCTACGGTTGTGTGGCTTGGCCGAGTCCCCGATGGCCAAGATTTATAGGTACAGTGACCTGCGCGGGAAAATGCGCAGCGGGGCAGGCGAATGCGGCCGGAAACAACGGCGAGCGGGCGGGAAATGGGGTGCATGGCGGGAAATGGCCTGCACACGGGATCACTCAGCAGGAAACGATGGCCACGGACGGGAAACGGTGGCGCCGCCATTAACCTCCGGTTAGCTGCAGCGACCACCATTAGCCAAACTATTTTAGGCTACAACGCGAACAACTGACCCCACAAATGTAGGACGCCCGTTGTTGCCGCTCGTGACCGCAAACAGATATAGCTCGCTGACCTATCCGCGGACACATGCATATGAAAAAAAAACGAATAGTTTAGCGGTGTGAAATGCGGTGACCCGTTGGAGATGGTATAAAAAGGGTCCATCGAGATCATGTGCCTTAATTGTACATAATCATACTGGCCCCATCGTGAAAATATATTTGTAGTTTTCCTATAAAAACCTAAAGATACACGTCTAAGGCCCATGCCTAAAAAAGAAAGTAAAAAAGGTCACAAACTTAGACATGGGGGAGGTATGATTATAATTAATGAATTTATGTGGATGAATAAATAATTTCATAGCTAGAGAATTATGCTTCTATAAAAAAATGAGGGTTTTAACCTTTTAATCGGCCAGTGAGTTTAAAAAATAGTGAAGAAAGTTTGGACTAAAGCCCAATAACTAAAGTTTGAGTGAAACCTTTCAAACATTTGGATAATCACAATTATTTTTTGGATGATCTATATAAGCATGCTATTTACCATATCATATCCTACTCCATATCTTAGTATTCAGATTCTAATGTCCTTATCCGGCGGGTCCTTTAATTTAAAACCGAATATTGTTTCTAGAAGTGGTTTCACACCCGTATTCCACGCGAAAATTCTCCTACCCATTTACGCTCTTGTGTTATGCTAAAAGCGAAGACGGCAGGAAATATGCCCGGTCTTAACACCCCCTAGGGGTGAATTGGCATTGCAACATTGTAACACAGATCTTCCAAAACATTGGAGCTGATGTTTTCTTATAACAATAAATCGTAAAATCGACTAGCATAGAGAACATATCTAAAGATTTGAATACACCAAAATACCTATGTGAAACTTGTCAATAAAAAAACGAGAATTATACCATGGAACCAAAAATCGTGCCAACCTGCCACTTGGTTGCTCCAGAAACCGCCGCGCCCTGTAATACCAGAAAAAAATGCATGGCTCCCCATAAGGCCTTGTTTGGTACTAGTGTTTCAGTGGGGATTAGTGGGGATAAAACTCTAGAGTATTGGGTGAATTACTTATGTCACCCAATCCCCACAAAACCCCATCCCCAATCCACTAGGTAGGGGTAGAGTATTGGGGATTGAAAAAATTACACTAAAATTTGGGGGAAAAGTGGGGATAAGTGGGGATAAGTGGGGATTAAACTCTCTCATACTCTAGCACCAAACATGCATTGGGGATAAGTGGGGATTATCCCCGCTAATCCCCACTAAAACTCTAGTACCAAACAAGGCTTAAGAAGGGTCCATCCAGGTCATGTGCCAAGAGTACATAATCCTATTGGCCCCATGGTGAAAATATATATTATGTCATTTAGTGCCTTTTTTTAACCCTGGTCCAAGTCAGCACATGATTGCTTAAATCTGACAGTATCCCAATCTGAGCCCAGCCAGAGTAATCCAAAGACAGGACTAACAGTAGCAGCAACAGCTAAACCACCAAAACACTTTGTTCCGAAGCAAATCAGCATCTTCTTTGACAGCGACAAGAGCATCCTCTGATCCGGTGATCCCTCCATCTCAAAACCCACACACGACACCGAAACGGCCGCCCCCAAACTAGGCCCCACCTTCCGCTCCGCCAACGTCGCCCGCACCCCAACGCCCCGAAGCAACACACCACAACACTCGCCACCTCCGGCTCCTCTCCCCCAGCGTCATTAACGCAAACCCTTTCTCTCCGGCTCTCCCCACCGCCGCCGCTCCGGCTCCCCATGGGCAACTGCTCCCCATCCCCCCGCCGGGACCGCCCGTCGCCCGCGACCTCCCCGCCTCCCCACCGCACCGGCTCCAGCACCGCGACCGGCGGTAACACCGCCACCACCGTCTCCCCCTACGCGCTCGCCAGATCCCCCTCGGCCTCCATCTCCGTCGACCCCAACCCCGACGAGGACACCGTCGTCCGCGTCTACGGCTCCGACGGCTGCCCGGTCGCGTGGCGCCTGCGCGTGGCGCTCCTCTACAAAGCCGCCGCGCCGCTGCACTTCACGCCCTCCGAGGCGGCCCCGCTGGGCCGCCCCGTGCTGCGCCTCTCCGCGGCCGACCCCGAGCTCTGCGGCGCCGCCGACGAGCTGCTCCGCCACGTCGACGCGCGCTTCGAGGGCAAGCCCGCCGTCGCGCCGCCCCCGCGCCGGCCCGCCACCCGCGCCTCGCTCGCCGCCGCCGCCGCCGAGGAGGTCGCCGAGATGGTGCGCCTGCAGCACCGCAGCGCGGAGAGGCATCTCGAGGGCGTCGCGGCCAAGCTAGCGGAGATGGTGAAGAAGGGGGGGAAGACGAAGCCCGGGAAAGGGGGAAGGACCGTGCCGTTGGAGGGCGCCGAGGTTAGGAGGCTGGGGAAGTGGTACGGGGACGCCATGGAGGTCATGCTGGAGCACGCCAGGATGGAGGAGCGGGTGCTATTCCCTGATATCCAGAGGGCTTCGTTTCCAGGTCAATTTCTCACCCCGATCCCATTCCCCCACCCGGATCGATTTTGGCACAATGCTGTTTTGCCACTTTGGAATTTTGCACCACCAGTAAGAAGATTTTGCTTGTGCGTTGGTTTTTTATAATACATTATTAAGGTGCATTTGCCTTTGGCCAGTTGGGTGGGTGGGTGCATATTTTCACTGTCATCATCGACACTTCCTGTTCGTCCTTACTGCCTCATTATTTTTGGTGCATTCACTGTCTACGGGCAGCTGCTCCGATTCCCTAGTACTATAATTGCTGTGTACTCGGGCTGGTGAATTTTGATGGATTTGTAGAATCTCCTGTGACAACAAGGGATAGAGATTGTAGTGTTCTTTTCCATTTTCTACACTATGCCTGCCATGATCAAAAGTCCTCCCTCTGGTTCCCTCACCTTTGTAGCTGTACATGCCTTTTCCCGGTTGGTAAACGAACAAGGTAACAAAAGTTAGAGCAATGTCGTGTAGCAGAGCCAAAAGCTACAGATAGAAAATAGCAAACCCATTCGTCATGTTCCAAGTGGCAAAAAAAATGTCTGGGGGCGTTGCGAGAATCGAACTCACGACCTCCCGCACCCGAAGCGGGAATCATACCACTAGACCAAACGCCCGTATATGCCCTCCTCGATCCGAGAGCTTAGTTGTAAAGTTGTTTAATCACGTCGATATCATTGTGTAGCTGCAGCCTAATCTGATCCTAATTATTCTATTTGCCAGGGGTGTGCGATAAGGTTCAGGAGCAGCACGGGAAGCACCTGCCCATGATGAACGGAATCAAGGAAGATATAAAAACGCTTCTGACCTTGGAGCTGGGCAGCCCCCTCTTCCATGAGGTGCTGGTCAACCTCGCGGTTCGCCTCAAAGCCTTGCAGGTACACGAGCTCTTTTGGTGGTTACTCTAAACTGCATTTGGTTGGTTGTTTCATGCTTGGAGCTTTACTGTTCTGTGCTCTGCATTGCTTGTGAAATCTTGCAAGTTTGTGTTTGAAATGTACTAGCACTACCCAGTAGGTTTGAATATCGTGCAGGAAACAATAGGCGACACACTAGTGCAGGTAGCTTCGGAAGTGTGCCATACCAAAAGCCGTTTCAGGGAGGTTGATATGCAAACTTCACCTTTTGTAACTTGCAAGGCTTCTCTACCGCCTTCAGACAAAAGTGGCGCCAGTAATTTGTTGGTGTGGATGTTATCCTCTCATAATCAGTACTACCCCTTTTGCTAATAACCTGACATGGGAGATTGTCAGGAAAGTAGTGACCGAAAGTGAAGTACAATGATGAGAGTTCACCTAGTTCCACGAGAGGAAAAAAAAACTGATTCCTTCCTTCCTCCATGAAAAAGTTGGTTGTGTTGCACTACTGTCCCCTTGCACTTTTCTAGAACAAGGAAGATCATGTTGCCCTGGATAAGGGCCACTACCGACCTGTTTGCTCTATAAAACTTCATAGTTTCAACAGCACATTGTAGGGTTGATTTTACAAGTTGGATACAGATCCACAATCATGGCAGTTGCGTACAGCTCTCCTAGCACACTACATTAGTGTTGTGTGTGCAGAAAGTTGAGGAGAAAGTAGGATGCAGCCTGGACTGACCTGTTTACCTTGTATTCTTGTAAGATTTGCTTTTGAGGATTTCAGCAGCACAATGGGGTTAATTTAGTGTCTTCATTTACTCAGAATTTGTTATGGATTCTCCACCATTGCTACTGCGTACAGCTCTAGTAGAATTTTTCGCGCGAAAAGTTGGGGAAAAGTAGGGAGCAGCCTGGTCCAAGCTAGGTTGTGGCCTGGCCAAGCAATTAAGAAATTTGCTTTGGAAGGCATTGGATTTGTAGCTGTTTATTCTCACTACAGCTAGGTCTATCCGCTTGTGCCTACCAAACTGATGAAAGGAGTTGACGTAGGTCAGCAAACTACTAAGATAATACATGTTAGAGCATAATCATCATGAGCAGTTCCATAAATGCTTCAGCACTTTGATTATGAGACCAGTCACACATCTTCCTTGCATATTTGATTTTTTTTTTTTTTGCGGGAATGCATATTTGATACTTGGTAGGTACTATAATATATTGGACTGCCTCACTGCGTAGTATCTTGGCATCAAGGTGGTATGCTGACAATGGCAGTTTCGCTCAAAACCAGCTAGGAAGAGCTGATAACTTTTGAAATATAGGATTCAATAGTTATTCAGACATTACAGAAAATGGATGCACATACAGGCCAGAATAATGTGAAAGATTTACCTAAATATTCAGAACTGATCTCTTGTGAATTGTGATAGGATCATTGTATCTTCTCTATTATGCAGATCATTATCTAGTAACTTGTACAGATTGCTATATACATCGATTCATGTCCCACTGGGCTGGCCACTCACTGACATGATGAGTTTGTTTTAGAAAAATAATAATTGAATGGTTATATAAGCCATCAGAAATCTATATCTATAGCTGCATATACATGTTTTTCATGCTTGGTGTGGGTCTAAGAATTAATCAATCACTGGCAGGATCACACCAAAGAGCACTTCAAGGAGGAAGAGAAGGATATGCTTCCACGATTGGAATCAGTTCGGCGGATGCAGCGTGAGGAAGGGAGTGTTGCTGACAAGTCTAATTCCGGATGGGCATCAGAGGCGATGGATACAATGGAGATGACACATTCGAAGCTCTTCCCTTTCTTCATGACTGGCCTCATGCCCCAGGAGGCGATGCAGTATCTAGATCTGGTATGCAGATGTACGAAGAACACTCGGCATCTGGTATCTATGCTCAGATCGCTCGCAGAACGTCTGGAAGACGCAAACCCATCGATCATTCACAACAACCCCACGAAACTATACGAGCACCTACTTGTAAAATCCCCTTGAGCTTCAGATCCGGCAAATCTTTATGTGCCACGTAAATTAAATATGAATGCTAACCCTCTTTTCTCTTGTGTGGAGTGCAGCTGTGTAATTTTTGGGGTTTATTGGGTGGGTATTGTGAAGGCGTGTATATCTTATGGTGTTATCACTCCAAAGTGTGCAACTGCAAGGAAAATGAAATTTGAAGTGATAGCAGTGGTTGTTACTGACCCTTTTAGTTCAATCATTGTTTTGTGGTGTTTCTGGATCGATAATATTCTGATTTAGAGCATCTCCAGCCGCGTCCCCAAATTGCGCTGGATTGAGCGTTTGGGGGACGTGTTTTGTTCGTGCCGTGTTTGGGGACGTCGCTCCCCAGTCGCCTCCCCCAAATATTTAAAATATTTTTTTTTGGGTATTTTTATTTCAATTTCCACAAACTAATACGTAATTGGAAGTGGATTCCACAAACTAATACATAGTCTGAACCATGGTGGACACAAATATAAAATATTGCAAAAAAAAATAAACCTAACTAGGCCGTGCATCGAAGATTTCCTGTGTTCGCTGCTAAGAAAGAACACTCGAGGGCACACCCAGTCAACCAAATTGGAAAATCCAGCGGGAGGATGGTGCCCTTGTTGGTTCTACCGATGAGACGAACATCCAGAAACCTTCGTGCACGTATTCGCTGCGAAGAAACAACACTCAGTCGTTCTCCTCGTCGGTGCTGTCGCCGTGGTAGTCCCGGCGGAAGCGCGTCTCGTCGAAGACCTTGACGCTCATGTCCTGTCGCCGAAGTAGGAGAACAGGAGGATCAAGCCGGCCGAGGCTGTGGTGGCGCGCGAACTTCTCCCAGCCGATGTTGAGGTACATCTTGCCGCGCGCGTCGTAGATCGCGTCGACGATCCACCGGTAGTAGCCGCACGCAGTCTCCCGCAGATGCAGCGTGTCCGCGCGGTCGTCGCCGGCGACGTACTCGGCGAGAGTCCGGCAGCCTCGGATGCCGCGCGGGCGCCTTGAGGACGAGGACGAACTCGAACAGCACGTCCGGCTCCACGTCCATCCCCGACGATGAAGACGACGGCGTGGGAGGCGACGGCGAGCGTTCAGCTCTGCCGCGGCCACGACCACGACCACGACCACGGCCGCGAGGTCGGCCTCCGCCTCTACCATGTTGGAGATATGCCCAAGAGGCAATAATAAAAGTGGTTATTATATATCTTTATGTTTATGATAAATGTTTATATACCATGCTATAATTGTATTAACCGAAACATTGATACATGTGTGTTATGTAAACAACAAATGAGTCCCTAGTAAGCCTCTTAACTAGCTTGTTGATTAATAGATGATTAGTTTCATAATCATGAACATTGGATGTTATTAATAACAAGGTTATATCATTATATGAATGATGTAATGGACACACCCAATTAAGCGTAGCATAAGATCACGTCATTAAGTTATTTGCTATAAGCTTTCGATACATAGTTACCTAGTCCTTATGACCATGAGATCATATAAATCACTTATACCGGAAAGGTACTTTGATTACATCAAACGCCACAGCGTAAATGGGTGGTTATAAAGGTGGGATTAAGTATCCGGAAAGTATGAGTTGAGGCATATAGATCAACAGTGGGATTTGTCCATCCCGATGACGGATAGATATACTCTGGGCCCTCTCGGTGGAATGTCGTCTAATGTCTTGCAAGCATATGAATAAGTTCATAAGAGACCACATACCACGGTACGAGTAAAGAGTACTTGTCAGGAGACGAGGTTGAACAAGGTATAGATTGATACCGATGATCAAATCTCGGACAAGTAAAATATCGCGTGACAAAGGGAATTGATATCGTATGTGAATGGTTCATTCGATCACTAAGTCATCGTTGAATATGTGGGAACCATTATGGATCTCCAGATCCCGCTATTGGTTATTGGTCGAAGAGAGATCTCAACGATGTCTACATAGTTCGCGAACCGTAGGGTGACACACTTAAGGTTTGATGTTGTAATAGTAGAACTTGAATATGGAATGGAGTTCGAAGTATTGTTCGAAGTCTCGGATGGGATCCCGGACATCACGAGGAGTTCCGGAATGGTCCGGAGAATAAGATTCATATATAGAAAGTCATTTTATAAGTTTGAAAATGACCCGGTGTATGGAAGGTTCTAGAAGGTTCTAGAAAAGTCCGGAAGAAATCACTTTGGAAGGCGGAGGGACTCCACCACCATGGCCGCCAACCCTAGAGGGTGGAGTCCTGGACTCCACCAAGGTGGCCACCACCTCCCAAGGAAAGGTGGGAATCCCACCTCAAGTGGGAATCCCACCTTGGGTAGGTTTCATGTCATATGGAAGGTTTTGTTTTGGGGTCTTATTCGAAGACTTGTAGACCAACTCTTGGGTGTTCCACCTATATAATGAGGGACAAGGGGAGGGGGCCGGCCACCCCAAAACCACAAGGTGGCCGCACCCTATAGTGGCCGGCGCCCCCTCTCCCAAACCCTAGCCGCCCTCTCCTCCACCTCTCCCGCAACTTAGCGAAGCTCCGCCGGAGTTCTCCATCGCCACCGCCACCACGCCGTCGTTCTGCCGGATTCAAGGAGGAGCTACTACTTCCGCTGCCCGCTGGAACGGGGAGAAGGACGTCGTCTTCATCAACACCGAACGTGTGACCGAGTACGGAGGTGCTGCCCGATCGTGGCGCCGTGATCAAGATCTTCTACGCGCTTTTGCAAGCGGCAAGTGATCATCTACCGCAGCAACAAGAGCCTCATCTTGTAGGCTTTGGAAATCTTCAAGGGTGAGTCTCGATGATCTCCTCGTTGCTCCCGTCTTCTAGATTGCATCTTGGCTTGGATTGCGTTCTCGCGGTAGGAAATTTTTGTTTTCTATGCAACGTTATCCTACAGTGGTATCAGAGCCGTGTCTATGCATAGATGGTTGCACGAGTAGAACACAATGGTTTTGTGGGCGTTGATTCTTATGTTGTCTTTAGTTTGAGTACTTTGCATCTTTGTGGCATAGTGGGATGAAGCGGCTCGGGCTAACTTTACATGACCGCGTTCATGAGATTTGCTCCACGCTCGACATGCAACTTGTATTGCATAAGTGGCTTTGCGGGTGTCTGTCTCTCCTACTATAGTGAAGATTCAATTTACTCTTCTATTGACAACACTAGTATCACCGTTGTGGTTCATGTTCGTAGGTAGATTGGATCTCACTCGAAAACCCTAAACCACGTAAAATATGCAAACCAAATTAGAGAACGTCTAACTTGTTTTTGCAGGGTTTGGTGATGTGATATGGCCATAATGTGATGATGACTATGTATGAGATGATCATTATTGTATTGTGGCAACCGGCAGAGCCTTATGGTTGTCTTTAAATTTCATGTTGAGTAGTATTTCAAAGTAGTTGTAATAGTTGCTACATGGAGGACAATCATGAAGACGGCGCCATTGACCTTGGTGCTTCGCCGACGATGATGGAGATCATGCCCGTTGATGATGAAGATCATGTCCGTGCTTTGGAGATGAAGATCAAAGGCGCAAAGACAAAAGGGCCATATCATATCACATATGAACTGCATGTGATGTTAATCCTTTATGCATCTTATTTTGCTTAGATCGCGACGGTAGCATTATAAGATGATCCCTCTCACTAAAATATCAAGATAATAAAGTGTTCATCCTTAGTAGCACCGTTGCCAAGATTTGTCGTTTCGAAGCATCTCGTGATGATCGGGTGTGATAGATTCAACAAGTGCATACAACGGGTGCAAGCCGGTTTGCACATGCGGATACTAAGGTGGCCTTGACGAGCCTAGCATGTACAGACATGGTCTCGGAACACGTGATACCGAAAGGTAGAGCATGAATCATATGATTGATATGATGAACACTTTGAGTGTTCGCCATTGAAATTACATCTTATCTCGTGATGATCGGACTTGGTGTGGTGGATTTGGTTCGTGTGATCACTAAGACAATGCGAGGGATATTGTTTTGAGTGGGAGTTCACCTAGTTTTTAATTATGTTGAATTAAAATTTGAACTCAATTTGTCATAAACATTAGTCTAAACTATTGCAAATATATGTTGTAGATATGGCGTCAAATCAATTTTAACCAGTTCCTAGAGAAAGAAAAGAAAAGCTTAAGAGCAACGGTAGCAACTTCACCGACTGGTTCCGTCATGTGAGGATCTTCCTCAATGGCGGAAATCTGCAATATATGCTTGATGCACCGCTAGGTGACCCTCCTGCACTGAAACCGATGAAGTAAAGAATGTTTACGCGACTCGGAAAACTCGGTACTCTCAAGTTCAGTGTGCCATCCTGTGCAGTCTGGAAGCCGATCTTCAAAAACGTTTTGAGTACCACGATCCACATGAGTTAATCAATGAGTTAAAACTATCTTTGAAACTCATGCGGCCGTGGAATGCTATGAAGCATCGAAACACTTCTTCGATTGCATGATGGAAGAAGACAGCTCGTTAGTGAGCACATGCTCGCCATGACCGGGCATGCGAAGAAACTCGTGATTTGGGAATAGTGATTCCTAACCGTGGGGATTAATCGTGTCCTTCAATCCTGCCACCTAGTTACAAGAACTTTGTGATGAACTACAATATGCAGAACATGAACAAAGAGTTACCTGAACTCTTCTCCATGCTGAAATCTGCTGAGATTGAGATCAAGAAAGAACACCAAGTGTTGATGGTCAACAAGACCACCAGTTTCAAGAAACAGGGCAAGTCTAAGGGAAAATTCAAGAAGGGTGGCAAGAAAGCTGCCACGCCTCTGTGAAACCTAAGACTGACCCTAATACTGATCTTGAGTGTTATTACTGGAGAAGGGACACCGGAAGCGTAATTGCTCCAAGTATTTGGCGGATCGAAGAGCGGCCTTGTCAAGAAGAAGAAAGAAGGTATATCCGATATACATGTTATAGATGTTTATCTTACTGGTTCTCGTACTAGTACCTGGTATTTGATACTGGTTCGGTTGCTCATATTTGTAACTCGCAGGAACTAAAGAATAAACGAAGACTACTAAAGGATGAAGTGACGATGCGCGTAGGAAATGGATCCAAAGTCGATGTGATCGCTGCACACTTCCTCTACATCTACCTTCGGGATTAGTTTTAAGCCTCAATAATTGTTATTTTGTACCCGCGTTGAGCATGAACATTATATCTGGATCTTGTTTAATGCAAGAGGGTTATTCATTCAAGTCTGAGAATAATGGTTGTTCTATTTTTATGAATAATATCTTTTATGGTGAGCACCTGAAAAGAATGGCTTATTTCTATTAGATCTCGATAGTAGTGATACACATATACATAACATTGATGCTAAGCGAATTAAATTAAATGATAATTCTACTTATATGTGGGTCGTCTTGGTCATATTGGAGTGAAACGCATGAAGAAACTCCATACCGATGGATTACTTGAATCACTTGACTTTGAGTCACTTGATAGATGCGAAGCATGTCTAATGGGAAAAATGACTAAGACTCCATTCTCTGGTATTATGGAGCGAGCTACTGACTTATTGGAAATCATACATACCGATGTGTGCGAACCAATAATTGTAGCATCGCGCGGTGGTTATCGTTATGTTCTAACCTTCACAGATGATCTGAGTAGATATGGGTATATCTATTTCATGAAACATAAATCCGAAACTTTTGAGAAGTTTAAGGAATTCCAAAGTGAAGTAGAAAATCAACGTAACAAGAAGATTAAATTTCTACGATCTGATCGCGGAGGTGAATATCTGAGTTATGAGTTTGGCATGCATTTAAAGAAATGCGGAATACTTTCACAATTGACACCTAGAATACCGAAACGGTGTGTCTGAACGTTGTGTCGAACTCTCTTAGATATGGTTCGTTCTATGATGTCTCTTACTGATTTGCCGTTATCATTTTGGAGTTATGCATTAGAGACAGCCGCATTCACTTTAAATAGAGCACCATCAAAATCCGTTGAAACGACACCATATGAATTATGGTTTAATAAGAAACCTAATTTGTCGTTCCTAAAAGTTTGGGGTTGCGAAGCCTATGTAAAAAAGTTACAACCGGACAAGCTAGAACCCAAAGCGGAGAAATGCGTCTTCATAGGATACCCTAAGGAAACTATAGGTCTATCACAGATCGAAGGCAAGATCTTTGTTGCTAAGAACGGAACCTTTCTTGAGAAAGAATTTCTCACTAAAGAAGTGACTGGAAGAAAAGTAGAACTCGATGAGATTGAAGAATCTTTGCTCGTTGATCAGTAGTATCGGAAGAAGTTCCTGTGCCTACACCGCAAGAGGAAGCTAATGATAATGATCATGAAACTTCAAATGAGATAGCTACTGAACCTCGCAGATCGACAAGGGAACGTGCCACTCCTGATTGGTATGATCCTTGTCTAAATGTCATGATTGTGGACAACAATGATGAAGACCCTGCGACGTATGAAGAAGCGATGATGAGCCCAGATTCCAACAAATGGCAAGAAGCCATGAAATCCGAAATGGGATCCATGTATGATAACAAAGTGTGGACTTTGGTAGACTTACGATAGAAAGGCTGTCGAGAATAAATGGATCTTCAAGAGAAAACAGATGCTGATGGTAATATTACTGTCTATAAATCTCGACTTGTCGGAAAGGGTTTCCGACAAATTCAAGGTATTGACTACGATGAGACTTTCTCACCTGTAAAATCTGTGAGGATTTTGTTAGCAATAGCTGCATTTTTCGATTATGAGATTTGGCAGATGGATGTCAAAACGGCGTTCCTTAATGGAGACATTGAGGAAGAGTTGTATATGGTACAACCCAAAGGTTTTGTCTATCCTAAAAATGCTGACAAAGTATGCAAACTTCAGCGTTCAATTTATGGACTGAAGCAAGCATCAAGAAGTTGGAACCGACGCTTTGATAAGGTGATCAAAGACTTTGGGTTTATACAGTGTGGAGACCTGTATTTACAAGAAAGTGAGTGGGAGCTCTGTAGCATTCCGATATTATATGTAGATGACATATTATTAATTGGGAATGATATAGAACTATTAAGGTGTAAAGGGTTATTTGAATAATAGTTTTTCAATGAAAGACCTTGGTGAAGCATCGTATATATTAGGCATCAAGATTTATAGAGATAGATTAAGACGTCTAATAGGGCTATCACAAAGTACATACCTGGACAAGATTCTAAAGAAGTTTAGAATGGACGAAAGTAAGAAAGGATTCTTACCTATGTTACCAGGCAAGGTCTTGAGTAAGACTCAAGGTCCGGCTACGGCAGAAGAAAGAGAAAGGATGAGTCGGATCCCCTATGCCTCGGCATAGGCTCTATCATGTATGTCATGCTATGTACTAGACCGGATATAGCACATGCTAGTTTGACTAGCAGATATCAAAGTGATCCAGGAATGGAACACAGGCGGTCAAGAATATCCTGAAGTACTTGAAAAGAACTAAGGATTATGTTTCTTTGTTATGGAGGTGACCAAGAGCTCGTTGTAACAAGTTACACCGATGCAAGTTGGAACACGATCCTGATGACTCTAAGTCACAGTCTGGGTACGTGTTTATATTGAATGGTGCAGTAAGCTGGGCAAGCTCGAAGCAGTGCACGGTGGCGAAATCCTCAACAGAATCAGAGTACATAGCGGCTTCAGAGGCTTCATCAGAAGCGGTATGGATGAAGAGGTTCATTGTAGAGCTCGGCGTGGTTCCTAGTGCATTGGACCCATTAGTCATCTATTGTGACAACATGGGTGCCATCACCAATGCACAAGAACCAAGGTCACACAAGAGGCTGAAGCATATCAAGCTGCGTTATCATTCGATTCGCGAGTACATCGAAGATGGAGAAGTCAAGATTTGCAAAGTACACACTGATATGAATGTAGCAGATCCGTTGACTAAAGCTCTCCCTAGGGCAAAGCATGACCAACACCAGAATGCCATGGGTGTTAGGTACCTTACAATGTAATCTAGATTATTGACTCTAGTGCAAGTGGGAGACTGTTGGAGATATGCCCAAGAGGCAATAATAAAAGTGGTTATTATATATCTTTATGTTTATGATAAATGTTTATATACCATGCTATAATTGTATTAACCGAAACATTGATACATGTGTGTTATGTAAACAACAAATGAGTCCCTAGTAAGCCTCTTAACTAGCTTGTTGATTAATAGATAATTAGTTTCATAATCATGAACATTGGATGCTATTAATAACAAGGTTATATCATTATATGAATGATGTAATGGACACACCCAATTAAGCGTAGCATAAGATCACGTCATTAAGTTATTTGCTATAAGCTTTTGATACATAGTTACCTAGTCCTTATGACCATGAGATCATATAAATCACTTATACCGGAAAGGTACTTTGATTACATCAAACGCCACTGCGTAAATGGGTGGTTATAAAGGTGGGATTAAGTATCCGGAAAGTATGAGTTGAGGCATATAGATCAACAGGTAGGATTTGTCCATCCCGATGACGGATAGATATACTGGGCCCTCTCGGTGGAATGTCGTCTAATGTCTTGCAAGCATATGAATAAGTTCATAAGAGACCACATACCACGGTACGAGTAAAGAGTACTTGTCGGAGACGAGGTTGAACAAGGTATAGATTGATACCGATGATCAAATCTCGGACAAGTAAAATATCGCGTGACAAAGGGAATTGGTATCGTATGTGAATGGTTCATTCGATCACTAAGTCATCGTTGAATATGTGGGAACCATTATGGATCTCCAGATCCCGCTATTGGTTATTGGTCGGAGAGAGATCTCAACCATGTCTACATAGTTCGCGAACCGTAGGGTGACACACTTAAGGTTTGATGTTGTAATAGTAGAACTTGAATATGGAATGGAGTTCGTATATGTTCGAAGTCTTGGATGGGATCCCGGACATCACGAGGAGTTCGGAATGGTCCGGAGAATAAGATTCATATATAGGAAGTTATTTTATAAGTTTGAAAATGATCCGGTGCATTTATGGAAGGTTCTAGAAAAGTCCGGAAGAAATCACTTTGGAAGGCGGAGTCCGGAGGGACTCCACCACCATGGCCGACCAACCCTAGAGGGTGGAGTCCCAGGTGGACTCCACCAAAGGTGGCCGGCCACCCCCTCCCAAGGAAAGGTGGGAATCCCACCTCAAGTGGGAATCCCACCTTGGGTAGGTTTCATGTCATATGGAAGGTTTTGGTTTGGGGTCTTATTCGAAGACTTGTAGACCAACTCTTGGGTGTTCCACCTATATAATGAGGGACAAGGGGAGGGGCCGGCCACCCCAAAACCACAAGGTGGCCGCACCCTATAGTGGCCGGCGCCCCCCTCTCCCAAACCCTAGCCGCCCCCTCTCCTCCACCTCTCCCGCAACGCTTAGAGAAGCTCCGCCGGAGTTCTCCATTGCCACCGCCACCACGCCGTCGTGCTGCCGGATTCAAGGAGGAGCTACTACTTCCGCTGCCCGCTGGAACGGGGAGAAGGACGTCGTCTTCATCAACACCGAACGTGTGACCGAGTACGGAGGTGCTGCCCGATCGTGGCGCCGTGATCAAGATTTTCTACGCGCTTTTGCAAGCGGCAAGTGATCGTCTACCGCAGCAACAAGAGCCTCATCTTGTAGGCTTTGGAAATCTTCAAGGGTGAGTCTCGATGATCTCCTCGTTGCTCCCGTCTTCTAGATTGCATCTTGGCTTGGATTGCGTTCTCGCGGTAGGAAAATTTTTGTTTTCTACGCAACGTTATCCTACATACCAGACATAGCGTCGAGTCTTGTTGAGATGGTGGCGGCTAGGGTTTGGGAGAGAGGCGCTAGAGTTTGTGTGTGAGAGGGACGATGAGAGGCGGTCCTTTTATAGGCCGGAGGGAGGCGGAGGAGCGGTGGCGCTCATTAACGCCGGCACGCTGAGCTAGGCACGACGGGACGCGTCGTTGTGCCTCTGCGGGAACTGCACGTCGTCGAGCGCCGTACAAAGCCAATAACTTCCGTCGCAAGGTAGGCGACGGTTAGGTTAAAATTTATTGTGCCGCTGACGGGTCGGCCCCGGCCCCGCCACTCCCCGCCTCGCTTTTCGGTGTGTCCGGCGTCCCGGAGCGTCCCCTGTGGGACGGGGACGGGCTCGGCGCCGGACACGTATCGGGCCGCCGGACAAAAATGGGCTTTGGGGACGCAGCTGGAACGGTTTTTTTGGTCCGGCGCGCCCCAAATTGCTTTGGGGGGCGTTTTGGGGGACGCGGCTGGAGATGCGCTTAGAAAGAAGCTGAACCACGGAGAAGACTATTCATTCAGATCTAATGTGGCTCGTGTACGAACTGCAGAATCTTTGGGCTACCGCCGGTTAATTTTTGACTAATATGATCATGGAGTACTAGTATTGTAATTCAGCAATGCAGTAGGCAGACGAGTTTATCGGGTGATTTTTCGGTAAAGGATGTTTTATTATTTTGAGAAAGCAATTACATCTCTGCATAACTAGGATGCACACGGTCGTTTTTGTTGTCTCGAGTCAAAAGATAGAAAAAAACTAGATGAGATACATATCGGAACGATGAATCATATGACACCTATGGTGTAGGTGGGGCTTCAATCCGTAGACTATGTTGTCACTCATGTAGGGAAAAAGTATCCCTCGTCGTAGCCTCCAACCGTGTACAGACCTCCGTAAATCGGTCTCGGTTCTCCACTCGCTGAAGAGGTAACCACAAACGGAGAATACATGTACATCTGTAGATGATCTGCAACAAAGAACAATTCTTATTGTTAAAAATCTTGTCATTTCTACTCAGCCAAAGCGGCCAGATAACTGCTAGCGCCCCCACCCTAAGAAGCAATTTGAACCTTGAATCGATACCGTGAAGCCAATTACCAAAAACATTGGCCACACTAGTCGGAGGATACAGGGAAGATGCAACTTGGATGACTGACCATATAGATCTCGCAAATTGGCACTGGAAGAAAAGGTGTTTAATGGTTTTATCATGATGACAGAAAACACACCATGTACTTTCGTGCCAATTCCGCTTAACAAGATTGTCTTTGGCGAGGATAACTCCTCGACGAAGATACCATCCAATTTTTTTTTATTTTTAATGGTATTTTCATCTTCCAAATTTTCTTATTATTATCAACTGATAAATCAAAATGAAGGATTGCATTGTATAATGATTTGACCGAGAATGTGTCATCTACATGAAGATTCCATCTAAATTCGTCCGGTCCAGGCGATAGGTGAATATCTCCAAGCCGTTGAAGAAGTGAACTCCATACAGTAGCCTTTGTCCAAGCAAAACCCGTCTGAACGTCACATGCCAGTAGCCGTCGAAGAAGTGAGTTTATCGGGTGATGGCTGGACAACACTTGATTGTGTATAACAATCATTGAATTCAGTAACTATGGAAGAACTGTTGGATTACAGGAAGTTTGGATAGATAGTTGGAACAGAGTAGTAATAATACAAAACTTGTTGGTACCATAATAGACACGACTAGACTACGTACTGATGCCTAGATAGAAGATATATACAACTAAACTATACTAATCTCTCCAATGTGTCGGGGCTTTAGTTTATTCTAAATTTAAACTAAAACCCCGACACTTATTACGGATGGGAGGGAGTATATCATCAAACTGATGAAAGAACTTAGGGCATCTCCAACCGGGCGACCCAAACGGACGCGCTGGGCCGTCCGTTTTGGGCCGTTTGGGTCGCCGCCCGGACACGCGGACAGCGCCCCGCGTCCGCGTGTCCGTTTGGGTCGCGCGCTGCGCCCAACGCGCGGACGCATCGCAAATTGGAGAAACACGAAAACAAAATGAAAATGGCAAATTTAAACGATATTTGATTAAACATATGCCCTATTTTGGGCAAATTTAGTACATAGCCCTATTTTGGGCAAATAAAACTAACAAAAGAAGCCCCTATATGGGCTTTTAAATTTAAACTAAAATATAAACAGAAAATAAAAAACCCTCTAGGGTTTGGTCGGCGGCGGTGGCCGCCGGTGCGCCGCCTAGCCCCTGTGGGCGTCGTCGGCGACGTCGTCGAGGTCCCCGGGCGGCGAGCCTGTTGTGGCTCGACCTCGCCGGGGACTCCGAGGAGACCACGGGGCCTCCTCCCACGGCGAGTGGGGTCCGGAGCCACCGCGCCGCCTGGGGCGCTGCTGCCTCTCTGCCGGCGGCGCCGCCTCCTCGGCGGCACCTCTCCTCTGGCGGCGCTGCTCGTCGGCGCGGCGCCGGCCTCCTCCCGCCGCGCCGCCTCCTCCTCCTCCTCCCGTCGCGCGCGGGCCTGGGCGTAGAGCTCCCGGCCTCCGCGTCCTCCTCCCGCCGCGCCGCCTCCTCCATTTGGAGGTGCGAATGGCCGCATGGAGTTGCGGCCATTCGCCTCCTCCGCCGCCGAGATGATGAGGGCGGCGCGGAGGTCCGGGTCCTCCTCCGAGGACTCGGGCTTGGGCTCGAGCAGCAGCGGCGGCGGTTGCGGCAATGCCGCGCCGCCGCGGGCGGCCTCTCCGATGTGGAGGCCGCCTCGGTTTCCGCACGATGGTCGCAGCGCGCGGACGACGCCGGCTGCTGCTGCCTCGTCGTCGTTGGCTCCGCGAAAACCCGCGGGGCCATGGCGTCGGTTTCGGGTGGAGTGGGGAGCTGGTGGAGGGCCGAGATCCCTCCGTCCCATTTAATAGACTCCCTGGTCACCGACGGGTGGGCCCAAGGGAGACGAGGCGACCAGCGCGCGGACGCGAGCGGACGCGCGCGTCCGCGGCCACGCAAACCTAGCCCAGATTTGGGCGGGTTTGCGTCGTTCCGGACGCCGCGGCCGTCCGCTTTGCGGTGCGTGCGTTGGGCCGGGTTTTTGTCCGTTTCGACCCATCCGGACGCGCGGGCGCGGGATGGGTCGCCCGGTTGGAGATGCCCTTATAACAGCATAATGGCCATCACGCCTGCGACCGACATTGCCGCAGCCGTTCCGGGGGGCGATTCGACAGCCGCGGCGCTGGGCAGATAGTAGCCCTCAGACGGCGTCGGGAGTGGCGTATAGTACAACCAGAAGGGGAAGGGATTGTAATAAGTCTCAGCCTTTTCTGTGGTCGCCCAACCTTGCGACGCCGATGACGGCGCCGCCGGTATCCATAGCTCCGCCTCCGCGGACGCCGTGGTAGGCGGCATGGACGGTGCCGGGGGCATGGGCGTTGTCCTGGCCACCGACATCGCCGGCGCGGCGAGCAGGGCTGCCACGAGAGTCAGGAAAACGATGAGCCTTCTGTTGTAGGAAGCCATGAGAGGAGACGCTGCACCTTGTTGGCACAGCCCAAGCACGCCTGAGCACTTCCCGGCGAGAAAGTCGCGAAGGGCAAGCAGTCAGCCGATCCTCGCAGGAGATTGGCGTGCCAAAGTCTCGGCCTTTGGAGTTTCTGTATTGTGTTTCAGGGTGGTGGTTTAGGCAGTACCGTATACACGCATATATACACGGCCAGCGACACTGACGGACTACGACTCGGTGATGAAATCGTACGCAAGTCGGAGGCATACTCACACACGCATACGGACTGGGCAGATGTCAGGGTTTAATTCCAACAACATCCAAAGAGATTGGTTTGCTCTGATCGATGAAAATATTGGTCATGGGAACCTCAAATAGCCTCATCCTTAAACTATGTTGCATGTATTTTTTTGGGTCAATGATACATGCATATTTTAATAAAGTTGAGACATACTTTTATGGATGGAGGGAGTATGACAAAACATAGTGTGCACACAATATGAAAATATATTTAATGAAGGTCCTAATAATATTAATTTCAGATTTTTAAATTTTGATATTTATCTATATAGCCGATTAGTTGACTTCAACGAAATATTATGGACAACAAATTTGGGGAAAATAAGAGGTACTATATTGTAGGCGGCCACCGGCAACACATTTCACACCGAACGTGCAACAGCGCTCGCGCAATCAAGGCATAGGAAAAAAACCTTTTTTGAAAGGAATGTGCAAAAAACTACTCCATAAATTTATTGTGACAACTCGTTCGATGCCGCGATCCCCCCTGCATCCGGTGCTACACCTCTCATGGAGAGGACACCGGAGAACGACTCAGAAGAATGCGGGGACCAACTCCCGAAATGCGCAACGACACAAATGCCAAGC
The DNA here is from genome assembly GCA_030979885.1 of Lolium multiflorum. NCBI lineage: Eukaryota > Viridiplantae > Streptophyta > Magnoliopsida > Poales > Poaceae > Lolium > Lolium multiflorum. Next base: position 290,254,084 of record CM061749.1, read on the forward strand.
TCAAATAATAAAGGCGGCGTTGGAGTCGTAGGGCCTCAGTTCCGGAGTCCACCAGACCGTAAGGGGCGGCATCATCGATGCAAGTTTCATTGGAAGAATTGATGAAGGAGGTAGCCCCGAGTGGGAGGAGAAATGAGTTGAGGGACCAAAATTTTGATGAAAGGTGAACAACTACTTTGAGATGCAAAACGAGGAGCTTAGACTTGAAGCAGCAAACTTGAAACCGATAAGATTAAAGTAGAGTCCAAAAAAATTAATACAACATCTAAGGTGAAGAACGGCGGTTGCAAAAATGGTCTAGACGGCAAGGACCTTGACAACCTAAAAGAGCTAAGATGGAATCAAAGACAAAGGATTGGTTTGAACGGTGGCGAATCACACAGATCCACGATTGATTTACATGTACATGTGATATGTTTTTTGATGGCCAGAACTTGTGGCCGGTGCTTTGGTTGTAAGGCTATATATTTATGTTTTTTTATTTGTCAATATTATATGCTCAAAACTAGTAAATAGCAACAAAATTGATGATGTTAAAAAATAGTTAAAATGTCAATAAATGGGCCAAAAAAAAGCTAGCCTGTTTGGGGTTACCATTGTGGGCAGCCGCCGTCGGTCTAGACATGTGCTCCCCACCCCCCTAGGGGAACACAATCTTGGAGGGTGTCTGACATATTATCTGGGGCCAGTGAAGATGCTCTAATTGATGGCAACACTTAGTCCATCAAAGGGGTAGATTATCATCACAAGGACAAGATAACCATCATCATCTTAAGATCCTCATGTTACCTCTGTTTTCTTATATTTGATCGGTTCACTATTCCTCTTTATGGCCCAAGCATCATCATGGGTTGGTGCCACCATAGCCTTAGATCCATCGGCACATCCTCCTATACCGACACACACAATCATCAAAACCGAACTCGAGTATCAATTTATCAAGAATGCACATGAAAAACACGAACTTAACTTGTGTGAGGGAAGTGTGAAACAACTTACGATATTTGATCTCAAATCCAAGGGCGGGCCCGAAAATTGCTCAAGCCTGGTGCTAATATTGGCTTACTGGTGCTATTACATCGGATTTTCGTGATTATAGCTTTTAAATTCAAGGCATGCTCGTTGCAGTGCAGCAGCAAGGCTGGTGCTATTCATCACCACAAATGCCCTCCCAACTGAGTGTCAAAGGCTTAACAGTTTTTAGGCATCCAGGATAGTTCCACGAGGAAAATCAATCCAAATGGTACTTGATACTTCTGAATGATGGAAGAAGAGCCATGTCGACATGCATATCCAACATCTGCCATGTAGACTTCTACGATTAAACATGGGCAACCATGGTACGAAAAATAGTTATGACTGAATGCATAATGTATAAATGCCAACAAAATTATCTCGAGAAACACTAATCAATCAGTTCTAGGTGGGCCATGAGTGCTGGAGAGATGGAATATGAGCCACTTTTCGAGACAAAGTGGAGGTGAACCGGTGGGAAGGAGAGGTGAACTGGCGCTAGAGAGGAAGGGAGACGTGAGAGGGTGCTTGCGAGTAGGGGGAAGTGAGCTACTACCGGAGACAAAAAAAAGGTGAGCTAGTACCGATGAAGAGGGACAACACCTCCACCATTGTATAAAAGGTGTAGATTTTTCATACTCTAGAAACTAGAGGTGTGCTACTAGGTTTTGGTGAGTTTTGCCTTGCCACCAAAACGCATGTCGATTCGACACTAGCTCAGGTTGCTTGCCCGAAGATGCAAACCCATCAATAATTCACAACAGCCCCCACAAATCTATATGAGCACCTACATGTAAAATCCCCATAAACTCTCAGTCTAGCAAATCTTTATGTGCCACGTAAAATATGAATGATAATCCTCTTGTTCTCTCTTGTGTGGAGTGGAGCTAGAACGCGGATTCTGAGCGGACCTTATGGCGCCAGGACCCAATCGGCCATCGTTGAATTCTGCTGGAGATGCTCACCTGCTGTTGACTGCTGTACTACATTGTCAGGTATATGTACCGAATACTACTAGCATGTCAGGTATTTGCACTGTTTTCTCTACAACAACACCAGAACCCAGTACTTTTCCTGCCCCACCGGTGGTACCACCATGTCCTTCCTGGCTCAACGTCTTGGCTTTTCGTGCCTCCCCGGTACAAGAACACAGTACCTTTGCTGGCAACAGAGTACACCCTCTGGCTCCCCATGTACTTCATAATACTAGTTAAGTTTCTTGGCTTGTTTTGCATTTTCACTTTGATTCATCTTGATTTCGGAAATTTCATCTGAACGAAAAACGTTCGTCACTTTTTTTTGAACATAATGCATGTAAAAATTGCCAGCCACATATAAAGTTCTTTGGAATAAAGCGAATACTAACAAGCAGTATACATTGAGAGTTCAGTTACCAGTTTAGTCTCAGTTTTGTTAGGGCATCCCAGCGGCGCGACGCAAACGGATGCTGAGCGGACGAAAATGCGTCGTGCACCACCTCCAGCGGCGGACACAAAGTGACCGGGCCGTCCGCGGAGACGCAAACCTGGCCCAAATATGCGCCAGGTTTGCGTCTCGGCGGCGCTGTGCGCAAAGTGTCTCGCCTCTCCACCGGCCCGCGTGAGTGCACCGAGGCACCGCCGGCGGTCAGCGCTTGCGTCGCGCCGCGCCATCAATGGCGCGGCTGTTGTGCACGCGGCGGGCGCGGCGGGCCTCGCCGCCTTCAATGGCATCGTATCCGCGCGCGGCCCTTAAAAGTCCATTGGCCGCGTCGCTCCTTCACCCACACCACACCTCCCTCCACCACGCCGCGCCATGGGGAAGAAAACGACTTCGAGGCCTCGGCGGCGCGAGAAGATCCCGCTCCCGTCACGGTGGGGCTCATGCACGACAAATGGATGCCGTGCAATGACGCCTGGTCCGGCGTGCAGTGCTGGCGGCGGCGGCTCAGGCGCCGGGTGCCCATCCCTCCACCACTGCGCGTGAGCCGCCGGACGGCGGAGATCCGGCGCCGGAGGCGGTATCTGCCGGCGGACCTCCGCGCCAATCCAGCGTACGCCATCGACTCGGAGCTTTGGCGTACGTACCTGTCCACGGAGACGGAAAGGAGACGAAGGGCAGGCTTCATGGGCGACGGGATTATCCCTTCGGCCTGCCGGCTCGTCGTTAGCGGGCGCGACGCGTCGGCGAGCGCGGACGCGACGTCAGCAGACGCAGCACAACGACGCCGACGACCGCGAGGACGACGACGACGATGAAGCCTACGCCGTGTACGACGACGACTACGTCGAGGCGCTCGCGTACCATAGCGAGGAGGTGAAGGACGGCATCGACGGCTACGTCGCTGTCGTCTTCCACGAATGGCAGCAGGCCTTGGCGGAGGGCCGAACCGACTTCGGACAACATGACGACGAGATGGCGAAGGTCGCCGTCCTCGTCTCCGAGTCGACGCGCCCGTGCGGCCGCGCTGCGGCTCGCCACCGCCGTCATGCCGTCGGGCTGTCGGCGGATGAAGCTTCGACAGCGCTCGGTCGGCGGCGCCTCCGCCACCGCCGCCACAGCCGCAGCACCGGGCGCCTCCACCGCCGCCACAGCCGCACCCTGGGCGCCTCAACCGCCGCCACAGCCGCAGGCCTGGGCGCTCCACGCCGCCACGGCCGCAGGGCGCCTCCACCGCCGCCACAGCCCGCATCGGGCGCCCACCGCGCCACAGCCACAACGGGGCGCCTCCACCGCGCCACAGCCGCAGCCTCCTCAACCTCGAGCACCGGCGGCGGCGCGCCCGGCGTACGCTCCCCCGGATGGCAACTGGCCTTGGGTCATACCGGACCTCATCGTGCTCGACATCGACGAGGAGCAGCACAGCGACGACGAGCAGTAGGCGTTTAGGTTTATTTTTTATGTTTTAAGTATGTAAATTATGTTTCATGTTTAAAAAAAATGTTTCGTCCTACAAAAATGCGTCGTGCCGCTGGAGCCACCCCGACGCAAACGGACGCGCGGTCGATTTCGACCAAAAGAGTCGATGCAAACGGACGCGCGTGGACGCTAAAATGCATCGCGCAGCTGGAGATGCTAAGTTCTTTACTTCGCCAACATTGCTATCCAAACATTATGACAAAAAGCTCTCTAGTACGCAAATGGAAGTTGAACACTTGAGGAAAAAATTGTCAGCTCTGACTGTGCGTACATCCTCGTTCTTTTGTGCGACTAAAAAAATCAGATAAATCTTTTCTTACTATTATGCTGAAGATTTCATTATTTGTTGAGACCTTGTTAATCCCCGTATTACAATAGATGATTCATCGATATGTGTTGATAGAGACTAAGTAATGGTGATTCTAATCATGTTGTTTCGAGCATGTGAGTCTCGTCCAAAGGGGCTGAAGCGGGGTTGCTGATAATTTTACTAGGCTCGAAAATACGCTAGTGTGAGCTTAGAAATGATGCTGACCCCCAAATTGCTAATGGAGTCGCTCGCACAGGGTCTTTTAGCCGCCAAACGAGGTATCTAACCTTGGGTACACACTTCATAAACAATCTCAGTCATAGTTATCGTAGATTTGCTCCGTAAGATCCTTCAATAGCTAACTAAAAGATCCATGTGCTTTGGTGTGAGTATCAGCTGTTGTCGTGTAACCCAAGATACACACTCCTTGCATACAAAATTGATATAACTAATCTCGAGGGTAGGTATTTTTGAATTTAAACTTGGATACAAATTTGATTAAAAAAATCCCGGTACAGTAGATTTGCTCCCGATATTTTTTTACCAACTATGTATCCTTGTATCAAAACTGTGGATAGGTAACGTGGATTAGGTCCACAAGGTGTTTTTAGCTTCCAAACAAGGTATCCTAACCTTGGATACACACTTGATACACAATCCAACTCATAATTATGGCAGATTGGCTCAATAAAGTCCTTTAGCCATCAAATAAAGGACCCATATGATTCGGCATGAGTACCCACCGTTATTACTCAAAAACAAAGTTATCATTACGCCTTATTGTAAGTATCCATTCGATAAGAAAACACATACAATGTGTGGGTATAAAATATCGGGCGTAGGTATCTTTGAATCGATGCTTAGATTCACACTTGATAAACAATCCAGGTCATAGTTATCACATATTTGCTCTGCGAAGTCCTTTAGCCGCCAAATGGAGGATATTTGTGTGCTTCGGTGTGAGTATCCAATATAATCTGCGTCATTTAGTCGTCCAACAAGGTATATGTATATGTTTTCGTTAGGGCCCAACCTCGGGCGTGGTTATTTTTGAATCTAACCTTGGATACAAACTTGATAAACAATCTCGGTCATAGTTCTCGTAGATTTTCTACCGAGACTTTTTTTATCAAGTATGTATCCTTCTATCAGGCCCGTGGATAGGTACCGTGGATTTTCTCCCACAAGGTCCTTTAGCCGCCAAACCAGGTATCCTAACCTTGGGGTACACACTTGATACAGAATCTAGGTCATAGCTATTGCATATTTGCACCAGAAAGTCCTTTAGCCCCCAAATAATGGACCCATATACTTTCGCGTGAGTATCCACCGAGATTGTTACTCAAAGAATAAGTGATCATTATGACTTATCACTAGTATAGTAGATTTTTATACCGACATTGTTGATAAACAATTCTGGTCATAGTTATAGTAGATTGCCTCCATGAGGTTCTCTAGAAGCCAACTAAATGTTCCATGTGCTTTGGGGTGAGTATCCACCGTTGACGTGTCCCGCGTGATGTGATCCGCAAGAGTGTGTAGCTCACATTTGACTAATAAAGTTCTGTAGTCGCAGGACAAGGTATCCGTACCCGTTATCGTTGGGAACCAATCCCAGGTGTAAGTTGTTTTTTAACCGACCCTTGGATATATAGTTGATAAACAATCTCGGTCATAGTTATAGTAGATTTCCTCCATGAGGTTCTCTAGAAGCCAACTAAAGGATCTGTACGCTTTGGTATGAGTACCCGCTGTTGTCGTGTCCCACGTGATATGTGATCCGCAGCAGTGTGTATCCCACATTTGACTAGTAAAGTTCTGTAGTCGTAGGACAAGGTATCCGTACCCATTATAGTTGGGAACCAATCCCAGGCGTAGGTTTTTTGTTGAACCGACCCTTGGATACACAGTTTATAAACAATCCCAGTCATAGTTATAGTATATTTCATCCATAAGGTCCTCTAGAAGCCAAATAAAAGATCCGTGCACTTTGATGTGAGTATCCATCGTTGTCGTGTCCTGCATGGTGTGATCCACGAGAGTGTGTATCCCACGTTTAACTAGCAAGGTTCTGCAGTCGCATGACAAGCTATCCGTACCAGTTCTCGTTAGGAACCAATCCTAGGAGTCGGTTAATTTTTGAACCGACCCTGGATATATAGTTGATAAACAATCCCGGTCATAGTTATAGTAGATTTCGTCCATAAGGTCCTCTAGAAGCTAACTAAAAGATCCATGCGCTTTGGTGTAAGTATCCACCATTGTCGTGTCCCGCATGGTGTGATCCGCAAGGGTGTGTACCCCATATTTGACTAGTAAAGTTTTGTAGTCGCAGGATAACATATCCATACACATTCTCGTTTGGAACCTATCCCAGGAGTGGGTTTAGTATTGAACCGACCCTTGGATACATAGTTGATAAATATTCCCGGTCATAGTTATAGTAGATTTCAATCATAAGGTCCTCTAGAAGCCAACTAGAGGATCCGTGCGCTTTGGTGTGAGTATCCGGTGTTGTCGTGTTCCGCGTGATGTGACCCGCAACAGTGTGTATCCCACATTTGACTAGTAAAGTTCTGTAGTCGCAGGACAAGGTATCCGGTACCCGTTATCGTTGGGAACCAATCCCATGCGTAGGTTTTTTGTTGAACCGACCCTTGGATACATAGTTTATAAACAATCCCGGTCATAGTTATAGTATATTTCCTCCATGAGGTCCTCTAGAATCCAACTAAAGGATTCGTGCGCTTTGATGTGAGTATCCACCGCTGTCGTGTCTTGCATGGTGTGATCCCCAAGAGTGTGTATCCCATGTTTGACTAGTAAACTTCTGTAGTCGCAAGACAAGCTATCCGTACCCATTCTCGTTGTAAAGCAACCCCAGGGGTAGGTTTTTTTTAACCGACCCTTGTATACATATTGATAAACATTCTAGGTCATAGTTATAGTTGATTTCCTTCCTGAGGTCATCTAGAATCCAATTAAAGAATCCGTGCGTTTTGGTGTGAGTATCCACCGTTGTCGTGTCCCGCATGATGTGACCCGTAAGAGTGTGTATCCCACATTTGACTAGCAAAGTTTTGTAGTCGCATGACAAGTTATCCATGCGCATTCGCGTTAGGAACCAATCCTAGTATTGGGTTTGTTTTTGAACCGACCCTTAGATACATAGTTGATAAACAATCTCGGTCATAATTATGGTAGATTTCATCCATAAAGGTCCTCTAGAAGCCAACCAAAAAGATCTGTGCGCTTCGGTGTGAGTACCCACCGTTGTCATGTCCCACATGATGTGATCCTCAATGCTTGATCTAGTCAAAGTGAATATCCATTGAATGCTTGATATAGTAATTACGGTTGTAGGTATCCTATATTTAGCCCATAAAATACTTTAGCCGCCGAATAAGGTATCTTTAACATATATATGTTCCGCCGCTGGATAAGGTATCTTTAATATATATATGTTACATTTAATCTTTTTGGCGGTCACGTTGGAGCCATAGGTATCCTATATTTACCCCATAGGATCCTTTAGCCACCGAACGAGGTATCCTACATTTTCCCCGTAGTTTCCTTAACCTATATTTCTCTCATACTATCATTCAACCGTCCACCAAGGTATCCTTACGTGTCGCCTTAAGTGACCATTCTATATAGTATTTGAGAGGTTGTTTGATTCAATAAAAAATTCCACATTTGACTAGTAAAGTTCTGTAGTCGCATGACAAGCTATCCATGTGCATTCTCATTAGGAACAAGTTATCGTTACGCCTTATTGCAAGTATCCATCCGATAAGCAAACACATACAATGTGTGGGTATAAAATACCGGTCACAGTTATAGTATATTTCCTCCATGAGGTCCTCTAGAATCCAACTAAAGGATCCGTGCGCTTTGGTGTGAGTATCCACCGTTTATCGTGTATCGCATGATGTGATCCGCAAGAGTGTGTATCCCACATTTGACTAGTAAACTTCTGTAGTCGCAGGACAAGCTATCGATACCCATTCTCGTTAGGAACCAATACTAGGAGTTGGTTAATTTTTGAACTGACCCTTGGATACATAGTTGATAAACAATTCTGGTCATAGTTATAGTAGATTTCATCCTTCGAGGTAATAAGACATCGAAGCGTGTGTCTCAAACTAACCGTTGGTTGTGTATCTCTAACCATTGTTTCAATAGTAATATCGCAGTTAAATATATGTAATAAATGAATCCAATGCATTGATATCGATGAAGTCATTCTGATGTCTGTGAAGGTATCCTAAAGTTGTAATATAGTTAACTACCTCGATGTGGAACACATATGTAACCATGTGGTAGATAAAATCTAAGGGGTAACCGTGGGCACTGAGTCGTAAGTAACCGCGTGATAGATGAACCCAATGCAGTGATATCTCATAGATGCCCGGTGAGGTCCTTCTGATGTTGGCGAAGGTATCCTAAAGTTGTAATGTAGGTAACTACCTCGATGTGGAACACATTGGTATCCTAATATTAAGCCCGAGAAGTTCTTTTTCGAGATAATAAGACATCAAAGCATGTGTCTCAAACTAACCATTGGTGGTGTATTTCTAACCATTATTTCAATAGTAATATCATAGTTAAATCAATTTAATAAATGAATCCAATGCATTGATATCTTATGGTTGCCCGATGAAGTCATTCTGATGTGTATGAAGGTATCCTAAAGTTGTAATATAGTTACTATCTCGATGTGGAACACTTATGTAACCGTGTGGTAGATAAATTCTAAGGCATTGATATCGTTGTATTCAATGTTGAGGTCCTTCAAATCATATATAACATCGACATAGATGCTCACTAAGGTTGTGGTGGAAGGCTACCGAGTTAGTTAGGCCGTTTGATCTTTGGCGAAGGCATTCTAAAGCTTTAGTGTCGATATCCTCCTTGACGTGAATATGCATTCGTCGTGCGCGCAAACTAAGATCATTTCTACATGTGTGAAAAAGGGATCCTACCATTGTATCATAGGTAACCATGGGAACTGACTCATAAGTAACCGTGCGATAGATGAACCCAATGCAGTGATATCTTGTAGTTGCCCGGTGAAGTCCTTCTAATGTTAGCTAAGGTATCCTAAAGTTGTAATGTAGATAACCACCTTGACATGGAACACATTGATATCCTTATATTGAGCCCGAGAAGTTATTTTTAAAGGTAATAAGACATCGAAGCATGTGTCTCAAACTAACCTTTGGTGGTGTATCTCTAACCATTATTTCAATAGTAATATCGTAGTTAAATCCATGTAATTAATGATCCAAATGCATGATATCTTATGGTTGCTCGATAAAGTCATTCTAAAGGTATCCTAAAATTGTAATATAGTTAACTACCTTGATGCGGAACACATATGTAACCGTGTGTTAGATAAACTCTAAGGCATTGATATCACAGTGTTCAATGGTGAGGTCCTCCAAAACATATTTAACATCGTCATGGATGCTTACTATGATTGTGGCATAAGGATGCCGGGTTAGTTAGGCCCGTTGATATTTTGTGAAGGCATCCTAAAGCTTTAGTGTAGATATCCACCTTGACGTGGATATGCATTCGTTGCGTGCGGTATTACTAAGGTCATTTCCACATGCGTGAAAAAGGGATTCTATTGTTGTATCATAGGTAACCGTAGGCACCGACTCATAAGTAACTATGTGATAGATGAACCCAATGCAATGATTCGAGCAAGGTATCCTCCACACTATAGAAAGGATTTTTTTTTTCCTAGCAAATGTATCCGTTCTTTGTGCTTTGAAAGTCGGATCCTTCTTCCGGTCGGGTATCCTCACGCTTCATCTAAAGTAACTTTTTTTTGCCATGCGTATCTTTTCATGCCGCAGAAAGTAACCATTCGGCATACATATCCTCGAATCACTTGTTTGTCACGTAAGATCCTTTCTCTAAGAAGGTATCGTCACACACTTTTGAAGGGATCCATTTTAGCAGGTAGGTGAACTACATCTAAAGGATCCGTATTGATGGATACGTAGTCTGATCGATCTTCTAGTGAAATCATGGTCAAACTGAAAACTGTTCGGTGGCTAAGAAAAAAATTCCGCGATAATAAGATATCCAAGAATGTGTCTATGAGTAACTTGTACTCCTAAGCATGATTATAAAATAAAACCATCATATTAAAATTGAATATTATTTGGTGCATAAGAATTTGTTGTGCCGGCTATTAACATATCCAACATTGTGTCCATGAGTAACCACTGGTCGTGTATCACTAACCATGATTATAAAACACAACCATCATATTCAAATTGAAAAAGTTTGGTGTGTAGTATGTTATTTGCTGAGCTATTAAGATATCCAATCTTATGTCTAAGAGTAACCTCTGATGGCTTATCACCATTATTGTAAATAGTACCATCATTTTCAGATTTGAAAACCATTCGGTGCCTAAAAAGTTCTTTCGATAGTTAATAAGATATCCAAGCATGTGTTTAATAGTAACCTCTAGTGGGGTATCCCTAACAGATTTTCAATTGTAAAAACATATTCAAATTTGAAAACCATTTGGTCCCTATGATAGTATTTTACGAGCTAATAAGATATACAAGCATGTGGTTGTGAGTAACCATTGATGATGCATCGCTAACCATGATTCTAAATAGTAACATCATAGTCAAATTGAATAGTGTTCGATGCCTAAAGAGTTCTTTTCCAAGCTAGTAGGATATCTAAGAATATGTCTGTGAGTAACCGCAAGTCGTGTATCATTAACCATGATCGTAAAAAGAACAATCATATTAAAACTAAAAACCGTTCGGTTCGTGAGAAGTTATTTTTCAAGCTATTAAGAAATCCAAACTTGTGTCTCGGAGTAACCGTCTAACCAGGATTATAAATAGTACCATCATATTCATATTTAAAAACCATGTTGTTCTTTTCCAAGAAAATAAAATATCCAAGCATGTGTCTCCAAGTCGTGTATCGCTAACCATGATTATAAATAGTACAATCATAGTCAAATTGCAACCCAGTCAATGCATAAAACGTTACTTTCCAAGCTATTAAGATATATAAGCTTGTGTCAGTAAAAAATACCATCATATTCATTTTTAAAATCCTTTGGTGGCTAAGAAGTTCTTTTGAGAGCTAATAAGATTGTCAAGGATGTGTCTCTAAGTAACCGCCCGGTGAAGCTCTTCTAATGTTGGTGATGGTATCCTGAAGTTGTAATGTAGGTAACCACCTCGACGTGGAACACATTGGTATCCTAATATTGAGGCCAAGAAGTTCTTTTTCGAGGTAATAAGACATCGAAGCGTGTGTCTCAAACTAACCGGTGGTTGTGTATCTCTAACCATTGTTTCAATAGTAATATCGCAGTTAAATACATGTAATAAATGAATCCAATGCATTGAAATCTTATGGTTTCCCGATGAAGTCATTCTGATGTCTATGAAGGTATCCTAAAGTTGTAATATAGTTAACTACCTCGATGTGGAACACATATGTAACCATGTGGTACATAAAATCTAAGGGGTAACCGTGGGCACCGAGTCGTAAGTAACCGCGTGATAGATGAACCCAATGCAGTGATATCTCATAGTTCCCAGTGAAGTCCTTCTGATGTTGGCGAAGGTATCCTAAAGTTGTAATGTAGGTAACTACTTCGATGTGGAACACATTGGTATCCTAATATTAAGCCCGAGAAGTTCTTTTTCGAGATAATAAGACATCAAAGCATGTGTCTCAAACTAACCATTGGTGGTGTATTTCTAACCATTATTTCAATAGTAATATCGTAGTTAAATCCATTTAATAAATGAATCCAATGCATTGATATCTTATGGTTGCCCCGATGAAGTCATTCTGATGTGTATGAAGGTATCCTAAAGTTGTAATATAGTTACTATCTCGATGTGGAACACTTATGTAACCGTGTGGTAGATAAATTCTAAGGCATTGATATCGATGTATTCAATGTTGAGGTCCTTAAAATCATATATAACATCGCCATAGATGCTCACTATGGTTGTGGTGGAAGGCTGCCGAGTTAGTTAGGCCCTTTGATCTTTGGCGAAGGCATCCTAAAGCTTTAGTGTAGATATCCTCCTTGACGTGAATATGCATTCGTCGTGCGCGCCAACTAAGATCATTTCTACATGTGTGAAAAAGGGATCCTACCATTGTATCATAGGTAACCATGGGCACTGACTCATAAGTAACCGTGCGATAGATGAACCCAATGCAGTGATATCTTGTAGTTGCCCGGTGAAGTCCTTCTAATGTTAGCTAAGGTATCCTAAAGTTGTAATGTAGATAACCACCTCGACATGGAACACATTGATATCCTTATATTGAGCCCGAGAAGTTCTTTTTCGAGGTAATAAGACATCGAAGCATGTGTCTCAAACTAACCTTTGGTGGTGTATCTCTAACCATTATTTCAATAGTAATATCGTAGTTAAATCCATGTAATTAATGATCCAAATGCATGATATCTTATGGTTGCTCGATAAAGTCATTCTAAAGGTATCCTAAAATATTAATATAGTTAACTACCTTGATGGGGAACACATATGTAACCGTGTGTTAGATAAACTAAGGCATTGATATCGCAGTGTTCAATGGTGAGGTCCTCCAAAACATATTTAACATCGCCATGTATGCTTACTATGATTGTGGCGTAAGGATGCCGGGTTAGTTAGGCCCCTTGATATTTTGTGAAGGCATCCTAAAGCTTTAGTGTAGATATCCACCTTGACGTGGATATGCATCCGTTGCGTACGGTATTACTAAGGTCATTTCCACATGCGTGAAAAATGGGATTCTATTGTTGTATCATAGGTAATCGTGGGCACCGACTCATAACTAACTATGTGATAGATGAACCCAATGCAATGATTCGAGCAAGGTATCCTCCACACTATAGAAAGGATCTTTTTTTTCCTAGCAAATGTATCCGTTCTTTGTGCTTTGGAAGTCGGATCCTTCTTCCGGCCGGGTATCCTCACGCTTCATCTAAAGTAACTTTTTTTGGCCATGCGTATCTTTTCATTTCGCAGAAAGTAATCATTCGGCATACATATCCTCGAATCACATGTTTGTCACGTAAGATCCTTTCTCTAAGAAGGTATCGTCACACACTTTTGAAGGGATCCATTTTAGCAGGTAGGTGAACTACATCTAAAGGATCCATATTGACGGATACGTAGTCTGATCGATCTTCTAGTGAAGTCATGGTCAAACTGAAAACCGTTCGGTGGCTAAGAAAAAAATTCCGCGATAATAAGATATCCAAGAATGTGTCTACGAGTAACTTGTACTCCTAAGCATGATTATAAAATAGAACCATCATATTAAAATTGAATATTATTTGGTGCATGTACCCCTAATGGCCTAATCACGATTATAAATAGTACCATCAAATGTTTGATGCATACAAATTTCTTTAGATAAGATATCCAAGCATGTGTCTAAGAGTAATAAACAATGAATGCTAAATCTTGGTCCAATTATCAAAATGGTGAGACTTTTTTGTAATAATATAATGCCAAATCCTCACTAAGGTAATAAATTCAATCCAGCACAATTTGTATGGAATGTCATTAGCCACTAAATATGAGACTACATAGTACAAGCACAATCCACTCAAGATATCTTGTCGCCACAAGCTACATATACACAAGTAGGGAATATGAAACCACATGAATTCCTGAGAGTTCACGATCACCAATGCAGGAGCCCAATAAACGAATGAACTTCCTTGAATTAATGGAAGCTGAGAACCAAGAAAAGTATGGAGTATTGTTGTAAGACCCGACACTGACAACATGGTGGATATGACTGTTGCGTCCACCTGCCACATGAAAGGATCTTATTATTTTAAGGCAGTTCTCCAGCTAAATGCAAAATAAGGGTAATTAAGAAAGGAAGGAAAGGTCATACATCAGATCCGCCTAAGATTGGTATCATTATCAAAGGAATAAAAACAAGTGAACCAGCTATTTAGAAGTAATGTTGTATGCCATAAAATACGAGGAGTCCTGCAGTGGAAAAATAAAATTTAGTGAATGTCTGCCCCTACAGTTTCTATCAGATTGACATCAAATTCATCAAAAAAAAGTACTCCTAAAAGTATCTTCAGAGTAAAAGAATAGAAGGTCAAATGTGTAGTGTGTTGAGCACAAGGTTTTATGTCGTGCTATGTAATAAAAAAATGAAACTGAAAGACGTGTGCCCTACAATACGCTAAACCCATTTCATCCTTACAAATCGTTAGGTAAATTCAGTCTGTCAACTAGCCTAAAAGTATCTTATAAATATTGGAAAGCCCCTTCAAAGTTGAAGTATGTCTGAACCCGCACGAGAAGCCCAAGACCTAATCCAATGCCCAAAGCAGTTCATTTACTACTTGGATATCTAGGGGATACATCAATAAAAACAAAGTAATCAGTAGTCGGTAGTCTTCGATTAACTAGAGATAACTAAGCAAATAAGAGTATCAGGTAACACTACTATTAGATGCAGTCTGAGTAGAATAACCTTAACATTCTTTTAACATCATTCGCAAAAAAAAACATTCTTTTAACATAAGGTGAGTATGACAAAGGACACATGCAGTACTTTCACATTTCTGGTGCTTGACTCTTAAAGTATGATGCAAATGGTTATAAAAATGACCAGTACATTAGTATCATCAAAAAACTAACTTACCATTCACAAAATTGTAATTCTTAATATTTATGTCTATCTATGCATGGGAACCCCCAAAAAAAAGTAAATTCAGCTGATATAACTCATGTTTTCAGTTGTTTTTTTATATGATAGCACAATCTAACAAACAATATGTGTACAGATATTTTTATGACCATCTGCGCCACTTAGGAGGAAGCACAGAAAGAAAACACCGCACCTGCACATACACATTGAGAGGTCTAACTTGTTTTAGCACACTTTCCATACTTTTGGAGTTGAAAAATTAAAGCTGGCTAAAAAAGCAATGTAAGTACCAAAAACAAACACATCTGAGTACCTAATTAGGTTCTTACGAGATAAGGTGATTGTCAATTGGCTGCTTCATTCTATTTTGCATCTACTCAAGTCCCAGACTCATGCATAAATTTATGAGCTACAGATCTATATGCTACAACATGGGTAAAAAATGAAAAAATTCAGCTATCCTTTGGCTTATCCTTGGGATCTCTGTATCCAATTCTTTCAGAAGCAGAAACTGCAAGGACTTTTGACAAGATTGAAGATGCATAACCAAACTGCAGCATCGGGGAATGTACTTTCATAAACCTATTTACCAGATCGAACTAAGGCAACCCAATTTCTAGAAGAATCAGTGAGACCCTAGGCAGCTACTCAATTGAATCAAGCGAGGGTGAGGCAGCCGGACGCAAGGGAGATAGGGGAGACTCGTACCTTGTAGGTGAGCAGCAGCCAGAAGTCGACTGTGTCACGAGCGAGCTGCCTTAACCGGATCCGACCCCATGGCGCCGGACATGGGCGAGGGTGACTCCGATAGCCCCTGAAACCGGATCTGGGAAGAGAGGATGGGGCTTCCTGGAGTGGAAAGGGGCGGGGACGACGAGGCGAGCTCCGGGATTGGATGGATTTCGATTTCACCTTGGCAGGAAGGAGAAGAGAAGGGAAAATAGGAGGAGTGCGAGAGGAAAGATCCGGTGTGGTGGTGGGGGGCGGGGGGTCCCGGGCAGGTCCATGTCGCCGCCGTACTCGCGGCAGAGAGCAAGGACAGCGAGGACCACGTCGTCGCCGTGTATCTCGCCGACGCGGAAGGACGGGGAGCTATGTGGGCTAGGTGTATCCGCCCGGAGGTAGGGGTCAACCGCCCGCGCGCGTGGGTCCGGATGTGCGAATCTCCAGCAGAACGCTCGGTCTGGATAGGGGACGGGCGCCATAAGGTCCGCTCGTTGTATTTATCGGTGGAGCTAGGTATTTTTTGGGGGTTTATTGGCTGATTGTGAAAGCGTGTACATGGTGTCATCGCTCCAGTCTTCGAGTGTGCAACTACAAGGGAAGGGAAATATGTGGTCATGCGGCAGTAGCAATGGTTGTTATTACTGATCCGTTTACTTCTATTATTGTCATTATTATTGTTTTGGGGTGTTTCTGGATTGGTAATATTTTTCTACAGAAAGAAGCAGACCCACCAGATAACGACTGTGTTTTGTGTACGAGCTGCAGATTCTTTACACAGATACAGACTGTTTTGTCATTCCTTGCATTATACTACTACTAGAAGTTAGTATTAAAATTCAGCAATGCAGTTGCTAAATCAGTTTATAACGAGCATTGCTTGTAACAAGTTCCCAAGAACCGCTGGATTACACGAACTTTGGATGGAGAGTAGTAATAACAAAAACTTACTGATACCTTTTTTACATTCGAACTAGACTGGATATACTGATACCTACCTGGAAGAATTGTAACTAACTCCAGGTCAAAAAAAAAAATTGTAACTAACTAGAACAACAAACTGGTCAATGAACTTTAGAACACCATCATGGCCATCACGCCCGCGGCTGAAAGCGCCGCAGCAGTCCCGGTAGGCGATACACCAGCCGCGGCGCTCGACGGAGCGTCGGCGTCGGATGGCTGCATGCCAGGACTTAGTATCCACATCCATATGGGGATAAACACCGCTATGTCGTGTCGTGTCGAGGACACCGTCGTAGGCGGCATGGACGTCGTCACCCCGGCAGACGGGCGTCCCAGGGGCGTTGTTCTGGCCATCGACATCGCTGGCGCGGTGAGCAGGGCCGCCACGAGAGTCAGGAAAACGAAGAGACTTGTGGAGGAAGCCATGAGATGCTGCAGACGAAGAGAATAGAACAGATTGGTTTGCTCCGGTCGAAGAGAACAGAATAGATTGGTTTGCAGACGGAGAGAAGAGAAGAAAACAGAGCCTTCACTAGGGATCGCCTGATTGGTCGAACGATTCGATAGAGGTGGATAGCCCGATCTGGTACTGAGGAAACTCGCGTTGTTAGTTATCTTTTTTTTTGAGTGGTTTGTTTTTTAGATAAAAGGCTAAAGAGGGCCTGACTTTAAATTAATAAAGCCAGCGAGGTTCAAGGTATCATACAAACCGCTGCGGCATACAGCTTAGCCAAGAGTGCAAACAGCAAAAGCAAACACATCGGGGGCGGCACCCCACAGCTACCGCTCTAAGATGAACTAGATAGATTACGCCGCAGGCTTCAGCTTTGGCTTCTTGGTCTCACGGATGCGTAGAGCTCCCTCAGCTCGCTTGTCAACCGTCTGAGATCCCCCCGGTCTCCTGGTTTTGCCTTGACGCTCCAGAGCTGCAGGAAGATACACATTTTGTAAATCAGGTTAGCGGGGTTATTTAAGATTTTCTTCTCCATAGTAAGCTTATTCCGCACGGTCCAAAGGGCCCAAGACTGAGCGAGGAAGAGTGTCCAGAGGAGTCTCCTGGCCCTCCCAGAGAAACTGGAAAGAATGGCGTGGAACTGGGGGAAGTTGGCTGGGCACCAGTTGCAACCCAAGACGCTGCGCAGCGCACTCCAAGCAAATCTTGCCATCGAACAGGAGAAGAGGATGTGGGACGTGTCCTCCGGGGTGCCGCAGAGTGCGCACGCCCCCGACGCTGGGCCGTTTCTGCCAGCCACCAAGAGACTGGAGGGGAGCCTGTCAAGGATAAGCAGTCAGGCAAAGATCTTGATTTTTAGCGGAACCCTGGCCTCCCACACGTCCTTGTGGAAAGCAACCGACGCCCCTTGCGACATTTTATAGTACATGGACTGGACGGAGTAGAGGCCAGAGGGGGAGAGGTGCCATATCACTTTATCTAGAGCGTCTGAGGCCGAGAAAGACTGGAGTTGTGAAATGAGACGATTCCATTGATTCACACCCTCGGGGCCCAAAGAGCGACGAAACCTGATGTGCGGGCCGCCTGGGGCGCACACGGAGGCCACCAATTGGTTTGTGTCCTCGCAAACAGAGAACAAATACGGAAAAGAGTCTTTCAGAGGTTCGTGCCCCAGCCACCAATCCGACCAGAAGCGAGTGCGGCGCCCGTCACCGACAACATGCTTGGCCCCAAGCTTGAAGAAGTGCTTAACCTTGTGGATACTCTTCCAGAACTGGGAACCGCCTTGGCCCGAGCCTGAAAAGAGATCACTCGCATTCGGATACTTGGCTTTGATGATTTTGGACCAGATGGTGTCATCCTCATTGTATAGCTTCCAAACCCATTTAAGGAGCAGCGCGATGTTCATCTTCCTCGTATTGAGGAGGCCCAAGCCCCCCATGGCCTTGGGATGGCAATTAGTGGGCCAGTTAACCAAATGGTACTTGCGTTTTGCCCCGGTACCTTCCCAGAAGAACTTGGAACGGTGAGAGTCGAAGCGGGCGTGGATCCCCTCATGAAGGAGGAACAGGCCCATGGCATAAATAGGCGTGTTGTCGAGGCAGGCGTTGGAGAGGATTAATCTCCCACCCGAGGTGAGTAACCTACTCATCCAAGGCTCGATGCGATCAGCCAGCTTCCTGACAAGGTACAGCCATTGCTCGAGGCGCAATTTACGGTCAGAGATGGGAAAACCAAGGTAGAGAAAGGGGAAGGACCCCAATTTGCAATTCAACTTGTTGGCGATCCTGAGCTGTTCATCTCTAGGTTGGCCCATGACAATGACTTCGCTCTTGTGGTAGTTAATCTTGAGGCCGGACATGTCTTCGAAGCACGTAAGAAGGAACTTGAGGTTGGCAATGTCTTCCTCGGTGTTTTGGATCAGGATGAGGGTGTCGTCCGCGTACTGAAGATGGGAAATGCCTCCAGGGAGTAAGTGAGGGACTACTCCGTGGATGTGGCCCGCTGAGCCAGCAGCTGAGAGAATGCCGGACAGCGCTTCCCCAATGAGGTTGAACAACAGCTGGCGAGAGAGGGTCCCCTTGACGAACTCCCCGCTTGTTTCTAAAGTATCGGGCCGATGACACCGTTGATGGAGATCGCAGTCTGGCCCCCAGACACAAATTGCATAATCCTGTGGATGTAACCCTGATCAAAGCCTTTGGCGCGGAGCACTTCCTCTAGGAAACCCCAGTTGACCCTGTCGTAAGCTATCTCGAAGTCAAGTTTGAGCAGGATCCCTCCTAACTTCTTGACCCGTAGTTCGTGGACAATCTCAATAAGGGCAAGAGGCCCTTCCAGAATGTTCCTTCCCCAGATGAACGCCGTTTGGAAGGGGCTTTTGATTTTGTTGTCGACAGGATCAAGCCTGGAAGCGTACGCCTTGGAAATAATCTTGAACACCACGTTGATGAGAGCAATCAGGCGGAACTGGGACACCAAGTCAGCGCCGGGGACTTTGGGGATAAGCGCTAGAATCCCGAAGTTGAGTCTTGAGATGTCAATGCGCCCCAGCACAAAATCGTTAAGGATGTGAAGAACTCCAAGCTTTAGCCAAGGCCACATGCGCTTGAAGAAGATTGGAGAGAAGCAGTCTGGGCCCGGGGCCGTGTTGGATTTCATGTAAGCAACAATGGCTTCGAGCTCCTTCTCCGAGAAGGTTAACATGAGATGCTCGTTATCTGAATCCGACACCTTCTCCTCCTCTCCCCAGAGGTACGGAGCCACGGAACACACCCTTTGTGAAGACGAACCCAAAAGATCACGGGAAAAGTCGTAGATCACCTGTTGGATGATAGTGGGATCCGAGGTGGGGCCTGAAGGAGTGACAATGGAGGAGATGGTGCACTTGCGTCTCCTACCGTTGTCAACGGCGTGGAAATAGGCAGTGTTGGCATCCCCCTGGAGTGCCCACTTAGTCCTACCCCTTTATTGCCAGTAATCATCTTCCTCACGGACAATGTGGAGGAGCTGGTCTTCAAGAGAATAGCGTTCGGCCCATTCATCTTCTTCCAGACCCAGGGAGTCCGCTCTA
Organism: Lolium multiflorum; assembly: GCA_030979885.1. Taxonomy (NCBI): domain Eukaryota; kingdom Viridiplantae; phylum Streptophyta; class Magnoliopsida; order Poales; family Poaceae; genus Lolium; species Lolium multiflorum. The sequence continues at coordinate 290,274,223 of CM061749.1, forward strand.
GCATCGAGCTGTTCGATCTGGGCCAGGAGCATTGATACGTCTCCAACGTATCTGTAATTTCTGATGTTCCATGCTAGTTTTATGACAATACCTACATGTTTTGCTCACACTTTATTATGTTTTTATGCATTTTCCGGGACTAACCTATTAACAAGATGCCGGGTGCAGTTCTATTTTCTGCTGTTTTTGGTTCCGGAAAATGTTCGGGCAATATTCTCGGAATTCGACGAAACAAAAGCCAAACCTCCTATTTCTCCGAGGGACACACGGAGCCGAGAAGGGCAAGCCGGGGGAGGCCCACGGCCTCCGGACATAGGGGCGCGGCCAAGGAGGGGGGCGCGCCGCCATATGGGGTGGGCCCTCGGCCCCCTCGCGCCGCCCTTTCGCATATATATTCCCTCGCGAAACCCTACATCAACAGATCATACTCCAGAAAGACTCCCGGAGCGCCGCCGCCATCGCGAAACATAGTTTCGGGGTCGGGAGTTCTGTTTCGGCACTGCCGGGACGGGGATTGACCCTCGGAAGCCTTCTCCATCGACGCCACCGCCTCCATCATGCTCCGTGAGTAGTTCCCCATGGACTACGGGTTCTAGCAGTAGCTAGTTGGTACTCTCTCTCCCATGTACTTCAATACAATGATCTCATGAGCTGCCTTACATGATTGAGATCCTGATGTAATCGGTGTTGTGTTTGTTGGGATCCGATGAATTGTTACATTATGATCAGTCTATCTATAAAGTTTGTGAAGTTATTGTTGCTGCAATCTTGTTGTGTTTAATGCTTGTCACTAGTGCACGAGTGGCATGATCTTAGATTTAAGTTCTATAATTATTGCTTAGATTGTATCTACAAGTTGTTTGCACATGTCTATGTCCGGAACCCGAGGCCCCAGAGTGACAAAACTGGATAACTGGAGGGGAAGGCTTAGATATGAGGATCACATGTTTTCACCAAGTGTTAATGCTTTGCTCCGATGCTCTATTAAAAGGAGTTAATTACCGGTAGATTCCCTTGAGGCCCGCTGCCACGGCTGGTAGGACAAAAGATGTTGTGCAAGTTTCTCATTGCGAGTATGACTATATATGGAAAACATGCTTACATAATTAATAGACTGGATGTTCTGTCTTAATGCTATTTCAATCCTATCAATTGCCCAACTGTAATTTGTTCACCCAACACTTGTTATTAGAGAGTTACCGCTAGTGTAGATAGCTGGAAACCCCGGTCCATCTGTCATCATAAAATACTCACTCGGTCCTATATGTCATTGGAAGTAGTATCAACTGTTTTCTGGTGCCATCGTATTCTTATTCTTCTTCTTTGTATTCTTGTATTGCTCTCATATTACTGTTGCTTTCACATCACCCCTGTTACAGGTGCTTTTCCAGTGCAGCTGAATTGACAACTCGGTTGTTAAGGCTTATAAGTATTCTTTGTCTCCCTTGTGTCGAATCAATAAATTTGGGTTTTACTTCCCTCGAAGACTGCTGCGATCCCCTATACTTGTGGGTTATCAAGACTATTTTAGCGCCGTTGCCGGGGAGCATAGCTCTACTCATAAGTTCACCTGGGAGTACACTCTACCTCTCTCTTTTTTATTTTATTTTGTTTTGCTTAGTTTACTTTTGTCTAGTTTATTTGTGCTTAGTTTATTTCTGTCTAGTATTATTTTGCTTAGTTTACTTTTGTCTAGTTTGTTTCTGTCTTGTTTTATTTTTCTTATATACCCGAAAATCCATAAAAGTTTGAAAAATCGAAAAATTAAAAACTGTTGTTATGGAAGAACCCACAACCTGTATGGAGCTTATAGAATTATATATGAATTATAGAGAATCAAGAAAGGGTAAAGTCATGAGTGCCGTGTTAGAAAAATTGAATACAATTGCTAAAATCTTGCTTAAACGCCATGATATAAACTGTTGCTCTAAACAGGATACTAAACATCTTAAATTCCAATGTGGCTTTAGTGAAGAAGTTTTAATTGTGAACTATCATTGGAATAACTATATTCATCTTGGGTTCGAAGAAGTAGAACAATTTATTTTATTTATGGGAGCTTCTGAAATAGAATCCTTCATGTCTAAAAATTATGAAACCTATGTTGCTTGTAATGATCTTAAAGATTATGTCTCTTCTATCCTTGATTATTGCATAGAACATTACAGCAATAATCCTTATATCATTTATTATAAAGAGAGACTCATTCATGCACAAGAATGCACCCACAATTTGCAGGAACCTGTGAAAGAAGAAATTGATGAACCTGAAAGCTCATTGGATGAAAAAGAGGAGGAGAGTGATGAACAAAAGGAGGAAGAATGGATTAGCTACCCATACCAACCTTCTAATGAGAGTAACTCTTTATCTCTTACACTATTTGATTGTCCTCCATGCTTACCAAAGGAGGATGAATGTTATGTTCCTGTGGATTGTCTTGAAATATTTCCTATGAGTTTTGTGAGAATAATTATGCTAATGTTATCTATGATAATCCATGCTATTTTGATAAATCTTATGATAATGCTTTGTTTGTGCCTGATATCGAAATGCATGGTACTAAAGAGTTTTGCTTAGCAAATGTTTATGATAAAGCTCTAGATGATGGTCCCATGTTACTTGATAATATTAATTGTACTACTAATGAAAATGGGATTGGAGAGGTCTTGAATTTATCTAGGAGTCCCATATCTCTTGAGAATGATAAATCATTTTGTTATAGATTATTAAAAAGTGGGTTTGACAGTTTTGATCCCACTATTTTTGAGCTTGATAAAAATTATGTGTTTGTAGATCATGAAAAGCATGCTGTATGTGATAGTTATATTGTTGAGTTTGTTCATGATGCTACTGGAAATTATTATGAGAGAGGAAAATATGGTTGTAGAAATTTTCATGGTACTAAAACACCTCTCTACATGCTGAAAATTTTGAAGTTACTCTTGTTTTATCTCCCTATGCTTGTCACTTTGTTCTTCATGAATTTATTTGTGTACAAGATTCCTATGCATAGGAAGTGGGTTAGGCTTAAATGTGTTTTGAATTTGCTTCTTGATGCTCCTTTTGCTTCATTTTCTATTTTCATGTGAGCATCATTAAAATCTTCTGTGCCTAGCTGAAAGGCGTTAAAGAAAAGCGCTTATGGGAGACAACCCATTATTTTATTTCTGCAATTTATCTTTTATTTTTGAGTCATTGTGCTGTTTACTTCTGTAGAAATGCCTTTGTATCTTTATTTTATCGCATTGTTGTGCCAAGTAAAGAATCTAATAGAAAGTTGATACTAGATTTGGATTTCTGCGCAGAAACAGTTTTTTAGCTGTCACGAATTCGCGTTTTTTCTCTCTTTAGGAAACTCGTAAAATCCTGAAAAAATTCATGCGTGATCCTCAGATATGTACGCAATTTTCATTAGTTTTGAGTTTTCTGATTTGAGCAACGGAAGTACCTCGAAAAAATTCATGTTTACTAGCTATTCTGTTTTGATTCTGTCTCTGTTTTTTGCATTGTCTCTTGTGGACTTTAAGTAAGGCTTTCTAGACGTGGAGAGCTGTAGCTAATGTTTTATTGAGTTCTTGCAATGTGTCACTACAACTAAATTGGATTAAAGTTTTTTGAGTACTAACCCCTCTAATGAAGTTTATGAGAAGTTTGGTGTGAGAAGTTTTCAAGGGTCAAGAGAGAAGGGTGATATAATGTGATCAAGAAGAGTGAAGAGCCTAAGCTTGGGGATGCCCCCGTGGGTCACCCAAGCATATTTCAAGAAGACTCAAGCATCTAAGCTTGGGGATGCCCAAGGCATCACCTTCTTCATAAACAACTTATCAGGTCATCTCTAGTGAAACTATATTTTAATTCTTCCACATCATATGTGCTTTACTTGGAGCGTCTGTGTGTTTTTATTTTTGTTTGTGTTTGAATAAATTCAGATCCTAGCAATCCTTGTGTGGGAGAGACACGCTCCGCTTTTTCATATGAACACTTGTGTTCTTCGTTTTATTTTTCATGTTCATAGCGAAGCTGAGAGCCGCAGCACTTATTGATATTTTGGTTGGAAACAAAAAATGCTTCATGTAGTAGTTGGTATATTGTATTGAATAATTTGATACTTGGCAATTGTTTTGAGCTCTCAAATAGATCATGTTTAAGCTCTTGCGTCATGTAGTTTAAACCTATTAGTGGAGAACTACCGTAGAGCTTGTTGAAATTTGGTTTGCATGATTGGTCTCTCTAAGGTCTAGATATTTTCTAAAAAGTGTTTGAGCAACAAGGAAGATAGTGTAGAGTCTTATAATGCTTGCAATTTGTTCTTATGTAAGTTTTGCTGTACCGGTTTATACTTGTGTTTGCTTCAAACAACCTTGCTAGCCAAAGCCTTGTACTTGAGGGAATGCTTCTCGTGCATCCAAAACCTTGAGCCAAAACCTATGCCATTTGTGTCCACCATAACTACCTACTATGTGGTATTTTCTGCCATTCCAAGTAAATACTTCATGTGCTACCATTAAACAATTCAAAACTTTATTACTCCTTATTTGTGTCAATGTTTTATAGCTCATGAGGAAGTATGTGGTGTTTATCTTTCAACCTTGTCATTTACTTCTGACAGACTTTCTCTAATGGACTAGTGGCATATACATCCGCTTATCCAATAATTTTGCAAAAAGAGTTGGCAAGGGTGCCCAATTAATTAACTTTCATTAATAATTCTCTTCACATGTTTTGCCCTGATCTATCAGTAAGCAACTTAATTTTGCAAATAGACACTCCTCCATGGTATGTGAATGTTGGAAGGCACCGAGGATTCGGTTAGCCATGGCTTGTGTAAGCAAAAGGTTGGGAGGAGTGTCATCAATAATGAAACTAAAATACATGTGTAAACAAAAGAGAAGAGGGATGATCTACCTTGCTGGTAGAGATAACGTCCTTCATGGGAGCCGCTCTTGAAAGTCTGGTTGACAAGGGGGTTAGAGTGCCCACTACCATTCGTTGACAACAACAAACACCTCTCAAAACTTTATTTTTATGCTCTCTATATGATTTTAAAACTTGAAAAGCTCTAGCACATGATTTAATCTGCTTCCCTCTGCGAAGGACTTTCTTTTACTTTATGTTGAGTCAGTTTACCTACTTCTTTCTATCTTAGAAGCGAACACTTGTGTCAACTTTGTGCATTGATTCTTACATGCTTGCTTATTGCACTTATTATATTACTTTGTGTTGACAAATATCCATGAGATATGCATGTTGAAAGTTGAAAGCAATTGCTGAAACTTAAATCTTCCTTTGTGTTGCTTCAAAACTTTATATTAAGAATTTATTGCTTTATGAGTTAACTCTTATGAAAGACTTTTGATGCTTGTCTTGAAAGTACTATTCATGAAAAGTTTTTGCTATATGTTTAGTCATTATCTATTTGTTAGCAAACTATAGATCATTGCCTTGAGTCACTTCATTCATCTCATATGCTTTACAATAGTATGATCAAGATTATGTTGGTAGCATGTCACTTGAAATTATTCTTTTTCATTTTTTACTCGAGGAAGTAGGAACTAAGCTTGGGGATGCTTGATACGTCTCCAACGTATCTATAATTTCTGTTCCATGCTGGTTTTATGACAATACCATACATGTTTTACTCACCTTTATAATGTTTTTTGCATTTTCCGGATAACCTATTAACAAGATGTCGAAGTGTGATTTCTGCTGTTTTTGGTTCCAGAAAAGCTGTTTGGGCAATATTCTCGGAAGAGAGTGGATTTGGTGTTCAGGGGGGTACGTGCGCACCCCCCAGCCACCGTTGGATCAACATTGAGATTCTATTGCTGGCTCACGGCGACCAACGGCGTGAAACCCCTTTATTTATTTGTAAAGGAATCTGCTTTTATTTATTTGTTGTCATCTCTCCTCTTCACCAGCTGATAGACCTGTCACTCCTTATCAAATCACTCTCCGTACTCTCTCTCTTATCATTGAATCACAGGAACTTGGAACACTAGATTTAACTATAAATAACAAGTCGAGGAACACAGTAGCAGCAGGACCATTTTAATGAAGAGAGAATTTAAAAAATCCTGAGTAGCAAGTTAGTATACACTTATACTGGTACATTGACCAGGACTGGATCGATCCAGAAACCAGAATTAATTAGCTTCGTCTTCTTTTGCCGGCTCGGCCATGGACGCAACAATTCCATGGACGCGGTCCTCCCCAATCTAGACCGCCGCACCTCTGGCCGGCCAAGCCCGTGCACGTCGCGGCCCCTGCGGCACGTGCTCCCGCGAGCCCCGACCCTGCGCCGCGTCTAGCCTCACAACTTCCTCATGGCTCCGCCGCCCGGCCAGCAGCAGCCGCACGAGGCGCTGCATTGTCCGCCGCTCAGCAACATCCGGCGTCCCCTCGTGGCTTGGCTCTCTTCATCCTAGCTAGAGTAACCTCGGCCGAACTGTTGTATACGCACTCGATTTGGGCCGCCATGGCCACCCCTCGAGCTCCTCGAATCGGACGCATCCCTGCCCTCCTGTGTCGCTACGCTGTTTCTCGAGCGCGGGGACGACTTGATGCGGCACCTCGCACCGCAGTCTTCCGCGCCGCTCATTCCGCGGCCTCGCTATGCATCATGTCGGCGTCAGCCAGGCAACCACCGCCAACGAGGTCGGGTCCCGAGGCGGCGGGTCCATGGGGGCGGCGTTGCTCGACCGTGGGGACTACTTGATGCGGCACCTCGCGCCGCTCATCCTGTGGCCTCGCTCGCTGGGCCTCATGTCGGCGTCGTTCGAGCCGGAGATGGGCGCCGAAGCCGCGACGACCTGCAGTTGTTCGCAGCCTAGCTGTGCGTCAGAACGATGGCAGAAATTGGTTGCAGATTAATCGATTACAGCTACCAGTTTATATATTCGAACAACCAGATTAATCGGACGCGTCTGGACTCACGGCAATCCACAGTTGTAAAGGAATCTGCTACCAGTTTTGCCTCGACGCGCCCAGACTCACAGAAGACGGCGCTCCCTCTACGGCGGCGCTCGACCTCCATCGGAAGAGAAGGCCGCGCTGGAGGCGCCCAGACTCGCAGAAGACGACGCGACCTCTACGGCGGCGCTCGACCTCCATCGGAGGAGAAGGCCGCGCTGGAGGCGCCCAGACTCGCAGAAGACGGCGCGACCTCTACGGCGGCGCTCGACCTCCATCGGAGGAGGCGGCCGCGCTAGAGGCAGCAGACAACAAGCGCGGCGCCATCCACTCGCGGAGGCCGACGCGAACATGCTTGGGCAGCAGCGGCGTTGATGGTTGCGTGGGCGGCCACGGCCGCGTGCTCGCGTGGAGGCGGCGTCCCGATGCGTGCGCGGCGATGGCGGCGGCCTCCCCTGCGGCCGCGTGCTCGCCTGAAGGAAGCGTCCCGATGCGTACGCGGCGACGACGGCGACCTCTCTAGCTCGGTGCTCCTCAAAATTTTCGCCGCTGGCTCGGTGTTTCCACCGTGGTTAGGAGAGAGACAGAGAAATGTGTGGCTCAAGAGATGCGGAGAGGATAAGGCGTAGCGATTAATAAGGGAGACGTGCGATTTTTTTCCGCCGCACATAACAGCCCGCGGTGCGGCACTTTTCCGTGGATTTTCTTTTTGAAGGGACATGACTAATCATTACATACTGACCATCGAGTGCGTCGGCTAGACATGACAACAACCAACAGTGCTAACGGATTAATGGACGGCGTTAGACACGTGTTGAGCAGCTAGGGGTGCTCACGTACCCTCCTGATCACCGGACTTCATTCGATTCTCGGAATTGCAGACAAAAGCCAAACCTCCTATTTCTCCAGGGACACACGGAGCGGAAGGGCAAGCCAGGGGAGGCCCACGGCCTCAACCATAGGGGCGCGGCCAAGGAGGGCGCGCCCATATGGGGTGGGCCCCTCCGGAACCCGTCATTCTCTATATATTCCCTCGATGCGAAACCCTACATCAACAGATCATACCAGAAAGACTCCAGGAGCGCTGATGTCTCGCACCTTCTCTTCCCAGATAGTGTTGGGCCTCCAGAAGCAGAGGTTTAGAACAGCGGCAAGTTTCCCTTAAGTGAATCACTCCAAGGTTTATGAACTAGGAGGTAGAGGTCAAAGATATCCCTCTCAAGCAGCCCTGCAACCAATTCTCGATACAAGGAAGTCTCTTGTGTCCCCAACTCCCACTAATACCTTGTGGATGTACTAGGTGCTAATTCAATGAAGAGATAGTGAAATGATAATATGGATGATTATAAGTAACAATTGCAACCTGAAATAAAAATGGCAGCAAGCAAACATGTAGCGAGAACTTGTTGGAAACGGTGTTTTCAATGCTTAGAAACAAGGCCTAGGGATCATACTTTCCTTTAGTGGACCTCTCAGCATTGATGATCATAGCTGGACAAATAAATGCTGCTTTCTAGACTCTCTTGTTTGGATAACAAACACCATTCATTGTGTAGGGCTAAAAGCACACCTCAAGCCGGAGTAAACAAGCTCCACAACTACGAGTTCATATTAGAGTAACCTCTAGAGGTGCATAATAGACCGTTGCAATTTAGACCGGTACTGCCTGCTTGCTCACACCAGCATCAATATAATTATGGAGTTCATATAAAGTAACTCTAGAGTCCATAGTAATAGTTAACTTCATAATCTACAAAGTTACAAATGTACATGTACAAGGATTAAAACATGATGCACACCACATCAACTTACATCATGGAGGAGGAATAGACTACTTTAATAACATCACTAGAGTGGCAGCACATAGATTAATAGTGATACAAAACCATGATCACATAAAGATCCACCATGGGAGGAATGGAACACGCTACCGGTGGCGGGAGCCCTCGGCCTAGGGAAGGTACTCCCTCCTCATCATAGGAGACGACAACGGCGATGAAGATGGCGGTGGTGTCGATGGAGGCAACTAGAGACAATTCCGAGTCCGTGACGTCACGGGCAGTTTCTATTAAGAAACTTGTCTTCGCGATGGCGGCGTTGATGTCTGCGCCTCCTTGCTACGTAGACAGGTGTTTGGAGCCTCCAAGACGAGTTTGTAGAACGGCAGCAAAGTTTTCCCTTAAGTGGATCACTAAAGGTATCGAACTCGGGAGGAAGAGGTCAAAGACTCTCCCTCTCATATGCAACCCTACAACCACAAAGCAAGAGGTCTCTTGTGTCCCCAACACACAATAGATTGTACTGGGTTAAGCGAAGAGATGATGAAATACGGTGGTATGAATATGTCTGACGTGTAGCAACTGCAAGAAAAGTGCTTTGCCCGGGACAGTATGAGCAGTAACGTGCTTTCATGATGGCCTTGTGATAAAACGATAAACAAGCTGAGGCGATAGCAATATTTGAGAACAAGGCCTAGGGATTAAGGCACAACTAGTGGACACTCGAAACATTGATCACATAACGAATAAATAACTTCTACAACCTCTTGTTGGATGATGAACACATTGCGTGGGATTACACGAACCCTCAATGCGGAGTTAACAAGCTCCACAATTCAATGTTCATGTTTAAATAACCATAGAGTGCATAAAAGATCAATTCGACTAAACCAAGTACTAACATAGTATGCATACTCTGTCACCTTCACACTATGTGGGAAGAGGAATAGATCACATCAATACATCATAGCAATAGTTAACTTCATAATCTACAAGATCATAATCATAGCATACGCCAAGTACCAACACGGATGCACACACTGTTATCACCATTACAAGAGTGCGGGAGAATAAAAACTACTTTAATAACATCACTAGAGTAGCACATAGATAAATTGTGATACAAACACATTACAATCATAAAAGAGATATAAATAAGCACTTCTATGCCATTCATAACGGTGAATAAGTATTCTATGATGTGAAATATAGCCTAAGACCCACACGGTGCACCACACTGTCACCTTTACACGTGGGACAAGGACTCTCCGGAGATCACATAAGTGAAACTCACTTGACTAGCATATTGACATCTAGATTACAAGCATCATCTGTGAATCTCAATCATGTAAGGCAGCAAATTGTATTGAAGTACATAGGAAGAGATGAACCACATAGCTACCGGCAGGCCGAGAGCCTCGATGGAGAACTACTCCCTCCTCATGGGAGGCAACAGCGTTGTGGAGATCGCGGTGGTGTCGATGGAGGAGCCTTCAGGGCGCCACGATCACGAGGCGCGTCTTGAGAGCAGTCCTCCTGTCCCAGGATCTTGGCCCGCGATGGCGGCGGCTGCAGGTTTCTGCGCGGTTTCGTCGAACGTCTGGGGTTTCGCGACGGAGAGGCTTTAAATGAGGCGGAAGGGCAAGGTCGAGTGTGGACACGGGGCCCACTATGTGGGGGCGCGGCCCCCACTGTACCCAGAGCCTGGGGTTGGTATTTTGTGCCTCTCTGGCGGTTCTCGTGTGTTACGGATGCTTAGGACAGAAATAGGAACACAGGCGTTGATTCATTCTCGGGTCAAGAGAATATTTCTTTACTAGGATTTACGAAACCAAAAACAGCAACAATAATGCCATGGCATCTTGTTAATAGGTTAGTTCCGAGAAACGCATAATACGAATATGACACATAGTGTGCATAAAACATGTAGATATCATCAATAATATGGCATGGAACATAAGAAATTATCCGTCGTCGGAGGCGTATCGGTGACCTCTGGAACTCTTATGGAGCCACATGACTTCTTGTTTTAGGGTTTTAGCGACGGAGAGTTTAGGCGAAAGGGGCGATGTCGGTGGAGTCCGGGGGGGTCCACACCCTAGGGGGCGCGGCCCCACTGATCGCGCCCGCCGGTGGTGTGGCCACCTCGGTGGGCCCTCTCTGTATCTCCTTCGGTGTTGGAACCCTCAGGAAAATAGGATTTTGGAATTTGCAAAATTGTCCAAATTTGAAATATTTCAAATTTAATGACTAAAACCAAAAGCAAACTTGAGGACCATGGCATCTTGTTAATAGGTTAGTTCGGAAAATGCATAAAAACATTATAAAGTGTGAGCAAAACATGTGGGTATTGTCATAAAACTAGCATGTTACATCAGAAATTATAGATATGTTGGAGACGTATCATGGACATTAAGCTTAAGTCCTGCTCGCCCTCCAAGGTAGGTAAACGATAAAGAATAATTTGAAGTGACATGCTACCAACATAATCTTGATCAACACTATTGTAAAACATATGAGATGAATGAAGTGACCCAAAGCAATGGTCTATAGTTTGCTAACAAAAAGATAATGACTAAACAACTGAATCATATAGCACTTTCAGGGCAGCATCAAAGTCTTGCAGAGTTAACTCGTAAAGCAATAAATTCTTAATAGAAGGTTTGAGCAACAGAAAGGATGATTAAGTTTCAGCAATTGCTTTCAACTTGTAACATGTATATCTCATGGATAGTTGTCAACTTAAAGCAATATAACAAGTGCAACAGGTAAACATGTAAGAATCAATGCACACGGTTGACACAAGTGTTTGCTTCTAAAAAAGAAAGAAGTGGGTAAGCCCCGGCTCAACATAAAGTAAAAGGCCCATGGGAGAGACGAGGGATTACTCTTATTGCTGAGCTTTATTTGAAAACATGGAAACAATTTTGTCAACGGTGGTAATAATTCATATGTGTTCTGCATAAAACCTCTTATAAGTTGCAAGCTTCCATCGAATACTAATAGTGCCGCACCTTGTCCTAATTAGCTCGGATTTCCATGGATTATCATTTGCATTACATATGTTTCAACCAAGTGTCACAAAGGGGTACCTCTGTACATCTTGTACAAAGGTCCAAGGAGATAGATCACATTTGATTTCTCGGTTTTGATAAATCCAACTTAGGACATCCATACCGGGTGTTGCCAGCCCCACAATGAGCTGCCGAAGATGGTACCGGGGTTTCGCATTTGAAGGCCCATCATAAATTTTGATTGATTGAACCCAAGATATTGTTAAGGAAAGTTAGAGTTGCATTAAGAAATCATACTTGTAATCTTGGAATGGAGTGGAAGCCCTCCGGACTACGCAAGCTTGTGTGTTACAGTGAATCTACCTCAAACCCACCTCCTATGAAGTCGGGAAGACAAACAAAAGGATCAAATTCTTGTCAACACAACCCTAATTTTTTAGCAGTTCAGCGAGTACTTTTAAGCTGAAACCTTCGAGATCTACTTGCCTCTACATCCATTAAACCCTAGTCTACAATCTGTAGGCATTGACAAGTTAATACCTTGGCTCAATTGTAGTGATGTCGTCTGTGGGATCTGAGGCGGCAAGGAGAGCTGATCTCGATATGGTCTCCAAGATCGTTGACCGTCGATAGCAAGCAACATCATGGACGGAAGGAAAACGGATCGAAACTGGTCTCGTTGATTTTGTTCCTCACATGCCCTCTCCAGTTTGGATGCATATGCGTATCGTGGAGGGAGCCCATGGAGATGACGTTTGAAAAGCACTTCTGCGTTGAGAAGGAAGGATCATATCGTCTGAGAAATTCCAATCTCGTCGCGGTCCTTCGACGATCCCGATATTTTGGACTCAGCATCGTCAACAGAGTCAAGCGATGGAGAAATTTTGTCGCCACGCTTCATCGGCAGCAGAGCAAGGAAAAGCTCGCCAAGATCTCTAGCAACATATCCTTCGGGTCATATGTGGACTCCGATATAAGCAATGACTCAAGCAGTGGCGTCAGCAGCTTCAACTTCATCGACGGATCCACCACTGTTGGAAAGGTCTTCTAATCCTCATGATGGTGTGCAAACCCGATAAAATTCAGAATCCAAAATATCATCAGAGATCTACGCAATTGGAGAACCAAGCCGGTCAGAACCGGCGACGTGTGGGAGGCTTTACCGACGTGCGGGAAATCCATATGTCGATCCCGCATCTCACGCGAGGTTTGGGAACAAAATATATCGGACCGGGAACATTACGATTTCCGTAGGAGTGTGGGATCGAGTCGCAAGAGCTACGATGGTACAGAACCAATGACTATTACGGCGATACGAGGAGTTACAAGCGTATCAATATAGGCTCGCACGTACGAGAAGAGAGCTCGAAACGAGAAAATCGAGTTGGACGAGGAGCGGGAAACGGCTTAAAGCTCAGCGAGCGAAGAGCTGAACTAAGCCAACACTCAAGAACTTGGAATATAGCCACGGAAAGCTCGAAGAGGGAGAGCAAGATCTCGGGCACATAAAATATACCGACGAGAAAGAGAGACTTTAATCCAAAACCTCGACATGTCATTTATGTCAATCGATACGAGGGGGAATATTATTCCAAAAACAGACGGGGTACACTGGCGACACAGCTTTCATCCTGGCGTCAGCCTCAGGAGATCAGAGCGTTGTATAACATGGCCATGACAGGAGTTGGAGCCATGGGACGGCGTTCGCAGCTACACCTCCAGAAGGAACTGCAAGGCAAAATAGTCCGAGACTCTGCCGGCGAGTGCAAGATCCACCGAGAGCAAGTGGAGTTAGAGACGCAACGACTCGGGCGGAGTGGATAGGCGCGACAGAAAGAAGGGGAACATCGGCATTCACGAGAAGTTGTTGAGAAGATGTGTGGACTCCCGTGTTTTTCGCGACCGGTTCGAAAAACTCGAGTCCCGTCGGGATTCAAGTTACCGGACAATTTCAAGAAATCGTGCTTTGCAAGATCTGAGGATTGGCTAGTCGATTATCTAGAGACGGTGAAATTGATAGGTGGCACCGGGGGCAACAACAATACGGAGAATCGGATACACTTGGCGGAGCCGCAAGATCTGGATAAAGAAACTTCCTCCGGGATCCATCGACATTGGGACAGTTTTTGAGGATGTGTTTGTTAAGAACTTCCGATCAACTTGCAAAAACCAGCATCACTTGAAGATCTGAGAGGTCGTGTCGACAAAAACATGATGAATCGATGAGAAAGTACATCCAAAGATGGAACATCATCAAAAACTCGTCAGAAACATATCTGACGAGAGAGCAATGGATGCGTTTGTGGCAGGAATTTGGCGAGGAGATTTCGTCGAGGACTTGGGAGAACAAACCCAAGGACAGTGTCAGCATTGACGGAGATAGCAAATAGATGGGCGGAGGACGGAGAAGATGCTGTTCACAATAAGCGACACAGATCACCGGAGGAGGACCGTAGCCGAAACTTTCAAAATAGAAAGGCGATTTTCTGGCGAGTTCTCAATTACGATATACGGCCAAATATCGGCGGTTTCGGAAACAACCGGAGGAACCAATAGGGAGCGATATCAAAGTAATGAGCAGCGAGGCGACAACAGAGATGATTCTCGAAATAACGAGCCAAATAGCGGGTCAGGTTTCAAGACCTTTCGTAGCTCCCGAGGATATGATGAACGGGCCATGCCAGATGCATTTTATCTCGACAAAAATGGCGAAGGCAGTCAGGTTATCTGCGAGAAGGACTCTTAGTAATTTTCAAGCAATCTTTGCGAGTAGCGGGGGATAGCCAATATCAGCGGCAAATAGAAACCTTCAAGAGGCCTAGGAGTGAGTCACCACCTCCTCCGGGAATCACGAGCAAAATCGACATCGGCAAAGAATAGCGAGCACCACAGCCACCTCCATATGTCGATCCTAACAATAATGGCGCGGTCTCGATGATTGGAAAGCTGGGCCATCTAACAGGCTCAAAAGGTAATCTCGCGGCAAGTGTTCATGGCGAGAAGATTGCCTCCACCAGCGGTTGAGGTACCTAAATTAGTGGAGCAGAAACATTGGCTTCCACAATAGCAGATCTGTAGTTCCTCGACCCGGGCAGTCAGCACTTATCCTGCCAGCGTGATCGCAGGATTCGATGTATCTCGAGTGTTTATAGATGGCGGCAGTAGCTTAAACCTTATGTACGCAGATACGCTAAGGAAGATGAATATTGCCGCCGAAGAAGATTGATACGTCCCCGACGTATCCATAATTTCTATCGTTCCATGCTTGTTTTATGACAATACTTACATGTTTTGCTTGCACTTTATGATGATTTCATGTGTTTCTCCGGAACTAACCTATTAACGAGATGCCAAAGTGCGAGTTCATTTCTGCATTTTGGTTCCGAGAAAGGCTGTTCGAACGTATTCTCGGAGGTGGACGAAATCAGCATGACCTCTATTTTCCCGCACGGAAGATTAGGAACAGAGAGAGTCGGAGAGGGGGCCCGGGGGGCCACCACACCACATGGCGGGCGCGGGCCGGACCACGGCGCGGCCAGGCCTGGGGCCACCCTGTTGCCCCTCCTGCGCGCCTCTTCGCCTATAAGCCCTTTCGACCTAAAGACGCAATACCAATTGACGAAACTCGAGAGAAAGACTCCGGGCGCCGCAGCCGTCGAAACTCATTGAGAGGACGAACTAAATCCCGGCACCTGCCGGGACGGGAAGTGCCCGGAAGCCATCTCCATCAACGCCACCGCCTCGATCATGCTCAGTGAGTAGTTCCCCCATGGACTACGGGTTCTAACTGTAGCTAGTTGGTACTCTCCCATGTACTTCAATACAATGGTCTCATGAGGTGCCTTACATGTTGAGATTCATCCGATGTAATCGGTGTTGTGTTTGTTGGGATCTTAGATGGATGATACATTATGAATTAGTCTATCTATAAAGTTTGTGAAGTTATTGTT
Source organism: Lolium multiflorum (assembly GCA_030979885.1). NCBI lineage: Eukaryota > Viridiplantae > Streptophyta > Magnoliopsida > Poales > Poaceae > Lolium > Lolium multiflorum. Next base: position 290,289,874 of record CM061749.1, read on the forward strand.
GCTGCAATCTTGTTATGCTTAATGCTTGTCACTAGGGCCGAGTGGCATGATCTTAGATTTGAGCTCTATACTTATTGTAGATTGTATCTACAAGTTGTATGCTCATGTCTGCTGTTAGGAACCAATGGCCCCGAAGTGACAGAAATCGGGACAACCGGAGGGGATGGTAGTGATGTGAGGATCACATGGTTTCACGGTGTGTTAATGCTTTGCTCCGGTACTCTATTAAAAGGAGTACCTTAATATCAGTAGTTTCCCTTGAGGCCGGGCTGCCAGTAGGACACAAGATGTTGTACAAGTTTCTCATTAGAGCACGTACGACTATATGGAAAACATGCCTACATAATTAATAATCTTGATGTTCTTTCTTAATGCTTTGATTCCTATCAATTGCCCAGCTGTAATTTGTTCACCCAACACTTGTCACTTATTGGAGAGTTACCACTAGTGTAGATCGCTGGGAACCCCGGTCCATCTCTCATCATCATATACTTGTTCTACATGTCATTGGAAGTAGTATCAACTATTTTCCGGTGCCATTGCTCTGTGTTACTATTCTTACTTTCTTGTATTCTTTAATTACTATTTGCTCTCATGTCTTTATACTTTTACACATCACCCCTGTTACTAGTGCTTTTCCGGGTGCAGCTGAATTGACAACTCGTTGTTAAGGCTTATAAGTATTCTTTACCTCCTTGTGTGAATCAATAAACTGAGTTTTACTTCCCTCGAAGACTATCGCGATCCCCTATACTTGTGAGTTGTCAAGACTATTTTCGGCGCCGTTGCCGGAGAGGCATAGCTCTACTCATAAGTTCACGGGGAGTACACTCTACCTCTCTCCTACTGTTTTATTTTATTTTGTTTTGCTTAGTTTACTTTTTCCTAGTTTACTTGTGCTTAGTTTATTTCTGTCTAGTATTACTTTGCTTAGTTTACTTTTGTCTAGTTTATTTCAGTTTTGTTTTATTTTCCTCATATACCCAAAAATCCATAAAAATTTGAAAAACCAAAAAATTAAAAGCTGTTGTTATGGGAGAACCTACAACCTACTTGGAGCTTATAGAATGTTATAATAATTATAGAGAATCAAGAACTGGTAAAATAATGAGTGCTATAATAGAAAAATTTATGTTTGCTTTAGAATCTTGTGAGCCATACTATAAGTGTTGCTCTCAACCGGATACTAAACATCTTAAATTTCAATGTGGCTTTAGTAAGGAGAATTTTTTTTATTAAGAACTATAACAGAATTACTATATTCATTATGGGTTCGAAGAGGTTGAACAATTATTTATGGGAGCCTTCGAGATAGAATCCTTCATGGTTGAGAATTATGAAACTTGTGCTATTTGTAAGGACCTTAAAGATTATGTCTCTACTATCATTAATTCTTGCATAGAATGCTACAGTAGGAATCCTTATATCCTTGATTATAAAGAGACACATTAATGCACCGAGAATGCACTCACAATTTGCGGGAACCGGTGGAAGAAGAAATTGATGAACACGAAAGCTCATTGGATGAAAAAGAGGAGGAAATTATTGATGAACCTGAAAGCTCATTGGATGAAAAAGAAAGAGGAGAGCGACGAACAAAAGGAGGAAGAATGGATTAGCTACCCATGCCAACTTTCTAATGAGAGTAACTCTTCATCTCTTACACTATTTGATTGTCCTCCATGCTTACCGAAAGAGTTTGAATGTTATGTTCCTGTGGATTCTCTTGAAATAGTACCTATGAGTAAAACATGAGAATAATTATGCTACTGTTATATATGATAATCCATGCTACTTTGATAAATCATATGATAATGCTTGTGCCCGATGTCGAAATGCATGGTACTAAAGAATTTTGCTTAGCAAATGTTTATGATAAAGCTCTAGATGATGGTCCACAATGTTACTTGATAATATTAATTGTACTACTAATAAATGGGATTGGAGAGTTCTTGACTTTATCTATGTCCCATATCTCTTGAGATTGATCAACTACCTTGTTATATTATTATTAAAAGTAAGTTTGAAAGTTTTAACTATTCTTGAACTTGATAAAAATTGTGTGTTTGGAAATCATGAAAAGTATGCAGCATGATAGTTATATATTGTTGAGTTTGTTCATGAAGCTACTGAAAATTATTATGAGAGGGAAAACATGGTTGTAGAAATTTTCATGTAAAAAACCTCTCTATGTGCTTAAAATTTTGAAGATTGTTTTATCTTCGTATGCTTGTCACTTTGTTCTTCATATGAATTTATTTGTGTACAAGATTCCTATGCATAGGAAGCATGTTAGGCTTAAATGTGTTTTGGTTGCCTCTTGATGCTCTCTTTTGCTTCAAATACTATTTCTTGCGAGTGCATCATTAAAGCTGCTGAGCGCATCTTAATGGCTATAAAGAAAGCAACTTCTTGGGAGATAACCCATGTGTTATTTTGCTACAGTACTTTGTTTTATATTTGTGTCTTGGAAGTTGTTTTACTACTGTAGCAACCTCTCCTTATCTTAGTTTTGTGTTTTGTTGTGCCAAGTGAAGCCTCTAATCGAAGGTTGATACTAGATTTGGATTTCTGCGCAGAAACAGATTTCTATCTGTCTCGAATCTGGGCTGTTTCCTCTGTAGAAAAATCAGAAAAATATGCCAATTTACGTCCGTGTTCCCAGATATGTACGTAGCTTTCATTAGTTTTGAGTTTTCTTATTTGAGCAACGGAAGTATTTTATTAAAATTCGTCTTTACTGGCTGTTCTGTTTTGGCAGATTCTGTCTCTGTTTTTGCATTGTCTCTTGTGGACTTTAAGCGAGGTTTTCTAGACGTTGAGAGCTGTAGCTAATGTTTTATTGAGTTCTTGCAATGTGCCACTACAGGACCAAGGTGGATTCAAATTTTTTGAGTGCTAACCCCTCTAATGAAGTTTATGAGAAGTTTGGTGTGAAGGAAGTTTCAAGGGTCAAGAGAGGAGGATGATATATGATCAAGAAGAGTGAAAGTCTAAGCTTGGGGATGCCCCGTGGTTCATCCCCTGCATATTTCAGAAGACTCGAGCGTCTAAGCTTGGGGATGCCCAAGGCATCCTTCTTCATCAACTTATCAGGTTCACTCCCTGAAACTATATTTTTATTCGGTCACATCATATGTGTTTTACTTGGGCGTCTGTTTGCTTTTATTTCGTTTTGTTTGTGTTTGAATAAATTCGGATCCACGCAATCCTTGTTTGGGAGAGATACACTCCGCTTTTCATATGAACACTTGTTCTTAGTTTACTTTTAATGTTCAATGATAAAAGTTGGAAGCTACAATACTTATCTTTATTTGGTTGGGAAAAGAAAATGCCTCATATGTTGTGGATAATTTGACACTTGGCAATTGTTTTGAGCTCTCAAGTAGATCATAGTTTTTGCATGTAGTTTAAACCTATTAGTGGAGAACT